>VDFB02000015.1:431067944-431588542 GCA_007258455.2 Sequoia sempervirens | reverse complement strand
CACATGATATTGTTTGAAATTATAGTGTAAAAGATGAAATATGCTTCACAATTCTCTTCATTTTGTTGGATTTCTACTTAATCCAAAATGGTTTCACAAAAAACCATGATTAGATGATGAGATTTCCATGGGATGAAAAACCTATTTGAATATAGTTTATCCAAATATCTAGAGGACCATACTAAAATCAAGGAGGAAATATCAAAATATGTCAATGAAGTAAATAATTTTTCCCATTGAGATGTTCTATTTGATCAATTAAATTTTGAACCCAAAATATTTTGAGAGATTTATGGAACAAAAACACCATTATTAAGAGACATTGCAATCCATGTGTTATCTCAAGTAAAATATTGCTTATTTAGTTATATAATAGTTGAATTACAAACTTATTTTATTATTAATTTATTTTAAAATACTAATATTATTTACTTTCATTTTACATAAGTATGTCTAATATTTCTGCATGTGAAAGAAATTAGAATGAGTATGCTTTCATCCATTCTATGAAGTCAATAGATTGAATAACAAAAAAGTAAAAAATCTTGTGTATGTATATTCAAATCTACTGTTTTTTATTTCAAGCTTTCAATAATTACAAATCATAACCTAAAGGATGTGGGACTATAATGGCTCAATCAATGATGAAAATGATGAATTACCAATAGAGGCACTTGAAGATATACAAAGACAAATTTAATTGAAATTAGAATTAAAAAGAAAAAAATAACTAAAATTTGATAATATCTTTAGTATTATTATAAACATTACTATAAACAATTATAATATTTTTTTGTTTGTTGTTTTTAAACTAAAAATATTTTAAATAATTTTAAAAATGGTATATAATATTCTTAATTTTTTTTATTTATATTTTTGTATTTCACAAACTTTAATTTACATACATATTTATTTATTTATATGACACCAAATTGAATATAAATTTAATTTTTTTAAAATATATATATATAAAATCCATATTAAGACGCAACCTGTAAATATTTCATTTCTTGTTTTTGCTTTTGCTCCTTGAATTACTGGACGAAGGGCAACGGCTGTTCGCTGAAACAAAGCAGCATAATAGAAAGAATTTAGGCCTCAAAAGGATAGATTTCAAGGGAAATTGATTTGGCAGGTAAGGCGATTTAATGGAAAGTGAAGAATCACGTTGGAGCAGCGACATTGTTCCCAAGGTTTTTAAGATTATCAGCACGAAGCTTCCCCAGCGGGACGTCATTTCTCTGCTGAGAGTAAATCCGTGGAGCCGCCAGCTTCTCGAATCCCATCGGCCTCTCTGGAAGGTGCAACACCCAAAATTTATTTTTGGTTGCAATAGCCATAACAATTTTTCTTTCTTATTATTTGGTATGATTATCCATGTTGTTCCTGCTCTGAGTTTTAGGGACGTGTGAGAAAATCTGGACCATATTGTTAAAGGTATATGAACATAGGTCGTAATAAAATATATCCCATAACTATTTTGTTCCAGTCTTCGGCATGTCTACCTACCTGCATAACGATACCCATTATATATTTTTTCATATCTTCAATTTTATCAACACAACCTCACCAAATGCCTTCTTGACTTCTGAATGGTTCTGTTTATCCTCTCAACCTTGTCACATGTCTGCACAATGTTCACTACCCTGTTTTCTTACATCATCATTTTTTTAACACAACTTGACATAGTCATCTTGAATTATGATCTCCAATTTTATAACACATTCTTGCCACATCCCTTCTTTAGTTATCGGTGACCATATTGAACAATACCACCATCCTATTTTCTTCAACCTCTTCAATTTATTATCACTACATCTCTGTTGGAGATGTATTTTGGAGTTATGACCAGCCTTAACGAAGCATGCCTAATTCCACTTTCCGATTTTAGTCAACATCTTCTATTCATCATTACACCCTTGCCACATGTTTGTTGAAGTTATGGGCAGCCTCTTTACCTATTATCCACCATCTTTTCTCTTTTTTGATAAAAGGGTGAAAAAAATATGTTAAAGAACTAGTAACAGATTACACTCTATATTTTTGAAATTTTCAAATGGCAAGAGCCATTTTTAAAACAAGTAGAGAGAAAACCCAAGAAGGTTTACCCCTATCCTGTACCCTCAAGAACTCATCATGATCATTGAGAGAGAACAGGCCTTTATTTCAGTGCATTTTGTCATTATGATTAAGCTCGAAAAGCTTAGAGGATTTATCTTAAAGAAATAGTAACAGATTACATTCTATATTTTGAAAATTTCAAATGGCAAGAGCCATTTCTAAAACAAGTAGAGAGAAAACCCAAGAAGGTTTACCCCTATCCTGTACCCTCAAGAACTCATCACGATCATTGAGAGAGTACAGGCCTTTATTTCAATGTATTTTGGTCATTATGATTAAGCTGGAAAAGCTTAGAGGATTTATCAGAAAGCAACAAGCCTAGTTCAAAAATATTCCACTCATGATTTTCCTTTAATGGCCACTTAGCAAGGGAATCTGCAACAGCATTACACTCCCTAGGAATATGAGCAAAGGAGATAGCATCAAAATTCAAAAAAAGATGGAGGATTTGGTCCACTAAAGAAGCAATTATCTAGGAGGATGCCTGAGAACCCTTATCATTCAAAAGAGAAATCAGTATCAAAGAATTAGATTTACAAATAACCTTCCTCCAACCCAACCCACAAGCCTTCTCAAGAGCCACAAGAATAGCCCGGGCTTCCATTTGATTGTTAGAAGCAATTCCCATTGCATAAGAGAAAACAAAACTAATAGTACCATCATTTGCGTGGCCAGCTCCTCCAATTCTAGTAGTACTCAGGTTACTGTGAGAAGAACCATTAGTATTAATTTTGAGAAAGTTAAAAAGGGGAGGGCACCACTTGCTACATGTATTGACCTTCTTCATGGATTGAGATTTAGAGCCAAATAGAAAATGAAGATTTGAAAGCCCCAAATCGCTCGAAAGAAGCAAACCATAAGAAGATAATACCCCCTAAATAGAACATTTAGCAGCAATAGTTTCTTTGATATTTTCAACTTTATCAAAGTAACTTGGCCACATGCCTTCTTCTAGTATGGGTAGCCATATTGAACAATACCCACTATCCTATTTTTTCAACCTTTCAATTTATCACCATAATCTTGTCACATGCTTGTTGGAGTTATGAATATCTTTATTGCACAACATCTACTATCCTATTTTCTTCCACACCTCGCCATATGCCTTATTGGGCAAACAAATTCCCAAGTATTTTTAAACAAGGAAACATATTCTTGGCCATGGCTTTCTCCCATTCTTCTCTACACTTTACTTTGGGATATGATTGGGGGTCTTGAGTATTTATTACTTTGTTCATGACAGAAAAATTCGTCTGTGGTTCTTTACTTTGGAGTCCAGTGACATGAGATTTATTATACCATGGGTAGACTCATTGCTTATATTTTCATTAGATGGAGTTTCAACTGAAGTAGAGTCTTTGGATACAACCTCATCATTATTTTATCGCTCTTTGTATGATAGAATATAGACATCTTCTAGACTGGAACAAGGTGTTACATCTTTATCTAAATCAAAGGAGGAATAGAGGTATTATTGATGATTGAAATTGGATCTTGGCTTTTAAAACTGGTGAAGTTGTAAGCTTTAGCTTCTTTATCAGTCTTCCCCCTAGGAATTATTTTGTCATCAACATTTTTCACAAGAAATCAATCAGACCAAAGTTCAACTCTATTTCCTTGTCGGGTAATTTGATTCACAAATAATAGTTTTTAAGTCAAGTTGGCTACATAGTAGACATCTTGAAACATGCCATCTTCTAGCATGGTACAATAGTACGACTAACAAAAATAACTCATTTATTTGCTCATTTGTTGTCTTATCAAGTTTGCAGAATAACCTTTGGTCTTTGGCCATGTGATGAGAGCACTCATAATCTAAAATAAATTTCATAGTTCCACAGAGTTTCTTGATGGGGGTACAAGTTTTGGGGATGGGGGGGCCAAGGGCCTTAGTTTGGGGATGGCAAGGGGACAATGGTGGGGCAGTAGGTTGGTGGTGTAAATACATATAGTACTTGGAAAATTAGTTATAAAAAGATGTGTAAGGAATAAGTATAAGAATTACAAATGATAATTTGGCATACTAAGTAAAATTTAAACTACTAACCATTAAAAACATGGGAATGATTGCATTGAACATTGACAATGGTGGGTGGAGGTTTGGGAGAAAATCTCCTAGTAGGGTTGAAGGGCAGTTCCCCTCACAAGGGTTTGGGGATAGAACCTCCAATAGGGTCAAGGTGCAATGCCCCTTGCGAGGGCCTTCAAAACCACATATACCTTTATGGTGAATGCCATTTTCACAATTCGCACTTATTTTTTGCAACACCAAGTCCTTACTAATTCTCAAACTTAGGAGTGATTTGGAATGAAACTTAGATGCCTATTTATAAGTTTTTTTGTGAGTGCTTAGGGTTTGGGTGGAGCCTATAGATCTTAGGGTTAGGTTTTGTGGCACACAAATCAAAAATACTTTTTGATTTTTAAAAACAATTAAATTTTTATTTTATTGTCATGGGGTACACTTGGAAGTCCTTGGGATGGATAGGAGACTCCTTGGAGTCCCTTGGATTTCTCAGGGATGTCTTGGAGTCCCCAAGCCATCCCCAAACTAGGGGGCATCTTGGAACATCCCCTCCTTGAGGGGGACATCTTGGAAATGTCCTCAGGTCTTGAGCAATGGTGGTGGGATGGCGATGGTATGTCCCCTCCAAGTTCCCACGTTTGGGCGATGCTCTCATCCCAAAAACATGGGGATTTAGGGGCCGGGGGTGGGGATGTGTCCTTGTGGAACATTGATATTAAATTTACATTTGGAAGTGCTTGTTTGAAATGCAAGTGAAGTATAGGCCATAATGTCATTGTGCTTACCTCTTCACTATTTCTTTCCATGACTTGCCTTGAACCTCTATTATTGGTTACTAGTCTTGGTTCTTGTCCGGGTACAACCTAGATATGGCTTTGATATCTTCCAAACAAACTTAAAAAAACTTGAGACAGACCTTCAATTTGTGCTATATTTGGGTACCCTATGCCCATCAATTTTCATTTTTTAATCTTGAATGAAAAAATAGAAGACCTAAACTAACCCAAAAAATAACTATCTAACCAACCATTGAGTATTGTTGTAGTTTGAACATATGTAAACCGTTTTGATTTATCATTAACATTTGACAGTGAATTATCAATTATCAGCATGATTTGTATTTGATTTTGTATATTTTATACAAATTATGGCTATTTTTTATATTCTCAATATATATATTATGTATGGCCATACCTTGTCCCAAAGCTGGGTTAAAAAGAATTGGCAAACCACTATATTTGAACCCCAAACTAATACCTAAACTCATTCCTAAACCAGCTAATAGATTTTGTCACTTGGTGGTCCATATACTAAATTAGATTTAGACACATAACAAGTACAAGGCAAGTAATTGACAGGCAAACAAATGTAGTGTCTACCTGGTTAGGACTCTCAACTGTGGTATTGTCCATTGACAGTGAGCACTCCAAATTCCAATTGTGAAATGTATAATTGCTGTTTTAGCTTCCATTGTATGTGGGAATTCGTCTATTCTTGAGGAGAACACTCTTGTTCACAAAAATCTATAAAAAGGAGTTGAAGCTAAAGTTTTAGAGCATGAATTGATTGTTGAGACTTGAGAGGATAGGAATATTATTCTAAGTTAATACATAAGGTCGAAGGTTGTCGCCACTACCATAAGTCTGGTTTTTCCTCCACATTTTGGGTTCTAAGGATACAAAACCGTGCTTTGTGTGAGTCTTATTCTAAGTTAATTTTCTGTTTTTCTCACAATATTCTCTTCTCCTAAAGCAAATTTCATTTTTTCAAACAAGTAGCAAGTAATAAATATTTTGTGGTCCTTGAATTCTATTTTGAGGAGTTTATAGATCCTTGGAATTCTATTTTGAAGAGCTTATGGATCACTTGGCATTTGCTTGTTGGGTTGCTTTGCTAACTTTTGTTGAAAGAGATGCTCTGTTGACTATAATTTGTAGACTCAAACTCAATG
This sequence comes from Sequoia sempervirens, assembly GCA_007258455.2. NCBI lineage: Eukaryota > Viridiplantae > Streptophyta > Pinopsida > Cupressales > Cupressaceae > Sequoia > Sequoia sempervirens. The sequence continues at coordinate 431,582,444 of VDFB02000015.1, read as the reverse complement.
AGTACTCAACAAGACCAAATTTTCAACTTGCCAAAAACTCAACAAAACTCAACAACTTAAAAAAATACATTTTTTTTTTGCAAAATCTAATTACAAAATGTATCAAATGATTCTAAGATTTGATTCTTGAATACATATGGATTACAAAATTGCATCATCATGCGGAGCTAGATACAATAGTTAGCTGCTAGCTGAAAACTATTATAAATTTATGATGATTGTCGTTGAAAATAATCATCATAAATTGCATAACTAGGTATGTAAAAATTACAAGTTTTTTACAATTTCCTTTTCCCCAATCTAGTGAAAAATTGGGTGGTAGAGGTTATAGTCCTTAGACTTTGTTGTGGTTGCTTGCTTGGCCTAGAAGATTGTGCTTGTGGCTCCACCTTGTTGCTAGATAGCAATGACTCCTCTGCCACATTTCTTAGAGTCACTCAAGGACTCAAGCCTCCAGGATCACATGCAAAACCAAAAATAACCTTCTACAAGAGACACCAACAAGAGCATCAATTTGCAATAATGGATGCAAAATAATATAGCCAATATGCAATACTCAAGATTGCAATTATATTGGATTGGAATTAAAATACAAACGAGAACTCCTTGGTTATATAGCCAAGGTGTGAGATAGAATTAGACAAGATTGTGACATGTGTCTTAATCCTATGTCATGAGACAACTAAATTAACAAAAAGTCAAAAAGATAAGATAAGATATTATCTAGATAACTAAGACTTCTAGAAGGACATTTAGAACCTAAGTAAACTTAACATGTGAATAAGTCCCTTGCTAGGAATTAGCTAGGTACAAAACATTTAGTCAAACCAACAACATTAATGTCATCCAATGACATCAATGCAATCCTCCATAGCTTGCCTCTCAAAATTGGAAATCTCATCCTTTGTAAACAAGAACTCATCATCTTGCCACCTATATGAATATAAGTGAACTTGGGTAATTGAATGAAGTAACTTTTGTCCTTTGTTATCAATGAGGCTACTTTAGCAAATATTCTGACTCCAATATCCCTATTTAATTCCCTCATAGTTAACATTGTGATTACATCATTCACCCTTCTAAAATGTTTAGTGCTTTCTTCTAACACCAATTGAGGGTAGGAATCATAAATTTGAGTTTTTTCATCAAATTCACCTTGAGTCTTAAGACCAAGCCACGTCTTATTACTTACTATTGCATAAAGTAGATATGAAGTCATGTAAAAATGTTGGGTCTTTTCAAGATTGACCAATTGATTGTGAATGTTCTCACTTATGATATCACACCAATCAATGATCTGTTCTCCTTGGCATTAATGTTGATGTACAAGCATATCTAGTAGTGAAAGGAGTTTGTCTTATTATGGCCTATGGCCTTGTTCAAAAGAGTAATTATGTCAAATAAATCTTAACAAAAGTTTGATTTGCATAGGTTCTTTGGTAAGTTGAATGGTCCTTTTCTCTTCTCCTTTAACCAAGATTGGGCTATTACCATTCTGCATTCATCTTTATGTTCTTCATAGTGTGCTTCGCCAATTTCATTAATGATTTTGACATATTCTTCTCTTTGTGGTAGTTTTGAAGGTGGTATTTAAGGATTGCCTATATAGCTTGTCGACTATTTTACCTTCAAGAGTTTTGATTTCTCTAATTTGTAGGTCGTGGTATTTGGCATAGGTAAGAACCAAGTAACTCATTGTACAATTGTAGGAAAACTAGCTGTGTGAGCCAATCTAATCTCAAAAACTCTTTGGGCAATTGGAGTTCTTTTACTACTTTGCATTTTACCTTAGAATTCATTCATATTTATGTGCCCTAACACTGAATCTCCAACCTTTGGTATGTTAATTTCAAGGATTGACTTTTGTTCATACCTTGGTACTTGTACCTCATCTTTGCCACTTTGGAAATTAAGGTTGTTTGAAAAAGGAAAATGAGTTAGTTTTGTTGGATTTGGTCAGAAGAAAGTTCAAATTTGAATGAATGGGAATGGTTTTGCAAATATTTCATTAACTAGGTGAAGTTCAATTGCAGGATAGGTGAATGGAAATGGCATAGAGCAATTAGCTTGAAATGAAGTTAGGAGGTGCTCTAGTATTTGTGAATAGTTATGCAAATAATTCGTTCAGTCAAAGGGGGTTAATTGCAAGGTTTATTAAAGGAAATGGCATAGGAAAATGGATTTACCATGACGTTGGGAAAGACTTTGAGAAAATGTATGAAGGAATACAACTAGTTGTGAGTGACGAGCAATTCCTAGGCAATGAACACATTACTTTTAATGGTGACAATCTATGTACAAGTAAGGGCAGTAGAAGTGGGAAGATGTGCCTTATTTGACAAGTGTAAACCAGCAAATTTGAGTGGGGTGGACCAAGATAAGTGTAGGGCACAATCTTGGAATGACTAGGCATGGTGTGCTTGAATTGCAAAGCTCTCGAATAGCGACAGTAGATAGTTGTGAATGATATCTTTTGATTTTATATATATATATATATATATTCAAATGTTTTTAAGCTCACTTGGATTATGTGAAGCGCACAAAAATCATTTAAAATATTACTTTGTGTCTTTTTTGAGGCTTTTGAGCTCATTAGGAACTATTGATTCAATTGATCAAGTGTACCGTAGCACTTAATTTTCTGGAAAAGCTTAAGAAGTTTACTTGCCTTGGGAGTATATGAGGTTTCGGGAATCAATCAATTCGCCAAAATAAAAATCCTGTCTTGTCTAAAAGAAAATGATTGGTCTTTGGGTTGGTTCATGGAACTAATGATTTAGCCGAAAATGAGGTTCTAGGAATGAAAGAAATCATCCAAACGGTGCAGCTTTCTTTATCTGTAAACTTTTAATTTTTTTGATGATTTTCATGCTGTTGGGAACTTGTGTGTTTCTAAGAATGTCCGTAAGAGCCAAAAGGGTTCTTAGGCTCCTCAATTTTTCAAAATGAATAATGACAATGCTCCATTAGTGAAATTGCCTTCATGGGGTACCAATGTGGTTCCATATACTTATTTTAGTGCTGAAAAGCTTTCAAGCAACAATTTCAGAGCCAATGAAAGCTGCAAATAATGCGATTTCCTTTCAAGGGTGCAACAACTATTATAAATAGGCTGATGCCTTGGGGAATGGTATGACCCCTTAATTAGGAATACCTTTTAAAAACTTTCAACCTTAGATAAGTATGGCCTTTCCAAAAGCATTCAAAATTATACTGCAATGTACTCAAACATAAACAATAATGTATTGAACAGCTGCTACCCATATGATACGGCTGGAAATTATGAACATGTAACAACGTACAATAGTATGGCTAGCATGAAAGTATTTAACATCACTCCCATAAATATATTATTTTGGAACCACCTCATAATTGGTACCAAATATAAACTTACTGAAATTTGCAAACAAGCTCAAAATCTAGATACCCAAAACAAATCACACAAAATCTAAAATCTCATATAACAAATCAAGCCAACTAAAATTGAAAAATATTATGCATCTTTATAGTTCATTGGCGATCCTTGGATGGAATTACTTATTGTAGAGGAGGGGGACCAACTACTCAGGACCCCAGGTCACGAGAGAGTCTGGAACAATAGGCTGCCTTGATCTACTTCAAGCTAACAAAATTGTTTTGGGAGAGTTTAGAGTTTAGAGGCTGAAAGGAAGAACAACCAGGTTGTTGCTGTCCTTTAACAAGCCCGAATGTTTCAACAAGTCAAGTGAGGAAGTTTCCAGAGTCCAGACTGTGACTTAGGCAACTCATTGCCAGAGGACTACAGTGTGGGACACGGACGACAGTGCGGCGCGTTGGCGTCTTAGTGGGTGCGTTGGCATCTGTACGGACATAAAGTGTAAAGTACAATCAAAGATTGAGGGAGGCTTACTGGTGACCTAACGAGTATAGTTTGCTGTAATAACAAAAATAGAAAGGAACAAAATGATAATGTAACAAGAAGAATACTTTAACTAAGTCTAACTACAAATTGACAAAGAAGGGTAAGGAAAGCACACCTTCTTACCCACGAGTTGATATCTTCAAGGTCTTCACTTGACGAACAACCTATACACACAAGAACGAGAAAATGTTGGGGTTGTGTTTAGAGGACTGCCACAGTCAGTCCCCCGCTTTGGTGTTTCCACCTCCACGGACAACCAATATAGCAATGATTGGAGAAATGTGATAAAGAAAGATATTGAAATAGCAATACCAAGCAATACGTTGAACGACAATATGCTACGATATTAAAACGATAATGCAAGAGAAAAGGAAGGTGGAGTGATATCACCTTCAACCATGTGCGCTCAAGGCAAATGGGAAAGGAGTGAGCTCGCAAGCTATCAAAGATCAACGTTGCTGCAACAACGAAGAGAGTAAGCCAACCAAAGTACCAACTTGTAGCTTCAATGGAGGTGGTAGAACTTGAGAATGCTGTGAGAGGAGTGTAGAAGACCAAAGTGAAGCAAGAGAGATCAAGAGAATTAAGAGAGACCAAGAGAGAGTGAAAGAATGGAAGAGATAGTCATTCGAAAGTGAAAATGGAGGCAAAAGAGCCATTCAAAGTCGGTCTGAAGGGTTAGAAACGTTACGCTTCGCATCCAATGGAGGAGTGTAACGCCTCTGCAGATTCTAGAGGCGGGAATCCTGTTAGGATGGTAGTGCGCTGCGTAGATGTTCGCGCACTGTGCTAGCGTCCCAGGCAGAATATCCCCCACCAACATGAAAACAGGCTGCCAAGTGGATGGAAAATGGATGAAGGGTGTGGAATTGCATTATTGGACTTAATTCTCTAAGGTAGGAGGTATGTAAATGTGGAATTTGCAAGGGGTACAAATTCATGCCATTACACCTATATGAATAGGAGAGCTTTTGTCCTTGAATCCATTTGCCCAAAAGAGTTTTTCTCTATGTTCCACCAAGTTTTTGGGACAAGGGGATGACGGGATAGGGGGACGTGTTTCAGGGACTGATTTTTTTGAGGCTATTTTTGGGGATGGCAAAGGGGACAACTATATATAAAATAGGGAAATTTCTAATATTCATATGATAACATTGATATACATTGTAGAATCCTTAATACACAACAATAGAGTTCACATGAGAGTTGAATAAATAAATATTAATAACTTAAAGATCGGAAAGTAAAGAAACCATAAATTTCAAATAGATTATCAAATTAACCTTTGAAGAAGTGCCTACGTTCTATTTACATATCACCTTGCAGATATCAAAAATACAATGTCCAACTTTATAAACATCAAAACAATATGTCCAGATTGTATATAGATGTACACTATGCCTTTACACAGCTGGATACCAAAATCTCAATCTTGAAATAGGCATTAAAGTAGTTAAATGTAACATAGAATTAAAATAATGAAGACTGAAATTGTAAACATGGCAGTGCAGCCAAAACCCACAACAACAGCAATACTACTGCTACAACTTGCACCTAACAACAAAAAATAAAAGGAGCCTTCCTGAAACTTGAGGCAAACCCCAATGATTTTTTCTTCTTCCTTTGTAAATGTCTATAATTTGTTACATAACCGAAAATATTTCTGGATACTTTGGTGTATCTTTTTTTCTGACTATATCATATTTAAGTTTAAACTTTATATAAACTCTTCCACTATTTTTATCCCGTGGTTCTTTTAGATATTATGTTTTTGTCCAAGAGCAGAAGCAATAGCACTATCATGGAACATATTCCTCTATAAAATCTTAATAAGGATTTGAAATAAATCATAAAGCTTTAATAAATCATTCTTTTTTAAGTTTGGATTTTTTTATTTTTTTATAAAAATTAGCTACAACACTAGGGGATGGCTGGCTGTCCCAGGGATGATTAGGGGACGTTTGAGACATCCCCAACTGTCCTAGGGACGTCCAACCATCCCCTACTTGTCCCCACATCCTCGGGACGGTTAGGGGACGCCTTTGACTGTTCTCGCGTCCCTGGTACGGGTACACCTAAAAAATCCCAAGAGATGCATCCTCGGGGAAGATAGTTTTTTCTCCTTAGGTCATTCAATCTCCAGAAAATGAGGTTTTGATTTCATAAAGTCATAATCGTCCTCTATACTCTTCTTTATATAGGCACTTGAGGGAATTATAAAATTATTTTCTTTTTTTTCCTTTTTCCCTCCATAACTTTATTTTAGAAGTGTTTAGAAAAGGCCTTTTAATAAAACATCTCTTTTGGCCCCTTTTCCTAATGACACTTTGTTAAGTCCACTTTTAACATTATATTGGACTTTTCATTTAAAAATAATAATAAGTTGCCAATTTTAACAATGTTATAAAATGAAGTCATTAGGACAACTTAAAATATTATTTTAATTATTTCCATAGCTTTATTTGAAAAGGGGACATGATAGTGTCCCCATGGCATTTAAAAAAAAACTTATTTTTTAAAATCACAGTTGAGCTCCATAAATTTTCTTTTCATAAATGTTGTGAGTTTTTTAGGTCTCCTTATTACTTCCTTTAGAAGCAGACTAAACAAAAATAGAGAAGAAAATAAATAAAAATAATGATGGTATTCCACTTCAAGTGCAGCTCTCCCCTTCAACCCGCTTGCCTTATATTACATAGCCACTCTTATGTAACCTTTACACTATCCTCTTCATTCAGTCTTAACTTAAAAAAACAATGAGAAAAACCTTAACTTGATATTAGTTGATTTATTCTTTATTTTTTTAAACCTTGAATTTCAACTAGATATAAGAATCAATCAGTTCAAGCTTGATTTTTCTACCAATGCCTGCCTATTGTTTGTGAATTGGATAAATGGTAAATTTCCACTTTTTTTTACCACTAAAGCTCTGTACATTTGACAATGCTCTGTTGTATTTGTTATCTGTTATCAAAACCAGCTTGGAATGGGCAACAAAAAATGGCCTGCCTTGGGGATTTAGGAGTTAAAAACGGATATAGCATTTCTATGGTGAGGTGTATGCCGGATCATTTGCATCAGGCAATGAGTTCCAATTACCATTGGCCCATTGTACTTGTAACACTAACTTTGTATTGCAAATTTGATGAAATCATGAAATTGAATATATATATATAAATAAATAATAAATAATAATAAATAGAATATATATAATAAATAAATAATAAATAATAATAAATAGCAATTTCTTTTACTATTTAATATTATTAATTTTTCCAATATTATATATAATTTTAGCTGCCTTTCCCCTGCTGTACAAGATAACATAACCCAAAGGTGAACCACATGCCATGGTAACCCAATGGCACCCATACTAATGGGTTTTATGTTCTAACAAATATCAATCTTCTTGCTAGTAGTATGGGGATTTACCATGTTTCTTGTTTTTAGCAGTGTCCCAGTGTAGACCTTATGTTTGTTGCTCTTGTCCTAAGGAATTTTGTGTAGTACCCTGTTTCATAGTGAATAAGAAAAAATTGAATAGACTTATTTTGGACTGCAAGTTTTTCAGTTTGCTTGTGTGCTTATATGTTTTGATAGATTCTTTGTTTGATCAAATTATAGTATGCCTTCATGGAGATAGATGCACACAATTTTTTTAAAGCAACATGCAGAAGAGAGACAAACAGAATGCATGCTAACTGCAACTGACATAATTTTGTTGTCTGCAAGCATACAGGTCCTTGACTTGCATGAAAGGAACAAGGGAGGCGAACGTTTAAATGCAGCTCTTTCACTGGTTTGTTTAGAGCTTCTCATTTGATTGCTCAAGATTAACATCTGCGTTACTTACCAAGAACCCTATGCTGTATGCTTGTACATCTTTTTTCTCCCCACTTGTCAAAATATTGTTGTTTAATTTTCTAATAGGTTTTTTCTAGCAAATTCATTATTTAATACATGAAAATTTGCAGTTTGAAGCAAATGATGATTTATTATTTGATTCTCTATTTTATGGAATTTCAATTCTCTCAGTCAATGGAAAATCTATTTGTTCCTAGGATGAAGATGGAAAATCTCTTTCATTCTGTTAGGCCATTATTGATATGAGCTGTAATCACTGAAGACATTAATGAGTCAATTCACCAACAGAGATCTTTACTTGAATATATTCTGATATGGGCTTCCCTACTGCTGACAACAAAAACTATGCTTATTGTTCAATTGAAGTTACTGAGATCATGCTGCAGTTTGAATGAATTTTTAGGCAACAACAAACTGGAAATTGAAAGGACATAAAATAAATGATGTACTACAGAAAGCACAAATGAAAGGCACTGTAGTTGCCCTAGAGAAATCCACAATGGTAAAAATCCCAACAAGAAATAAGACCATCCCATTTGTTTCCTTAATTTAGCAAGAAAATTACCAGCTTTCCAAAGAATTGGCTTTACAATAGAGCATACAAACACTGTGGTTTCACTTTCAGATGCCTTGTAATGTCTCACACCCTCTGTTTGACTTTTGGCACTACAATCAACGTCTCTTGTGGAACCTCTTCACCTTCAAAATGCCATTTTTTTGCACAATCATGAGGAAATATATATTAGGTTGTAATTGGAGTAAAACACTAGGCAATAAAACTTCTAACATTTGTTCTATGAGCCAGCTAAGTATGAAAGGCATATGTTTCCATTTTTATGCTAGGGAGCCCATCTTGCTAAACATAAGTGTTAAATTTTGTCTTATGCAAGCTCCAATAATATTGGTCATTTTCAACGTTCGATGACTCCATATTCTTAAAGATCGCACAATGCCTTGGTACACTTAAGGTCTAGAAGTGCAATATTTGGTGTGTTTTAGTCATCTTCTCTTGGGTGTCTCCTTGTGTCTTGACTTACCATTGGTTTCTTTAGCTGATGTTCAGTTTCATGAGGGCAATGGTATGCCATATATACACACTTCATTTGATATTGATCAGTCCTAGAAAAGCTTAATTGCTAAGTTGCCATATATAAAAGCTTGCAATTTGCTCCAAAACCTTGCTACTTGTTGTGACCTTTTCACACATCGCCCCATTGCAAATGGGGACCCTTCATTTTTTTTTTGCTTTTTGGTTTTGCCTTGGCATTGCAATCGCTTATCACCAGTCTTTTTTGCAATGAGGAGTTTGAGTTTTGAGCCACCATCTGGAGCCAAGTTGTGATTTTGAGTCAGAATCAATGTCTAAACATCTCAGATAGACTCAGAGGGCCCGAAGGACGAAGAACGACTGTCGTTTCATCCAGTTCCGACAACTACTTTTTCGCGTTTTTCGACCCTTTGGGCCCCTATTTTTTAGGGACTTCATTTTTGCGTTTTTTGGCCCATATCGGACTTCCTATTTTTTAGAGGATATTTTTGGAAAGTTGCTATTTTGGGAAAAGTTTCTATTTTTGTCGGGGTTTACATCTTTAGAAAGTGCCTGAATTTCGAAAATCCACTCAGAAGTCCCAAAAAACGAACAGAAAATCACGAAAAATCAATTTTGGTGAAATCTGATTAAGTTTGAAAATTTTGAAAAAAATCAATGAAAAATCATCAAAAATCAGACTTCCAGATCAGAAAATCACAGAAAACCGATTAAAATCTGGAAAAAATCAGTCAAAAATCACAAAAATTAATTTTAAAATTTGGAAAAGTTCAGGAAAGTCTGATATTCATAAAAAAATGAAATGGCAAAGACCTTGGGAAATCCGCCACCTTAATAAAGTTTTTTGGAGAAGACTTAGGAAACTCCGCCCATCTTTCAAAAGTCATTTGGGAAAATACTTTATGAAGTCTGCCAGTGATTTGGGAAATGAAGTCCGACCAACTCTTGGAATATTATCTCCAAGGTCCGCCCCTCTTATGACACTTGGCAAAAGTCTTCTAAAGTCCGCCTTGGGCAAGGAAAAGAGTGGCATGGAATTTAGTGAAGTCCGATCCAAAGTGGCTAAGAAATAGACAAAGTCTGCCCTTAGCAAAAGATTAAATGGCATGAGAACATGAGAAGTCCGCCCCAAGACATATGGAAAGAAATAAAGTCTAGCCAAGGAAAAATTGAATGGCCTAAGACAAATGAAGTCCGCCCTTAGTCAATTGATAAATGGCAACCAATATGATGAAGTCCGCCCTTAGCAAAGTAAGGAGTGGCTGGAAGATGTAGTAAGTCCGCCCTGTGTGGCAATGAATTGAAGGAAGTCCGCTTTAGCCAAGAGATGGAATGGCAAGCCACATAGCAAACTCCGCCTTCCAATGGCTAGCCAAAGAGTCAAGTCCGCCTAGCTAGAGTGAAGATGGCTTGAGAAAAGCTAAAGTCCGCCTTGAGCTAAAAGGTTAGATGGCATCAAAAGTGGCCAAGTCCGCCCTTGGTCAAGACTGAAATGGCATGCAAATAGCTGAAGTCCGCCTTTAAAGTGGCTTGAAGAGAGCTGAAGTCTGCCTTGGATGGATGGTAAAGTGGCAAGGGAATTGACAAAGTCCGCCCTAAGTCAAATGTTGAGATGGCTTGAGAAGTGCTAAAGTCCGCCCATAGACATAAGTCTAAATGGCATGCAAATGAAGAAAGCCTGCCCCAAGCCAAGACTTATGGCAAGAAACATGATGAAGTCCGCCCTTAGTCAATTGATAAAAGGCTAGAAAATGAGTGAAGTCCGCCTTGAGCAAAAAGTTGAATGGTTGGGTAAAAGGCAAAGTCCACCATGCTTAGAAGTTTGAAAATTAAATTTTTTTTTGCCTAAGTATGGGCTTTGAGAAATTAAAAATATATGCCTGACACTTTGAAAATTCGCCATGCTTGAAAAGAAAGAAAATTCGCCTAAGTCCAAACATCAAAATGTCTAAAGAAAATCATGCCAGATGATTTAGGAAGATGAAATAAATTTTGCCAAAGATTTTGGATGATAAAAATTATGGCCAAATAATTTTGGACGAAAGAAATTACGGCAAAATAATTTTGGACGAAAGGATTTATGGCGAAATAAAATTGGACGGAAAGAAAATTATGGCCAAATAAAATTGGACAGCAAGAAAATTATGGCCAAATAAAATTGGACGAGAGAAAATTATGGCCAAATAAAATTGGACGAAAGAAAGTTATTGCAAAATAAATTTGGGAAGAAAATTTACCTAAGGCAATGGCAAGAACTTCTTGAAGTCTGCCTTACATTTGAAATGTAAGTCTCCAAAGTCCGCCATAAGGAATGGTGGGAATGTCTGGACAAGAGGAAAGTCCTACCTTGGCACTTAGAAAAGAGACAAAACACATGCAAAGTCCGCCATGGAAAAATGTTCACCAAGCCCAACTTGTAGAGAGAGAGTATGCCAAACAGTGAGAAGTCCGATTTCGGGAGATAGAGATGAAGAGTTAAAAATGAAATATGCTCGTGCCAAGATGAAAATGACGAAGAGTATGAAGTTTGCTTTAAATTTGAAACAAAATTCACTTTGATATCAGGAGAGAGAGTGTTAAAAAATTCAGCACGAGGCCAGATTTTAGGAGAGAGAAAATGAAAATCTTCATCCAACATTGGGATTAATGAATAATTTTTTGCCATGGCTAAATCTAAAAGATAAAATCAAATAAATTAGCCATTTTGGAGAAAATTAAAAGCCTGAAAATGAAATTAGGAGAGAGAAAATCTAAATTTATTTATTTTGTTTCTTGCAGGCGGATGACTACACAAGGCGAATCTTCAAAGAGGAAAATGGCAAAGAAAGTGCAAAGTCCGACTTGAAGGGAGATGAAAGAAAACTTGGGGAGTCCACCCTTGCACATCGCAAGACCAACGGGAAGTCTGCCAAAAATTTGGCATCATGAAGACAACAACAAGCACATCGTCAAGTACATCCAACTTACGCAAGCCAAATTCAAAATTGAAGACAAATCGACCGGTGAAGTTTATTTGAGCACAAAAATGGCCAAAATCTTGAAGGTATTACAAAGTAGCCAAAATTTGGCTAAGTATGGAAATTCTCCACAGAGAAAGTTCCAATTTCCTCCATTGTGGCTAAGACACAGGGGAGTTCCTCTCCAAATTCGAGGCACTTGAAGAAATTCCAAAGCAATCCGGAAAGAAAGACTTAATAACTTCAAGTCTAAACAAGTGCTCCAAGGCGAGTTGAGAAGAAGAAACCAAAGTCATCCAAGATCAAAGCGCAAAGGACAGAATCATTGGCAGGAAAAATATTCTAAGGCAAGAACATGGAAAAAGAACAAAGTAACCAAGGAGGACATCCAACCTACTGAAGTGGCACCTTGACCAATCAGATTGTTCCAAGTCAGCACATCCAGATTCAACAACTTTCTATTTTATTTGTTGGTTCATATTTGGTAAAATGGACAAGTGTCCTCGGATGTAATTTTCTCATTGGTCGAGAAGGAGTTAGTTAGGACAAACCCTAATTAGGGTTTCATTTTGTAATCTCGGCCGTTGATTCCAAATTAATCTTGGCCATTGAATTGTAATCGGGGAGCCTATAAATTGAGCTCACCCTCTCATTTGTAAAGCATGGGAGCATGTTGCAAAACATGTTGAGATAAGCAATTGTTGTAAGACTGCCAAAGTAATAAGTAATGCATGCATTGTTCTGATGGTGATTACTTCTCTTATTTTGGAGTTGTCATGGTTCTTATCCCTCATCATAGTTTAGATTTTATTTCATGTATGCTAGATGAATGCAAGATTTGATAAGTATTGATTTATGGTGAAACTTTTTGCTCATACTTTCTTTGAATGGATGATTTTCATTCAATGCGTAGTTAGCCTGAGCTTACTTTGTGGATGCTTAACTTCTGTCTGGATAATTATTGTTCGATTTGATGGTAGTTATTCATGACGTGAAAATCATAAGCACATTCCCTTGAAGATTGCACCCCCTTTGTGTAGTTGTCGTTGAACGTGGCAAAGCAAAGCGTGGTTATTGGTTCCACCAAGTCAATACCGTCTCTTGAATTCTTAGGAAGTAGACTATAAATTCTAATCCTTTATCTCCTTTTTTTAGTTTATTTGATCCGGGGCCCAAATATAGAGCTTCATTGTCTAGACCTTCATTGTGAATTGAACAAGCCTAGCGTAAGTCCCTTTGTGTTACCAGCATAATCACATCAAACCACAGAGCTCATCCACACCTAACTGAAACATTGGAATTACCGTATGATCTTTCTTGCAGTCTTAGCATACGAGGTAGTTTTTCAAGAGGGGATAGAGCGTCTTGGACGCTTTATTCTAGAATGTTTGTTGTGTCATAAAACACGCATCAACACTACTCCACCACAAATCTGGTTGCTAAGTGTTTGCCAGTCCTAGGCGCCTCAAACCCTACCCAAAAGCTGCCCAAAACCTAGGGGCTTGGGCCACAAACTCCCATGCCCCTCAAGCAATGGTATGACCTGCCTTGGGAATGGTGTGGCCAGCAACAAGGGGGTTTTAATATGTTATTTTAAGTCTTCAAATCTGCTGTTCAAATCCCTTAAATCTGCCTTTTAAAATCTGGCTTTAAACCCCAAACAAATTACCAAAATCTGAAAACAATAAGCACCTTTATGATTTCTGAGTGAAACCACCTGTATATCCACTAGGAAAGATCTTGCACTTTCGAAATGGATGTTCTCCGTAAGGGTTTTCATCCTTACAAAGCTATGGAAGAACGCTGTTCAACCTGCAGTATCTCTTCATAAATTTCCAAGCATGAATAACAAAATGAATTCCAAAAAGCACTTTTAATGCCCCCTCTATTCCCAGGCCCGCCTTGGGATTTTAACTTTTATTTTATTTATTTTAAATCCCTTATGTCTCCCCATGTTGGCATCTCACCTTTTTAACACAACTTAAGTTTACCTTTTTAAAAGCCCCCTAGACGCCATTTATAAAGTCACTTTAGAAATATTCAAAATAATGTTAAGTTAAATATTTAATTTAACTTATAACATTAACGTTATTAAAAATAATTCCCTAGGCCATTAAAAATCTCCAAATCAACATTAAATGCAACAACTGATCGTGCCAATGGAAAATCATTGTGGAAAGGCCAAGTTAGTGCTGAGGAGGTGACTTACTAAAAATAATAATATTGGGCCAAGTGCCCAAAACTCTCCAAAAAGTGCTAGACAAAAACTCCTGCAGTCCTGAACTCATTGCAACAAATGGAATATGCCAACTGGTTGAACAACACAACCTCCAAGAACTGTGGTGTCCCCTAACCAAACCACATTAGCCTACGGGAACTTGAGGAATAGGCTAACTGTCAGCAATGATCAATTGCTTAGGAAGGGGACATTATAGTGCTCAGTAATTAAAGTAGTCCTTCCTTGATGTTTAAATCAGTTCTTCCTTAACATGCTATCTCTTTGGCTCCTTGTGTGTTAGGACTTGCATTTTTCTTGGGATTTTTCTTGAGCAATTTGATGTGTCTGATGCTTTAAGCCCTGAACCCTAAGGTCCTTGTGGGATTCTGTTACTTTTCTTTCTTTTTGGTTGGTGACTTGCTCAACTTGTATTTTGTCTTTTAAGTTTTCCCCATTGAGGCCTTTATGATCATTTATTGACCGGCCCCCTCTTCCTAATGACCAACTATCGGCATTAACATGTGTGCCTTTAAAATAACTTAAGTTGCATTCACTGTGTGCTTGTTGGTGGTCCCCGCCTCAGTCCCCGTTGGCACCACGTCTTACTCTTATTGTATCACTTGTTCTCTATGTGTCGTGTGCTCTCATTTAGCGCATATATTAAAGATGCAATTGTGCACTCTATTGCCATTTGTCATTGTTAGTCCTGAACTCACTGCAACACATGGAATATGCCAAATAGTTGAACAACACAACCTCCAAGAACTATGGAGTCCCCTAACCAAACCACATTAGCCTATGGGAACTTGAGGAATAGGCTAACTGTCAGCAATGATCAATAGCTTAGGAAGGGGACATTATAGTGCTCAGTAATTAAAGTAGGCCTTCCTTGATGTATAAATCAGTTCTTCCTTAACATGCTATCTCTTTGGCTCCTTGTGTGTTAGGACTTGCATTTTTCTTGGGATTTTTCTTGAGCAATTTGATGTGTCTTATGCTTTAAGCCCTAAACCCTAAGGACCTTGTGGGATTCTGTTACTTTTCTTTCTTTTTGGTTGGTGACTTGCTCAACTTTTGTTTGGTCTTTTAAGTTTCCCCATTGAGGCCTTTATGATCATTTATTGACTAGCCCCCTCTTCCTAATGACCAACTATCGGCATTAACGTGTGTGCCTTTAAAATAACTTAAGTTGCATTCACTGTGTGCTTGTTGGTGGTCCCCGCCTCAGTCCTCGTTGGCACCACATCTTACTCTTATTGTATCGCTTGTTCTCTATGCGTCACGTGCTCTCATTTAGCGCAAATATTAAAGATGCAATTGTGCACTCTATTGCCATTTGTCATTATTAGTGCTTGGTTGTTCGCCAACTATGTGCCATTGTAGTCCTTAGTGGCGTCTCCTTATTAGTATCACACTGTTTTCATTCATTGTATGATCTTGAAATGTTCAAAGACCGTGAGTGCGATGCTGCACTATTGTGACAGTTGCCAATAACATGTTGTGGGTCCATGACTCCATTGTTTCCTCCAGTTTCTTTAAGTGACCATATGTTGAGTCACCTCCATGCAGTATTGCATCACAGGCCCGTTTCACATTGCAAGATATAAAAGGAAGAGCCTGTTGAAGTTGCGAGAGCGTGGAATCGTGACACCTGTCCCTGTCAGTGCCATGGAGGTCCAATTGTTCCCCTTCACCTAAAGCCCTTGTTTTAGGTGAGGGGCCAATAAAGTGACGTGTAAAGTTACTTCTTGTTTGGCGACTCCTCATTGGTCTGATTTTTCAATACACCGATAGCCTCAATGAGAAAGATTTTTGAATAAACCAAAAGGAAATGATCACCATTTGTTCAGCTTGCGCCATTCAAAGATCAACGGTTGACATTCAAAAGTGAATAACGACTAGTTGGGAACACTATTTGCGCATATGAATGTTAATGGTAGAATTGATTGATATTTGCCATATTTTCTTTGGATTTCATAAATTCATATCAAAAGGTGGTCATTCAAGTTCATAAGTGTCTTTGAGGTTGGCTAGTGTGAGAAATTTGCAGAATTCAAAGCTCTTTGGTGTTTTTAGAAGCAAAGTAGGGTTTCTAGGGGTTCCACGGGTAAGTCCTCAAATCTTCATCCTAATTTGCAAGATTGTGGCTAAATTTGCATATTTTCAGATCATTAGGGTTTTATTGCTGCATTGAAAGTGTATCAAAGCCTTGGATTGTCCCGAGTTTTAAAACCCTTGCCACATTTTAAAACCCTCATTGTTTAAAATCTTAAGCCATGAGTCAAACCAACTCCCAACTTGCAAACCCAAAGAGGGCATTGGATGAGGATCTCACGATCTAACTCCTGGGGTCTTCACCAAAGGCAATGTGTGCCCAAGGGTCCACTATTCTGTCAAATAGATTGTTAGATAATGCTAGGGATCGCCGTGATGCCACAATCTCTATTATTGGATGGTCACAAGAGAAGGTATTCAAAGAGTCCTATTTCAAATGTTTGGAACCTTGACTTGGGTAAATTGATTGTTCCAAACATTTTTGTGGATGTGGATTTCATTAGAACTGTCATAGATAGGTATGATGCTAATGCTAGGGTTGTCTTAGCTAGCAATGGTGGTGAATTAACAAGGGTTGACAAGGAATATATTTTAGAGGTCCTCAACCTAAATTTAATAGCCAATAAGCCTATTGATTTCAATGCCCTAGCCAAAGAGCATCGGAATGACAAAATCAATTACAAAATTAACTCGCTTCCAATTCACAGAGTCAAGGGTCTAGATAGAAGACCTGTAAGGTTTTTATCCATTGGAGGAGCCTTTTATTGTTGATAATTTGGAAGATTGTTTCATAAAGACCTATCATGCTCTGTGTCAAGTTTTGGGTGTTGATGTTAGGACCCAAATATCAATACATATGATGATTATGGCTGCAGACATTCAAAATGCAATCATTAACAGGGAGTTTGATTTTTCCACTTTCATTGTAGAGGGTATTCATAAGCAATTGGTGGCAATAAAGGTGTCAACAAGGTAGTACATTTCAAATGGTGCCATCTCTTTTGTATAGAGGGAAGAGTATTTGGGATAGGGCTTTGCAATTGAGGTTCTGTGATGACAAGGACGTCCCACTCCTGGTGTAGTGTTGGACATACATTTGGGATGTGAATTGTCAGAATTCAAATTATGTGGTGTTTGAAGCTTGCTTTGTGAGGTCAATATTGGGATTTCTAGGTGCGAAATTAGACAGGTTGCCGAAGGAAATCATGGACCATTTGAGACCAAAAGATAGGGTGCATGAGTTGGGAATTTAACATAATTGGGGAGATTGGTATCTCCACTTAAACACTACGGTGATAAAAATATATGGGTCTCTAGTCAAGACACATATTTTGCCAAGGCATGTGCCAAAGAGGATGGCATATGTGGAAATTATTTGGCAACTCAATGAGTCTGACAAGACTCATTTGAGAACCACAAAAAAGGATCCTTTTTCCTTGCTTCTCTTAAATTTCTTGATTTTGTCATCACCAACGGATTGGAATTATTATATCCTATATTGCAGGCCTGTAGAATGGGCTTTGATGTCAAAAGAGATTTTGACCTTGAAAATTTCATCAATCAAATTAGAATAAATGCCAAAAGGTCCAATTTCTACCATAAGGTACTCTATGCAGAAGATGTGGTCGGAAATTGCTTGTTTGATAAAGAGGTGAGGGTCAAAAAAGCAAAATGGACTGCAATATTGAAGGGAGAGGAGTAGAGAAAGAAGGACCTCAGTTATCTGGGAGCTTTTCTTGAAATTGATAAACCTATTGCTAGAATCAGGATCATGATTGACAATGTTGATACCCTTGCATGTAAGCCTCCTGTTGTGCCAAAAAGGAACCTTGAAGAGAGGCCACATAATGAGGGAGAGCCACAAAAAATAGCAAAAATCTATTGCCATAGCGAAAAGGCCAAAATGCCCATCACAACTCAACAAGTACAAGAAGAAACTACAAAATCAATTGCATCTCTTCTTGAGAAGCCTAGTAAGAAGAGAAGGGTTGTGCAACCAATAGTTGCATATTCGGCTGATTTTGCATGAAATGTCCCCATTTTTGGTTTGTCTAGTATTGCAGTTGGCTGTGACCTTCTCAATGAGTGTCAGTCTTGTTAGAGAGATTATTTGATAATGCCAATGAACTTAGTTAGTCTCGAGGACACTTATGTCACTTTTCGAAGTGAATTCTGACTTCTGGTGTGGTCTCCAAGATTCTTAGAGAGAGTGTCTATGTATAGTAAGTCACCTAGTCAGGCCTAATTTTTATTAATCATTGGTATCACTCCAGTGTAATTAGATTTTGATTCCAATGTTTCTCGACAGTTTTCGCAATTCAGGTGTACTTGTTGTGGCTTTAATTTAATTATTTTTACTAAGGTTGCTAATTTTATTAAAATAATTTAATGGGCACCTTAGTATAATAGCTCGTTGGAATGAGAATTGAAATTTTTAAATGTTGGACACTGATAAAATGACTTTAAGTGGTGGGAATGTTTAAATAATAAAATAAATCACTTTTTGGAGTAACAAGGCTTATTTTTTTTTTATTCAAGGGGTAAACGCTTTTGAATTGGAGCTATGAACTGGAATACAACCACTCAACAATACCACCCCAATGGGGTTTGAACTTTGGTGGCAAGAACAACAATGCCACCTTTAAACCATCAGACCATGCCAACATTGGCAAAATAACATAACAAGACTTATTTAATTTATAAAGTGATTTTATATTTTATTTTTCGGAAAGCTTCTAGAAATGTCATAAACGAGTTTTGTGAGCTCATTTGCATTATGCAGATTATTACATTTTCTCTGGTGAAGCTCTTGTGGTTTTGGGATTGAACTTAGTTCATCTCAATACTTCCTGAGGATGAAAACCCTCTTGAAGACTATCATCCATGTTGGTGAAAGATCTTCCTTGGTTGAGTGTTGTTATGTGGAGCTTGATAAGACTTGATGTTTAATTTTTCCCCACTTTTCCTGACGTGTCTTCCCCCCAAATCAATCAATGGGGGAGTGCAAGGGGGGTGAAGCCCTTCTTGTGGGGTCCGGGGGGTATTATCCCCTCGACGGGGGCTCGAGGGCGAAGCCCATGGTGGGGGTTTGGGGGCAGCCCCCTTGAAGCAAAAATCCATATGTTTTTATAAAGGAAATTTGTTGACATTTTCCAATGTAATTTCTGTTTTGAGCAGTTAGAAATTGCCTAGAAACGAACAATTATTTGCTGCTCGATGAAAACCAACAGTCACGTGTTGATCTGTCTACAGTATGGCGTACGTGAGAATTCCAAAAGTCGCATGAGGTTTAGTTTTGATGCTGCAAGGCGTGTGAATGTGCATGAGAGAAGCTATAGGTTATGGGTTGTTACAGAGCTTTGATCGCAGGCTTTTGCGATAGGCACATGTAGCATTGTGCGTGTAAAACAGAGCAGTGGATATTGATTAAATTTGTTGCTTCAAGTTGCAGCTATTGCTGCAAGTCATTGTAATGTACATTTGCTGGAAGTAATTAATAAATTGGACTCCTATTTGTAGACGTAGCCCGAGAATTGGGTGAACCACGTTAAAACTTGTGTTGTCTTTCGCCTCTATTTTTTTGTGAATTGTTTAGTGCTCCGTTTTATTCCGCTATGAAATTATAATTTGCATTTCATTGATAATTCGTACCCTCCATTTCTGCTTTCAATTCCTAACAGATTGTTGATAGATTCATCCCGAGTCTATGCTAGTACTTCATTGTTGTGATTTTTAGATTTGATCGGAAAGGTTTTATTTGTAGAATCTTTCGATAAATGATTTTGGAAGACAAGGCGCATGTATGATTGAAGATTTGCAATTTTGTGAAGTCTTGCAGGCAAGACAAAATTGATAGAGTTTGTAGAGGGTTGCCGGAAGACAATTTATCTTTTATTTTCAAAGGTTTACAAGAAGATCGCAGGCACAATGAATGGAAAAATGAATATAGAGCGAGGAGACTATTTGTGTGTGACAGCATTCTATGAAGGTTATTGTTGCTGAGCATAAATATTGTTATGGTTGGACGTAAGAGTTGATTTTAGAGGACTCGTGGAGCTTCCATTCTTAGGTCCTTCACCTTGAATAGCACGAGTTGTATGGAGTTGTGACTAAGGTGTTTGGGGTTGTGTGTGCTAACCGCCATCTTTCCTGAGGGAGTTGTGGTCTGTTTTGGAGTTATCTGCAGTTGTGTGAGGGCGTGGGAAGTCTGAAATTTCATTGCTATTGCTAGCACAGTCTCAGACCAGCTTCTAGGCAAGTTTGGAGGTGGCCTTGAGGATGGAAGACTCTTGGTTGGTGAACTTTTGCGATTGAATATTGACTGTAGATAGATAAGTTCATTGCAAATTGTATGAAGTTAGGAAAATAATTAAATTTATCTCTGCACTCTGTTCTTATATCTGCCACTATTGCAAATGGAATGTAGGACAAGTGTTTGTTATAAAGCCTTTTGAGTATCATGAATGTTTATTGTATATGAATGAATTGCAAAGATCATGTTATATGATTCCATTACTTACCTAAACACTTCCAAAGCAAACACTTTTAGAATCTTCAAATAGTGAACCCCATATCAAGTGTTTGACGAAATGCCAGAGCAAAAAAATCATAAGTTTTAAGAAAAAATCAGACTTGGGTCATTTCAGTGGTATCAGAGCTTAGAGTATCTTGCCAGCCTGTCGGGAAACTAACATTTGTTGAAGGTGTTGAGTTGCATGTCAGTTTTCAGTGACAAAATCATGGATGACATAATGAATTCTTTGTTGGAATCAATGAGACAAACTTAGGCTAAAATTGAAACGAGGATGAAAATCATGGAGTAACATAGTGAAGAGGATTTTGGAAATAGGCTTTATATAGCAAGGGATCTTGAGAGTCTACATCAGTCAAAGGGTTATTTACTCAGTATGTTGAAGGTGGTGGAGAGTAGTTTGTCTATGATAGATCAATTAGATTCAAAGAAATCGCTTTGGGCATTGAAGCTATCGACGACTTCTTTGATTAAGTCACTGTTTATGAAACATCCTGATAATGAGGTAAGACTTATTGTTACTTCATGTTTGAGCGAAATAATGAGAATTTGAGCATCTAAAGCTCCTTACAATGATAACACAATGAAAGGGATACTTCAGGTGTTGTTGGATATTTTCTAGGATATGGATGATATCACATGTTCTCATTTTTCTAGAAGAATTACCATTCTCGAAACATTTGCAAAACTCAGATTGGGAAATATCATGTTAGATTTGAGATTGGATGATTTGATTCACTAAATGTTTCACGATTTCTTTACTACAATCAGAAAATATCATGCTGATAATGTTATTGCAGCCATGCAAACCATTATGATTTTGGTTATTAATGAAAGTGATGATGTGCCACAATCACTTTTTTCTATCCTATCAGCTAACAGGAGGAAGGGTAATCAAGGAATCTTATCAGTTGAGCAAGTGTTAGTTGAAATGGTGATTAAATAGTGCTGAGATTTCTGGATTGAAACTCTGTGCAATTTTTTTTACATCAACGTTTCAGTTCATACTCCATTATCCATCATTAGGATGCTTTTTGCAGATAGAGAGAAGAGAGTGAAAATATAGTAGCAAACTTGGATAGATTAATAGGTGAGGGGGTTGGGAGGAAGAGAGTGAAGACATAGTTGTTAGGAATTCACAAAACCCAATGAAAGTAATAAATATATTATAATATAAATTAATCTATTAGGAATATAAAATAACCCAATAAACTAAATTAATAAAAAGTAGATGGTATTATATTAAATTATATAATACCGTATTTTCCCAATATAATAAATTAAAATAATGTTAAAAATATTCTTGCCAGCTGATTTTATTATGGTCTATTATAATACTATATAATAGACTATAATAATCAAAATATACCATAAAAACTAAGAAGAAAATAGCAAGGGATATTACTAAAAGACTCTATTATTCTTAAAATAATGTTAATAATATGGGGCGGTGGGCCTAGCTTGATTGGCTAAAGCATCCTGTTGCAGGCAAGAGGTCACGAGGTCTAGTCTCCCCACCGTCCCTGTGGTATCGGAGGGCGTGTCGTGCCAACGCCACCGGTCACGTGAAAAAAGTTTACCAAGTGCACTGCAGTTTATAGGGGGATGGATACCCGATTGATTCCTGCAGTTTAAAAAAAAAATTAATGTTAATAATATGGTCTATTGCAGTCTAGTAAAACATTATAACCAAAAGATTGGAAACAAATGCTAAAACAAGAAAAGGTTTAAAAACAAAGATAAAAATAATAACATATTATTAATGTATTAGTTAAAATAAAATTGTATATTATTATGGGCTGAAAAATGATAACATAGTTTAATAACTAACATAAAAAAATAACAAGTAAAATATTATCTTATATATTAATACATTAAAAAACAATATCATTATAATATAGACTAAATTAATGCAATAGATAAATAAAGATATTATATATACTATTGGAATGCATATAGTGCAATAAAATAGATTAAAATTAATGGTAGAAAGAAGACCATCAAAAGAAGATGAAAATACAAAGAATGTTAATGAAGACAATAGACTATTAAAATGAGAAGGTTCATGCCAAGAGAAAATTGATGCAATAAAATAGCTTAAGAAAGAAAATAGCTTAATAAAGACTCAAAATTATAAATTGGAGACGAATGAAATAGACAAATACAATGAAACAAAAATAATTAAACAAGGACAACAAGAGGCTATAAGAAATTATTGTAAAGGACAAGAGGAGTTTAGGAATCAAAGGTACAAGTTGCTGAGATAAAATTAATACAGGGAACAATATAAAGATATTCCTGACCTTTGTGTTATTAAATATGGTATCTTTGGTCTACAAAAGTATTAAACAAGCATCAGAGAGTAAACTTCTAAATGAACCACCTGCCTATCAATTCTACTTGTGGCTCTCACTGAAAGTCTTCTTTTAAATCTGCTGACCATTCATAGACTTTGCGTTTGAAAGATCCATTCAGTTCTGGAAACTGTGGCTAGTAATGATGGCACCCAATAGAAAGAATATCGAACAACGATGCGAAGGGCAAGTTTTATCATCACTGTCTGCTGTTAAAATATAATGGTTTAAACCTGGCATCTGTTGGAGGAGTATTTCACTTCCTCTATACTAATTCCCAGCCCCTCAACAACACATTTTGGGGAGAGTTGCGGCCTGTAACAACTCACGCCAGCTATGTAAAATTTGCCTAGCTTAATAAACAATCCGGCTTACAGTTAAAATGACACACCGCTATGGAATTAAGTCTCCCAAGTATAAAGATTCACACGTTCAGATATAAACATTGATACGCCTAGGTAGAAGATTCATACGCCCTGATAACACAGACTTCTATGTAGAAACCCTAGTTTCCCCCTGATACTGATTCTGACTGAGTTTTGAGTTTTTCTGAAGGTTTTTGGTTTTTTTGCAATTTTTGAGTTTTTGATGCAATAAATGAAAGAATGCAAATTTGCCAGGAATATGAAACAAATGCTTTAAAAATGATTTAACTTCGTAAACAGCAAACCCTAACACCAATACTAAGTCTGGATCTTATATTATTCTTCTGCAACTATTACAATGAGAATCTGATGACATGCAAAGCAAAAGGGAACAAATATTTGAAAACCTGATTTTGAAACAGCAATAAATGCACTGGTAATCTGGTACAGCTGTATGATAAATGCCCTTCTCCCTCTGAATGGTGGTTGCAGACAACTCCAGTTATGTAGGCGCTTCCTCTGATGAAGGTTTGAAGCTAATATAAAAGGCGTTTCCCTCTAGATGAAGAAACACGTCCCTGGTGCAGGTACGGCCTGTCAGAAACAGCCTTAAATGTGTACGGCCTCCTCCAATTTCAATGTCCAGAACTCTGTAAATGGGCGCCTAGATGAATGGAAATGCTCTGGAAACAAAACACTGAAAGAACTCTGTAGATAATCGATTCTCTGAAGCTCTGTGATTTACTCTGGATGAGAAAACCTCTGCTGGCAATAAATCAAGTGGTATTGCACACCCTCTGAATTGCTTTCCGATGGAGATGGCTCGTTCCCCAAGGAATTCGAGTTTCAAACCCTAAGGTTCTGTGCTAAGATCAATTTGATCAGTTTCAATTCAACAATGACATAATGGCTCAAAACCCAAGGCAAATCCTCTAATATGCTGAAAAGTGCGATTTCCTTAAAGATAGGGACTTTTTAAATATTTCAACTTTTAATCTTTTAATTTTCCCATAGTTCTCAGCCAAATTATTATAACGAATTATAATTAATAACTGGCCCCTTTCTGATGATGGGTTTCGTAAGAATCACTCTGGTTATAATTTAAAATTATAACTTTATACTATAACTCTTAATTAATTAATATTTAATTAATGCAAGTAAATATTAATATTTCCCTCGTTACTCATCCGATAACTGTTCCGTCTGAAGCTGACGAACACTGAAGTGATTCCGAATGCTGCCAATCTCATACTGTTAAAAATAGCAGGGGTCCCACGCTGCCTGCCAGGAACTGCTAAAAATAGCAACTCCGCAAGAAGTCTCCGATCGAGCCCAAACGAAAGCCAATTGATCAACACTGCCTGTCTGAAGCTGAGCCAAGCTCCCAAACGACCCTCTAACCACTCTATCAGCCTACGAGGGTCTCCTGATAGGCCAATCTTACGAACTCTGATGCTCGTCAAAAATGGGGACATGACACTCGCCCTCGAAATTGTTTCCGACCCAAGCAATCTCCACTGCAAAGAAACTCCAATCCTCGGGAGGCCCAAAAGAAAAATTGCGGAAATGTCCCACACATCCGAACTGTCTCCTGTAGCATCAACAAAAACTCAACTGCGCAAGCTATCCCTGGATCCCAAACCCAGAGTGAAAAGTCTGTCGTGACTGTCATCCTCGACTGCCACTGCGCTCTACACCTAACTTCACCGTGCTGAAAATAGCAAGTAACCCAGTGGGACCCATCCAATACTCAGTACCCGAACTGTCACCACCTGGATCCCAATACAATCTGAATTCACATCCATCTGTCATGTGGAGAAAATAACTTCTAGAAGCATCTGCTACACTGAATCTCTCCCTGTCCTCCGCTAAACCCTCATGGATGTGATAACTGTCCCAGCCATCATGCCAACTAATACCATAGTCGCCCTGAACCTATGTACCCGTATGAAAAATCTGCGACATAGAAGTATCAATCCTGTCAAATACATATCGGCATGATGGATAACTGACTGTCTCCCTAAGTAATACCCCACAAACAACTGAGTCAAGTACTTGCAGCCGCCAACCCCATCTTGTGAAGATGGTAACTCTGCACACAATAATGAATTACTCCCCTCGACTGTACCGAGAGAATCACCCTGTGCACAAGTGTTGTGCATCGAATATGAGTCATGTACAGGTGGATCAAAGGAAAAACTATAAGCACTCCTCACCGTGTACACCCCATTAAACTCCTCTGTGAGTCTTGTTTGGAATTGCGATGCACTGGAACAATCCCAAACACTACGATTATCACCCAACCAAGAACTAGCATCAAGAGTACGATCAGCTTCCAACTCGAAGAGTGGGTTATCATAGACCAAACCACCATCAAATTCAAATAATGGATTATTCACAAACTGCACAATCACTCCATCCTGATCTGAATCATCCATCTCTGAATCGCTGGAATAATAAATCGAATTGTACTCCTGACTTGGCTCAACCAGCTGCCGATCATAGTCAACTGTATCGGATGAAATGATTGATTTGCTTCCAGGAGAGGAAAACAAATCAACATAAGTACCAATCTCCCAACTGGATGAGTCTCCGAATATCTTCTGTGGAGATGGACAAGTGTCGAGGGTTGTCACACAACTCTCTCGTGAATCAACAACCATGTCACAGGAACTACCAATGATCTGCCGTGCATCACCTATCATGGGACTAATCTCAAGAGATCCTGGTGCAACACGGAGCCCACTGCAACTCTCATCTAGTGCACTCATCCCATCTGTATCCACTGCTCCTGTAACCGTGATGGATGTAACCACATCCTCAACATCTCCCTCATTGCTATGAACCATGGGTGTATACTCCTCACCAACCGCTGCCATGGAAGACTGAACTATATCCAAAGATGGTGAAGATTGTGCCAAACTCAACGCCACGGTAAGCTTCTCAATCTGTAACTGTGACTCTCGAAGAGCCAACTGGGTGCTATGCAATGAGTCCCTAGTCACCTCAAGCTCATGAGTGAGCTCATCGATCTGCTCCTCCTTTCCCTTCAATGCATCATAACAAATGCAATCCCACTCGAGAAGGAAATCCCTGTCCGCAAGTAGTTTTAGGTAGTTTTGTTTCATCGTTCCAATTGCTTCTCGGAGTGCATGTATCACTGCAAGGGAAAAACCACTATCACTGTGCCCAGCTGTCAAAGGAGGACTCCAACCATAGGTAGTCAACATCTGACGTGCAACGTCAAAATGCTCAAGGGCGGTGGCAATCATATTGTCATTCACTTGTAGTTGCCCAACCAAATGATGAGGATTCTGAAGCTTACGACCCCCATACAAGATTTCCGGTTCTCCATATGCACTATGATATGACGCTGATCCGTCATCACTCACCTCATGATAAGCAGCATCATGTGTGCTTTTATCCATGCACACCTCAACATTTAAGGTACTGCTGCTCGGTACCTCAACGGATGGCTCAACTGGTACGGTAGAAGTTGCTGGTATGACAGTATCTTCACACGCTTCTACTCCAAAAGTGACTACATGCCCATCCAACGCATGATCCTGGGATTCCATATCAGCATATGAATCCTCTAGCCGGTTTTCAAAGGTCTGATCCGGAAAATCAGACTCACCATGATATACATTCTTAACACCAATTGCATCTGTAGTACCCAACTCTTGAGTCTCTTCACGTGACAGCTCAATAGGGTTACTTTGCATCTGTGAAACAGCTGCTGGCTCATGCTCACGCGAAGTTTCATCATTGCTGTCATAAAAATCAGAAGTAGCCTCCATGGTAGAAATTTCTTGGGCCACCTCTTGCAAGGACGATGTAGGTAAATCATTACCCAAGGCTGTGCTAGTGTGTTCTCGAATTAAATCAGCACTTCTATCAAATTCATCACATAAATTTCTGCCTTCTTCATAGGAGACTGAAGATATCAAATCATTATGACGAAGAATTGTATCATGCTTATGTGTAGATTCTCTATCCCTTCCAGGTGTAAACAACTCACGAGCTATAGTGAGATATTCCCTTCTTGCCAACTCTGTCTTATGACAAAGTCTCGGGTGCAAATCCATGAAGCTCAAGAAAGGAAGTTCCTTTTTAATTTTCTGTGGTAGAATGCTATACTCCTGAAACATGCTAATTACTTCTCTTTCTGTGTTTTGTGGTGTTCTGTCCATAGTAATCCTTCCGCTGATCTCAGGTGATACTAACTGCCACTCATCGTTCGCTGTCCTAAATGTATCAGCGAACAAACCCTCATGCTTCTCACCTGCTATAGCCACATCGGGCTCCTGTCTCGTGAAAGTGGGCCTAGTAGGCCTATCTGCTGTCCGTGACACTGTCCTAGGAGCTCTCCGTGAACCTGAAACACTCCTGTCATCGTCACGATGTGGTGACGGTCTCCTCGGAGTACCCAGTCTCTGAAGTGCAACTGCCAACTGCTGTAATACACCATTAGACTGACGTTGACCTGCACGAAGATCTCTAAGTGTATGCAAAACCTCTGCACCGTTCTGACCTCTGTGGTTATGTGGATTCTCTGTTCTCAGATTAACTGTTCTATCAGACCTGTCATTCTTGTCAGCCATGTTTTCCGGCTGCCTGCTCAAATTCTGGTGCCTGTCAATCAGAGCACGTCTGCATATATAATACCAGGTAAAACACAAACTGCTCCGGCTGCAGAAGACGGCTAAACCCTCAGGATGGCAGGATTTAGCTCTGATACCACTGTAGAAACCCTAGTTTCCCCTTGATACTGATTCTGACTGAGTTTTGAGTTTTTCTGAAGGTTTTTGGTTTTTTTGCAATTTTTGAGTTTTTGATGCAATAAATGAAAGAATGCAAATTTGCCAGGAATATGAAACAAATGCTTTAAAAATGATTTAACTTCGTAAACAGCAAACCCTAACACCAATACTAAGTCTGGATCTTATATTATTCTTCTGCAACTATTACAATGAGAATCTGATGACATGCAAAGCAAAAGGGAACAAATATTTGAAAACCTGATTTTGAAACAGCAATAAATGCACTGGTAATCTGGTACGGCTGTATGATAAATGCCCTTCTCCCTCTGAATGGTGGTTGCAGACAACTCCAGTTATGTAGGCGCTTCCTCTGATGAAGGTTTGAAGCTAATATAAAAGGCGTTTCCCTCTAGATGAAGAAACACGTCCCTGGTGCAGGTACGGCCTGTCAGAAACAGCCTTAAATGTGTACGGCCTCCTCCAATTTCAATGTCCAGAACTCTGTAAATGGGCGCCTAGATGAATGGAAATGCTCTGGAAACAAAACACTGAAAGAACTCTGTAGATAATCGATTCTCTGAAGCTCTGTGATTTACTCTGGATGAGAAAACCTCTGCTGGCAATAAATCAAGTGGTATTGCACACCCTCTGAATTGCTTTCCGATGGAGATGGCTCGTTCCCCAAGGAATTCGAGTTTCAAACCCTAAGGTTCTGTGCTAAGATCAATTTGATCAGTTTCTCAATTCAACAATGACATAATGGCTCAAAACCCAAGGCAAATCCTCTAATATGCTGAAAAGTGCGATTTCCTTAAAGATAGGGACTTTTTAAATATTTCAACTTTTAATCTTTTAATTTTCCCATAGTTCTCAGCCAAATTATTATAACGAATTATAATTAATAACTGGCCCCTTTCTGATGATGGGCGCCCCCTCAAAAAGAATCACTTAAGTTATAATTTAAAATTATAACTTTATATTATAATCCTTAATTAATTAATATTTAATTAATGCAATTAAATATTAATATTTCCCTCGTTACTCATCCGATAACTGATCCGTCTGAAGCTGACGAACTCTGAAGTGATCCTGAACGCTGCCAAACTCATACTGCTAAAAATAGCAGGGGTCCCACGCTGCCTGCCAGGAACTGCTAAAAATAGCAACTCTGCAAGAAGTCTCCGATTGAGCCCAAACGAAAGCCAATTGATCAACATTGCCTGTCTGAAGCTGAGCCAAGCTCCCAAACGACCCTCTAACCACTCTATCAGCCTACGAGGGTCTCCTGATAGGCCAATCTTACGAACTCTGATGCTAGTCAAAAAAATGGGGACATGACATTCTGATTCAGCCAGATAAGAGGATTCAATTCTTCCACATGAGTGCATCAGCTAAATGAATTCTGAGTCGCTTTTCAGCATCACCTTGCTTTGAATTAAATGCCAGTATTATTGTCTTAAATTTCCAGTCCACAATAACTTGTACCCCCTTTTTTCGAAAATTCACAAACTCATATGAAAATCATTCATTCTGCTATCAACTTGTAATGTCCCCTTCCAGTTGACATCTTTCAGTACTTGAGATTAGCCTATTATGTGGCCCTCGTATGCTAATATGGAGGATAGAGGGTCTTGTTGAGGCATGGCTTGGCTTCAGTTGTCAGAATTATTCAGTTTGGCTTTCGTTCGGGGTCGTTTGGACATCATTTGCTTTACTTGCTATTTTTAGTAAGTAGAGACACTCAGTGGAGCACCCATGCTATTTTTAGCAGTATGGTCTGGTCATATGCAGATTCAGTCACTTGTCATCCGGCTTCAGACGGCTTGTCATTTGGACTTATATCGAGGGAGATATTAATATTTATTTGCCAAAATAAATATTAATTTAATTGAAGCTTATATTATAAAGTTATAATGTAAATTTATGTTATAACTTAAGTGACTTAATGAAGGGGTCGACCATCATGAGGAAGGGGCCATTTCTCAATTAATTATTATAATTAATTAGGCGTCCAGACTATTGGAAAATTAAAAGTGAAATTCAAAGTTTATTTTAAATGATGCTTTTTGAAGGAAACCGACTTAATTGAGAAGATATAAGTTTTCTTTTGAGAAGAATTGATCATTATGCATATGAGAATCGATTTTAGCCAATTTCTTCTACAGAGAACGAAGCCAAGGGTTTTAGTGTTCTATTGCATTGGAGAACGAGCCATCTTCAGTGTTTGCAGTTCAGAGGCTGTGAAATATCAACGGATTTATTGCTTGTCAGTGAAATAGCTTCATTCAGAAGTTATTATAGATCTTATTGAGAAGTTATTATCCAAGGTTTGATTTAATATTTATCAGGGAAAAGTGATATCTTTGAGTGGCTGGTTTAGTTCTTCATCTGGCACGAATTTCAAGGTTGTACGGATTCTATTGCTGCTGGTTTGGAGGCCGTACCACTCAACTGAAAGGCCGTACTTCTTCCTCAAGCCTGGACGCCTTGCCTTTCTATCTTCTTCCTTCACCAGATGGAACGCCTTGGTCTCTGGGATAGTTTGCACCAATTTCGAGGCTGGAGAAGGTTCTTCTGAGGTTGGCCATACTTCATCTTCACCATTATTGGCGGCTGCAATAACCAGGGTTGATATATAGAAAAATCAGAAAGGCTTTACAGCTGCATAGATCCATTAAATACTAGTAGATTGGGCAGATTATAAACCATTAACAGGTCTGTAACAGTTAGCAGCACTTGTGGTCTGTTCTTTATCTACTGCTGGGCACTTTAGAGAAGCTTCAGGCGATACAGCATCAGATCTGGAGTTAGCCATACAGCCTAGAGGCATAGTGTTTTCATTCTTGGCTAGGGCGCTTGACTTTTTGCTGTAAAGACTCAGCTATATGTGGCAGCTAGGTCTGATTAAATTGGCAGCAGCATTTAACGTGGGGAGAACTTCATCATTGACTGTAGGCATGGCTCTAATTGGAGAAATCTGATTGCTATGTTTATTCCTCAGACCTACACTTGCTGCTTTGCAATTCTGGGGTATGGTGTTAATATTTTCTCAAGCATTGTATACGTCTGATTTGATAAATCTGTTCTTGCTAAAAGCTATAATTAAATCAGATTTGCATTATACTATTATTTATTATTAACACTTACTTCATTTGTTAAATATATGTTTAATGCAACTCTTGGCAAAATATCATTTGAGAACACGAAAAAACAAAGAAATTCAAGAAACAAATAATTTAAACAATACCAAGATCAAAAAAATTATACCAGCAAGACTAGCATTCCAATTGAGAGCCAGCAGGGCTACTACATTGGTATCAGAGCGGTTGCCTGCCATCCTGAGGGTTTGAGATTCATATGCAGCCACGAGGTTGGGCCTCACAGATATTACACTCGCAGGAGAGCTTTGTTTGACAGGGAACAAGAATTGAACAGACAGCCGGGTACCATGGGTGACAGAACAGAGATTCCTCGAGATCCTCGGGATGAAGATGCAGAGGTCAGACAGACTCTTAGAGATTTACGGACAGGTCAGTAGCAGGTAGCTGATGTATTACAACAGTTGACCACGGTGATACAGAGGATTGGTTCGCCTAGGAGACCATCACCACGTCGTGATGAAGACAAGAGTGATGTAGGTTCACAGAGGATACCCAGGACTGTTTCACGGACAGCAAATAGGCCTACCCGCCCTACTTTTGTGAGACAGGAACTTGATGAGGCTATTGCAGATGAGGAGCCTAAGGGAGTGTTCGCTGATACTCTTATGGCAGTGAACGATGAGTGGGAGTTATTGACCCCAGAGGTCAGAGAGAGACTTACTTTTGACAGGTTTCTCACACAGAGGAGAAAGCATTACAGGAACAGGCAGGATAGGAGGCCTAGATATTAGAATAGTGACCTGAAGCACGCCACAAACAGGCTCACTTTAGCTATGTTTGACGGCAGTGGTAAGGTTACAGCTCAGGCTTGGATCAGTAAGTGGATACCTTCCTTACATTGCGTCCCATGGCTGAGGAGGATGCTATTAGATATGCTACTTTGCATCTTGAGGGGGCAGCTTATGACTGGTGGCATCATGGGATGGTGACACTCCAGCATGACCGTATCACCACTTACCAGGAGTTCGTGGACAGATTGGTGGGACGGTTCGACAAGAAGGATCCTGAGACTTACTTCAGAGATTTGGCCCAGTTGAGACAGGTTGGTAGCTTGGAGGCCTACATAGGAGACTTCCAGCGGTTATCCGTGATGGTTCCCAACATATCAGAGAGGCATCTAGTTGTGCTCTTCGTGGAGGGATTGTTGGAGCCATTGAGAGGTTGGATCAAAGCATTTGATCCTCTTTCACTACATGAAGTGATGAAGAAGGCATGCAACATGGAATTTGCAGCTCCATCTAGCAAGTTCAATTCCAGGAGTACTTCGTCATTTAAGGACAACAAGGGATTCAATAAAAATAGAGAGAAATCTGATTTTAAGAGTGATTCAAAGGGAAAATCAGCAGCACCCTTGGATTGTGAGACTCTTAATGATTTGTGCAGGAAGAAGCTTTGCTTCTACTGCAAGGGTCCCTATGATGCTAACCATGATTGTCCTTTGCGGCCTAAGGGTAGGGCCAATAGAGTTATGTGGGCTTATTATGAGGATTCGAAATCTGAAAATTCCAGACAGCAAGAGAGTTCTGAGGAGTCAGAGTCAGAGGCTTCAAAGCCTAAGGTGGAGGCAGAGTTAGAGATCCAGTTCCAGGAGGCACAGTTGTCTAGCATACAGCAGGAAGGATCTTTCAGACTGCGTGGAGTTTTGGCTGGTCAAAAGGTTATCGCCCTTTTAGACACAGGTGCCACCCATAATTTTATTGATGCCAGATTTGTGGAGAGGCGTGGGCTCATAACTGAAGAGTTTGAGGGCATTCAGGTTAAGGTGGCTGATGGTTACACTCTCAAGTTTGACCGTATGATTAAGGATCTTCCTTTGCGCCTGAATAATTATGAATTCAAGGCTGATTATTATGTGGTGAATATGGGCGATATTGATTTAGTTTTGGGCATGAAGTGGCTTCATTCCCTTGAGGAAGTTACACTTCGTCTCAAAGACATGGAGATCCGGTTCGAGGTGGATGGGAAG
This sequence comes from Sequoia sempervirens, assembly GCA_007258455.2. Classification (NCBI taxonomy): domain Eukaryota; kingdom Viridiplantae; phylum Streptophyta; class Pinopsida; order Cupressales; family Cupressaceae; genus Sequoia; species Sequoia sempervirens. The sequence continues at coordinate 431,549,261 of VDFB02000015.1, read as the reverse complement.
ACTCATATATTGAAGGCCATCCGAGATAGTAACGTCAGGACTATTTCCTTCCGACGGATGGAGAGATTTATGCGTCATGACATGGTTGAGTGGGCCGCCGAGTGCACTTTGACGCCTACACAGGAGGGACAACATAAGACCAAATATCATCTTGACATTCAACAGTTGAGAGTTAAGCATGGGAAGGTTTTCAGTGACATTCCACCAGGGAGACCTCTAGACAAAGGTATTGAACACATCATAGAGCTTGAGGAGGGCACCAAGCCCGTCATGATTACTCCTTACCAACACCCAAAGCGGCTTAAAGATGAGATAGAGAAGACTATCAAGGAGTTGCTTGCTATGGGTCACATTCGACCGAGTAAGTCACCATTTGCTTTGTCAGTTGTTCTAGTGAAGAAGAAAGATGGTACTCTTCGTATGTGCATAGATTACAGAGTCCTGAATAAGAGGACTGTTAAGAACAGATATCCCATACCCCGTATAGATGAGCTTATTGATGAGCTCCATGGTGCCTGTTACTTCTCGAAGATAGACTTGAGATCGGGATATCATTAGATTAGAGTTCGTGAGCAGGATGTTGAGAAGACCGCTTTTCGCTGTCATTGTGGACACTTTGAGTTTGTGGTTATGCCATTTGGGCTAACCAATGCTCTAGCGACATTCCAGTCCACCATGAACAGGGTCTTCCACTCACATTTGAGGAGATATGTACTTGTCTTCTTTGATGATATTTTGGTCTACAGTAGGACATGGCAGGAGCACTTGGCTCATTTGGATACAGTACTCAACATTTTGAATAGGGAGTCCTTGTATGCCAAGGAATCCAAGTGTGATTTAGGGATGACTGAGTTGTTATACTTAGGCCATATTATCAGTGCAGAGGGAGTGCGGATGGATCCTGAGAAGATCCATGCTATCGTAGATTGGCCTACTCCGGAGAACCTTACACAGCTGCGAGGATTCCTTGGGTTATGTGGTTTCTATCGCAGATTTGTCAGTGGATATTCACGCCATGCAACACCTATGATAGATTTGCTGAAAAAATGTGCTTTCATTTGGACTCCTGAGGCATAGGAGTGTTTTGTGAGGTTCAAGGAGCTTATGACTACATGTCCAGTGTTGGCACTGTCAGATTTTACGAAGCCTTTTGAGCTTCAGTGTGATGCTTCTGGTGAGGGCATTGGAGCGGTGCTTATGCAGGACAAGCACCCGATTGTTTATGAGAGCAGGAAGCTCAGAGGACCAGAGAGGGTTTACAGTATATATGATAAGGAAATGTTGGCCATAATGCATGCCTTGGCCAAATTCAGACAATATTTAGTGGGTAGTAAGTTTTGTATTAAAACTGATCATAATAGCTTGAGGCATTTCCTAGGACAGCGAGATTTGAATGACCGTCAACAAAAGTGGGTGAGTAAGTTACAGGCATATGACTTTGACATCACCTATATCAAAGGTACACAAAATGTTGTTGCTGACGCTCTTTCACGCCAGCCTCATCTGAGTTCTATGGTACAGATTGTAGAGGATTGGAGGCATTTGATTGTGGCAGAGTATGCCAAGGATACATGGGCATTTGGTATTGTTGAGGGATCTATTGTGGACACCAGGTACACACTTGTAAATGACTTGATCATTTACAAGAACATGATTTTCTTGATCCCAGGGTCAGAGATGAAGAACACCATTTTGCGAGCTTTCCATGATGTACCTACAATAGGGTATCCCGGGTACTTTAAGACATACAGACAGGTTCGAGAGAGATTTACATGGAAGGGTCTTAAGGCAGATGTTCTTCAGTATGTGCGTGAGTGCCTTGTTTGTCAGCAGAACAAGCAGGAGAACACATATCCGGCAGGGTTGTTGCAACCACTTCCGATTCCTGATAGGAAGTGGGAATGCCTGTCGATGGATTTTATTACGGGCTTGCCTAAAGCCCAAGGACGTGATTGCATATATGTAGTTGTGGATTAGCTGACAAAGTATGCCCACTTCTTTCCGACCACCACTACTTACACAGCTATGCAGGTAGCTGAGGTATTTTTCCGTGAGGTTTTCAAATTACATGGGTTGCCTCGGAGCATAGTTAGCGACAGGGATAGTCAGTTCTTGAGTCACTTCTGGCAGGAGGTGTTCAGACTTTGTGGGACCGAGCTTACACCGAGCACCAGTTACCACCCACAGACCGATGGTCAGACGGAGACAGTGAACAAATGGGTGGAAGGCTACCTCAGGAATTACATTGCAGGGCAGCAAAAGGCGTGGGTCAAGTGGATATACTTATGTGAGTATTGTTACAATACCACTTACCACATGACCATTCAGATGTCCCCATTCATGGCATTGTATGGGTATGAGGCGCCTAGTTTTATTGATTTGCTACTGAGTGACAGTAGAGTGCCTAGTGCGGGAGACTTATTGCAGGAGAGCCAGGACATTATGAGGGCTCTTAAGGAAAATATTGCTAAGGCACAAAATCAACAGAAGCAATATGCAGATCAGAAGAGGACCGAGAGATCTTTTGAGGTGGGAGACATGGTATATCTCATGCTGCAGCCCCTACCGACAGTCTACTCTCAGGAAGAGTGGATCAGAGAAGCTCAAGCCATGGTACTATGGTCCTTTCAGGATTGTCAGGCGTGTTGGAGAGGTGGCTTATGAGCTAGAGCTTCCTGCTGATAGTAAGGTCCACAATGTTTTTCATGTGTCACGTCTCAAGAAGGCGTTAGGACATCGTGTGGTACCTTTAGCAGTATTGCCTCCTTTAGATGATGAGGGAAAGTTGATTTTAGTACCTGAGTCTATCCTGGAGTATAGGGAGAGACAGTTACGCAGGAGGACTATCAGGGAATATCTAGTGAAGTGGAGAGATTTGCCAGTGGAGGATGCTACATGGGAGAGTGAAGAGATTTTGCAGCATCTTGAGTTGAGATTGCTTGAGGACAAGCAATTTCAGGAGGGGCGGACTATAATGTCCCCTTCCAGTTGACATCTCTCAGTACTTGAGATTAGCCTATTATGTGGCCCTCGTAGGTTAATATGGAGGATAGAGGTTCTTGTTGAGGCATGGCTTGGCTTCAGTTGTCAAAATTATTTAGTTTGGCTTTCGTTCGGGGTCGTTTGGACATCATTTGCTTGACTTGCTAGTTTTAATAAGTAGAGACACTCAGTGGAGCACCCCTGCTATTTTTAGCAGCATGGTCTGGTCATATGCAGATTCAGTCACTTATCATCTGACTTCAGACGGCTTGTCATTTGGACTTATATTGAGGGAGATATTAATATTTATTTGCCAAAATAAATATTAATTTAATCGAAGCTTATAGTATAAAGTTATAATGTAAATTTATGTTATAACTTAAGTGACTTAATGAAGGGGTCGACCATCATGAGGAAGGGGCCATTTCTCAATTAATTATTATAATTAATTGGGCATCCAGACTATTGGAAAATTAAAAGTGAAATTCAAAGTTTATTTTAAATGATGCTTTTTGAAGGAAATCGACCTAATTGAGAAGATATAAGTTTTCTTTTGATAAGAATTGATCATTATGCATATGAGAATCGATTTTAGCCAATTTCTTCTATAGAGAACGAAGCCAAGGTTTTTAGTTTTCTATTGCATTGGAGAACGAGCCATCTTCAGTGTTTGCAGTTCAGAGGCTGTGAAATATCAGCTGATTTATTGCCTGTCAGTGAAATAGCTTCATTCAAAAGTTATTATACATCTTATTGAGAAGTATCTAGGGTTTGATTTAATATTTATCAGGGAAAAGTGATATCTTTGAGTGGCTGGTTTAGTTCTTCATTTGGCACAAATTTCAAGGTTGTACGGATTCTATTGCTGCTGGTTTGGAGCCGCCGCAGGAGGGCGGTCCCGCCCCGACGGGGCGGAGCCGCCTCGATAGGGTGGACACGCCCCAGGAGGGCGGTCCCGCCTCGATGGGGCGAACCCGCCCCGACGGGGCGGACACGCCCCGCGACGGGGGCGGAGCCGCCCCAGGAGGGCGGTCCCGGGGAAGGGCGGACACGCCCCGAGGGGTGGAGTGGCTATGAAAAAGAACAGAATAATGAGGGATGGGACAAGGGACATTTGAGAAAAGAGAAAAGATTGAAAAGATGTGTAAAAGAAGCAGAAGTGATGGCGATGAGATAAATGGCATTGGGTTGTATGGGAGGAGGCCTATAGCCAAATACCGATGACAAGGGAGTGTGAGATGGGATGAAGATAAAGACAAAAGAATGGATGAAGGATAGGAGGGATTATAAGGATTGGGAGATGAAGGGGATGGATATAAAGATAAGGATGGGAGATGGAAGGGATGCTATGATAGATGAAAGAAATGCTAGGATAGATGGATACGAAGATGAAGGGATGTTATGATAGATGATGTCTCCAAGGACTATGTCACAAAGGAAGCAGATGCCCCCACTCTAGATATGTCATATATGATGAGGCATGAGGGATGGGAGATGAGTGGATGGGAAGATAAAGGAGATAACTAGAGGTGGATGGGATGAGTGACCAAGGAATATGATAGAGCATGGAGGAAGGAAATGTATACCAAGAGGTGTCCAAAGCATGTATAGATAGGTTCCCCTGTTTTGATCAAGTTCACAAGAAGGATGGAGGGATGGGAGATAAATGGGATATGATGGTAGGATGCGGAAGATAGGTGGGACGGAGGGGTTTTATGAAGAGGATGGATAATAGGAAGATGGGTGCATAGCGGGAAGCATAGCAGGAAGCATAGTTGGAATGCATATCAGGAAGTTGCCCCCAAGTGCAGATGGGGATTTACGCATGACGCCTGTTTGCCAGGTTTTCATCATCATACTTATCCAAGGCTTGTTGCCAAGTTTTCACCATTGGACGAATTATTTCTCTTTTTTTTTTTTTTTGGACTTTTGTGTATAGTATGCGGAAGGAGATGGATAAGGATAGGGAGGCGCATGAGTGGATTTAGAAGATGTGCGATAAGGATATGGATGAAGGACTCAAGCATCAAGTTCCATTCGAGGTATTAAGAGCTCATGTTCGAACCGACTGTTGGATGTTGGTACAACCTTATGCATGAGGATGAATTAGAGGAATTTGATGTGGGAGATATGTGGGGTAATGGATGGGATGTTGGAAAGGGTATGGATAAAATGATGGGGTGGATGTGTGATGGGGTGGTGAGTTCAGGACCAACATTGGCACATGTGGTGATGGATGTGAAAAGATAAGGGGACTAATGGATGGAGAATGTGGGGATAATGGAGGAAATGGAATAGTGAATTTCGGGACATAGGGACCCAAAACAGACTTAGGAGATGAAAGGTGGGTATGGTTAGCCTTTGGATTAACAACTTTGGATGTTCTTATAGATTTTTCACTTGATGGCATTACATCTTGTTTCTTTGGGATCCACATGTTTTGATCTTTGCTTTGTTGGGACTTTGTGGCCTATAGATTTGATTTGGATTTGGGATTTTGTTTTTCTTTTCTTTAACATGTCTTTTAGAAGGGACATGGGAAGCTTTTGATTCATGTGGATGTTTGGATTTATGCATTTTTATGTTAGAATCCAAAGTGCATTTAGTAGCCATGGGATGGGTGTGAATAGATGGATGATGTGGAGCGAGGAAGGGAGGAGTATGTGGATTATGTGTAGACGGAGGATGTGCAGGTATGTGCCTTTGTTGATCCTGATTGGGGGACATGTGAGAGGGATGTTTATGATGGATGAGATGGATAGGTGATGAATGGATGAAGGGATAGATAGGATGAGATGGAGTAGGTGATTTTGGGATATACGGACCCAAAGTAAATGGAGTGTGTGGAGGGACATAAGGACCCAGGATGGATGGAGTAGATGAAGGATGGGATATGGTGGATGGAGGGATGTAAGGACCCAAAATGGATGGAGCAGATGAAGGAGGGATATGGACGGTGGTTTTGAGACGATATGATAGAGGAGGAGGGATGGTAACATATGATCTAGTGGGGTGATGGGAAGAGCTAACATTTCTTTTGGAAAAGGCTCGTTGAGGACGTCTAGAGGTTGTACCAACATCTTTTGATTGTGAGGCTTGGGAAATAGGTCCAAGACCTTGCATGCAGACTTGTTCTTTGACTTGGATGGGCTCTAAAATACCTTGCTCATGAAGGGCTAGACCTTTTCCTTGATAGTTCATTTTCTTGAGCATGGATCCATGATAGGATTTGTGTTATTCTGGAAACATGATGCGAGTCCATCATTAGGTGGAGGATGATGGGCGGTAAATACACTATGCTTTTCTTCTGCGAGGAGGCCACCATGGAAGAATGTGAGAGTACCAAGGGGATATGCAAGCGATGTAGGTATAGCAGTTTTAGGCGATGATGGGGGATCATGAGAGGGAGATGGTGGGATAGCAGCATGTGGATGGGTGGTATCAGGAGAGGGATTAGGGGATATGATAGGATTTGGATTTGTGGTAGTGGGATCATGCAATGGAGATGGAGATGGAGTGGTGGAAGATTGAATGATAGGGGGATCATGGGATGGAATGGATGGGGGACTGTGATCTTGCGGTAGACTAGATGGGATAGTAGGATCTTGATCTGGAGGAGGGGATATGTTGGCATGCTTTGGATCAAGCTCTTGGCATGACGCATCTTGTGTGGATGGAAGGATAACAGAGTGTTGGAGAGACTCTTCAAGTTAGGGAGATGGAAGGATGGAGGATTCGATGCAGTCATCAGAATGGATTTGGGTGTCATCAATGGGTTTGATGACTCTTGGAGTAGGAGGTGGATGTTCAATGGATTCAACGGATTTAAAGGATGTGATGGTAGGAGATGGGGGCTCGATGGATTCAGAGGGTGTGATGGTAGGAGAAGTGGGTTCAATGGATTTAGAGGGTGTGATGGTAGGAGATGTGGGTTCAATGGATTTAGTGGGTTCAATGGTTTCAATGGTTTGATCAGTGCTAGGGGTGGTAACAACAATGATAGGTGTGGTATGGAGAAGGCTCTCATCACTAGTTACCGTGGATGATAGATTGGGATGGCATGGTTCCATGACTTCAACATGTGGAGTTGGGGGTGGCTTCTTTGTTATAAGTCCTTGGAGAATTTCTTGAGTGAGGGACTTGAATGCTCTAGGTTGAGATGGCGTGGTAGGAGTGGATGAGGGATTATGGATTGGTGGACTAGGGTTAGATGGAGGAATGGGATTGAATGTAGGACTATGAGTAGATGGGGGATTAGGAGTGGATGGAGGACTAGGAGTAGATGGATGAATGGGATTGGATGGAGGACTAGGAGTAGATGGAGGACTAGGATTGGATGGAGGGTTAAGGTAAGGATATTGGAGTGGTGAATTAAGATAGGGGGACATGGATTGTGGATTAGGACAAGAGGATATAGGTGGTGTAGTGGAACAAGAGGATGTGGGGGATGAATTATAATAAGGGTATTGGGATGGTGGATTAGGATGAGGATATGTGGATGTAGGATTAAGGTAAAAGGGCATGGATGTAGGATTAAGATAGGAAGGTACGAATGTAGGATTAGAGTGAGTAGATTGGCATGGATGATTAGGGTAGTGGGTATATCCAGATGAAGGATTTAAATAGGAGGATGTGGATGGGAGATTAGGAGAGGGATATTGAGATGGTAGACTAGGATAAGAGGATGCGGGTGTTGGATAAGGGGATGATGTAGATGAAGGATATGATGGATATGACGGATATCCCTTGTCAAAGGTAGCAGGAGCAACATGATTAGGCATGGATGAAGACATAACGGGATAACTCGAGGGGGTGATTGGATTTTGGAAAGTGGGTGGAGAAAGCTTACTAGCAATGATAATGTCAAGGGGATCTATGTCATATTCTTCTTGATCGACAAGACTTTCATTATCGTCATCCACATAATTAGGGTTTCCCTTGACTACTATTGATGGAGGATGAGGATTCATGAGGGTGAAAGGATAAAGAGGATGAGTCAATGATTTGGGATGGAAGTGGACTAAAGCTCAAATCGGGATTTAGATTAAGCCCAAACTTGGATTGGATTGAAGCTCAGATTAGGATGATTGGCTGATGTGATGGGATTGATTTTGATTTTGATGGGATTCGGTAGATGGATGAATGGATAGGGATGTGATTGGATTGGATTTGGATTTGGATCAAATATATTGGATCGGATTGGAGTTCAATTGGATTGGATTTTGATTTGATTGGATTAGGATTTGATTAGATTGGATTGGATTGGATTTGATTGGATTGGATTAGGATTTGATTAGATTGGATTTGGATTGAAAGAGATGAGAGGGAGACCTTAAGCTTGATCACATGAGATTACCCTTAGTAACCCTAGAGCTTTGATTGATTAATAGGATGATTACGGCACCGAATCCACCTTAAGCTAGGAATGGATTGATTGGGCTGAGGATGATAACTTACAACACTGAATTCACCTCAAGATGGATGCGAATTGATTGGGTTTGAAGTTAAAGACTAATAATCAAGTTCAAGCACTATAGTCAATTCAGGTAACCACTTAGTAATACAAGGTTAGGACGGTTTGGCTATAGGTGGTGTTTGGAGATGCAAATGGTAAGAGATGATTGGTGGATTAGGAAGAAATTAGAATGAATGGGGGGGTTAAGGATAATTGTGGAGAATGTATGGGGATTTAGGATGGTTGAACGAAAGTTTAGAATAATGAGATGGAGGTTTAAAAGGGATAAATAGAGGTTTTTGAAAGTTTAAAGTGACAAAACAAAGGTTTGGGATGATGAGGTAATGGTTGGGAATGGTGAAATGAAGGTTTAAAGGCTGAATGAATCCAAATGGGGAGATTTCAGGTGTTCAAGAGGGCGTAATTGCACTTCTGCAGCAAAACAGGGGCGTAGCCGCACTTCTACAGCAAAACAGGGGTGTAGCCGCCCTTTTGCAGCAAAACAGGGGCGTAGCCGCCCTTCTGTAGTAAAACAGGGGCGTAGCCGCACTTCTGCAGCAAAACAGAGGCTTGGTTTGATGCAAATGGCTATGGCAAGGACTTTAAAATGATAATGATAAGGCCAAATTGTTAAGAATTCACTGGTTTCTCATAAGAAAACACTCTCAAGCAAATACAACCCTATGATTAGTGTTGAGGGTATGGAAAAAGTGGTCTTAATCTAGGATGCACAAGGTATCTAGGGAGTCCTCGATATACTCTCGGTACATGAAGCACAACCGTGAACACCAGCCCGTCACAAGCGTGAGTCGGGAACCCCAGCGAGATACTGAAGGGCTCGGACCAACTCTTCACGTCTATCTAGGTATCACCCTAGCTTCGACGCTCCGCCAATTACGACGTGACTGGATTGGGGTACAACTTTCACTCTCCCCCCTTTGTATACCCCGCCGGTACGCGTGGTTGGAATCGTCCCTTGGGGTGATGAAATCTCCAAGCAGGTCCCACTATGAAGAAAGCACTAACCGCTTCCAACTACTCCCCAGGCTCACACGAAGTGCAAGGGGAAAGCGGAAACAAGCTAATACTCCCTTAGGATAACACAAAAAGACAAAAATAGCAAGCAACGAATATTATTCCCCCTAATTAAGCTATGTTCTTAGATTAATGCAAACAGCAAGGATAATTTTAAAGAAGATTGAGCAAATGGATAGCCCTGCAAGCAAATATTAGATATTTTATCCCGCTTTCTCCATCAACTTCACAAGAATATGCTACAAAAGGTTAGCACAAAACACATGTATCCTTGCAAGAACAACGTTAATGAGAAAAATAACAATTAAATCTGAAATCAAAAATACCAATTTTACCTTCCAGGGGGCGCAGTCGCCCTTCTGCAGCAAAACAGGGGCGTAGCCGCACTTCTGCAGCAAAACAGGGGCGTAGCCACCCTTCTGCAGAAAAATGGGGCGTAGCTGCCCTTCTATGAAAAATGGGGTGTAGCCGCCCTTCTGCGCAAAAATGGGGCATAGCCGCCCTTTTGTGAAAAATGGGGCGTAGCCGCCCTTTTGTGAAAAATGGGGCGTAGCCGCCCTTCTGCGCAAAAATGGGCCGTAGCCGCCCTTCTGTGAAAAATGGGGCGTAGCTGCCCTTCTACGACGCGTTCCTAAAAAAACTTAAACAACAGCAAACGTAAAATACGGGAACCCATTTGTGGGTCCCACCGGGCGTGCCAGAAATGTATACCCTGATATTTGCACTTCTCTAAATGAGCAAAACAACTAAGAGATATGAAAAATAAAATACCAAGGACACCTCAAGATTAGCCAAAAGAGAGTGACAAAACACTAAAGAAAGTAGATAGCACAAGACAAATAGTTTTACCTTCCTTTGCTGTTGATACTCCTTTGATTGGCCCTTGCTTAAGACGGGATGTGTGCTCCTTGATGGCTCTTGATGTTGCTAAAATGGAGGATTTTACTATGTGTTTGGATGCAAATGCAAGTGGATGTAATTGAAAATTGGATGAGAAAGCAAATGGGCAGCATGTAGTTGCTCAAATCAAAAGTCTTGAAAATGCCCTTGAGGAGGGGTTATTTATAGAGGAACTTGAATTCTCTAGAGAATTCAAGGGTCAAGATTGATCCAACAAGGTCAAGATGAAGGGCTATGGTGGGTTGAGAACCCACAAGCCCTCACATCTTGACATGTGGAGGGTGAAGTGGCCAAGGGTGGATGAGATGGAAATGAGTTGTCAAAAAGGTACATGAGGTGGAAAAGGACATGCACCTTGGGGGATGAGAGGATTTCCACAAAAAGGGATTTCTTGTCCCCAAGTGGGAGTGAAAGGGACATTTGAGGAATTTTGAATTCCTCAAAAATCTACATGGGAAAAGGAAAGGTGGTTGGGGATATAAATGTGAATTAAAAATTCACATTCCTAGGATGATCTAGAGGATAAAAGGTGGGACTTGGTCACATGTGGAGATTGTGACAAGTCCAAGGTTGGTCACATGTGGAGATTAGACAAGTCCAAGGTTGGCCTTGGAAGAATGGAATGTGAATTAAAAATTTACATATAAAAGAGGGAATCTAGGAAGAATAAAAGGAATTAAAAAATTCATTGGAGAATGATTAGGCTTAATTAGTAGTAATTAGAAGATAAATGAGGATTAGAATCCAACTTGCAAAGTTGGAGGATGTGACACATCCTAATCAAGGATTAGGCATGTGCACATCCTAATGAAAAATTAGATGGATTAGGATTAGATGAAAATGACATGTGAGGAATTAAATAAATGTACTATTTATTTAATTTATTTGATGAAAAGAGGATTAAGGAGGGTAAGGTATTTAATTATTAATTAAATACCTTAGAGATTTAGCAGAATTAAAGATATTAATTAAATAATAGTAATATTACTTAATTAACTTGGATAAGAGGATGTTTAGAGGAAAAGTGATAAATTTGGATAAATTAAGTGTCCAAATTTGGATGTCTACAATGACAAATAAGGGTCTAAGTAGGTTCAGGGTTCTTTTTGTGTATTAGGTTATGTGTTAGGGTCCCATAAGGTCTAATTAGACCATCATAAGAGCTTTCAATGTATTTAAGTGTTTGGAAGGTCAAAAAGTACAAACATTGCAATGTATGGAGGTGTGTGTTAACAAAACATGTAAAGAGTGTAAACTTGGCCTCTAATGGTCATTAGTGTTTTAAAAATAAGTTGCAAGGTGGTTGGTCATTGGGATGAGATGAAGAATCCTTTAAATGGCATGAAGACATTGAATGTAATGTTGGTTGAGTTTTTGTGAAGAAAATACATTGAATTCTCAGAGTCAGCAGCAAATTTCCTGTGTTTTCTGAATTTTCTAGACGTGTACGATAACGTGCAACCTTTGTATTGTGCAAATATATTTTGAATAATGTAATGGCATGTGCATTCTATGTTTTTCATCAGGTCTAAAGGTTTAACAAGGAGTTTAAAGCATTCTATAGTCAATTTCTTGTGAACACTCGGGTATACCCTGTTTTGAGGGTTTGTGATCAAAACATGCTTTGAAGGGCCCTTACACCATCTGTGTCAATTGTATCTAGTTTAATGGGCCATAGGAATACTGATTAGAATTTATTACATTAGATTAGGGTGTTGGGGAAGAAATAAAGGAGTTAAGCATGTTGTTCCTGTGATTTTTATGTAGAAAATGCATGTAAATGAGGGGTTTAAACCTAGGGTTTGGTAGAATCTGTATGGAAGGTCATGATTTCTAAACTTTTAAGCATGTATAGGGCTACTAGATAGTTTTCAAGTTGGTTTTGAGGTATGGGAGGTTATGGAAGTGTTACATTCAATAAACCCTCATGAATAGTGCATAAAATAAGGGTTTTCAGGTTTGGTATGAAATAGGTCATACCAATGGAATCTAATTATTGTTTTGGAGTTTTGAGGGCATATAAATTTCTTCCCCAAGGTTTCAAGGTTCTATGGTAAGTTTAAAGACATGATGCTTTGTAATTTAGGCCTAATCAACCTAATTAGGTCAGCGTAGAAGGGTTGATTTTGGGGAATTGGTCCAAAGGACTTGTATCTGATCTTGAGATATGTGTTGCAAATATAAAATGGGTGTCTAAAACCATCATGTTTTTGTCTAGTGTTTTGGAGAACATTTGAGTTAATGGCCAAAAACTGAGTTTGCACTACTACTAGGATTAAAGGGGTGAAAGTGTGAAATCAGGCTTATGTTGGTTGTCAGACTTTGAGAATTGTTTAGATTGTTCAAATAAGTGATTTTAATCTTGTTATATGCCTCTTAAAGGTAGGTTGTCAGATTGATTTGGTTTGAGCCTCTTTGGTTTGCATCAATCACCTATGTTTATTTATGAAGCCTTGAATGACATATATTTCATTTATTTTAATAGATACATTTTTTAGGAACTAATATTTGTCTCATTACCATGCTATAGGTAAAATTATCTAACATGCTGAAGAAATGAACAAGGAAGAAACTAAAAGACGAAGAGCTCTAAACCTTCAAAGAAAAGGAGAGAGAACAGTTGAGGGCATATCGTGAAAAGAAGAATTTGGAAACGATTGACGAAACCAAGCCAATTGAAGAGGAACCTCAATCGTCAAAAAGAGAACAGAATTTGGCAACACAAAGGGAACGAATGCAAAAGCGTCATGCTAGGACAGATGTAGATACCGTAGTTGGAGACACACCCTCTACTGTAGGTGAATACGAAGGGACACCATTAAGCACAAGTGAATATGGAGGGACACCATCTACCACAAGTGAATATGGTTGGACACCATCCACCGCATCTCAATTTGAGAGTACATCATCACTCGGATTTGACGAAGAAGGTATGCCATCATCCCCACATGAAGATCAAGGTATGTCTTCTACTCCACCCTCGATCAAAGGTAAGCAATCTAGCCCACCTCAATTAAATATTGATGAAATTGGTAATGTTGAGATGTATGTACCTAGGAGAACACCACCTAGAATTTTGTGTAGAAAGCCAAAGTTTTTGATTAATATTGATGAGGATATTTTGCAGCACATGGAAGGTAAGATTCCAAAACGCACTTGTAGAAGATATGCTGATAAGATTTGGAAAATATTCTTTGAAAGGCTAAATGAGACCGCAAGATGTCAACTACTTGTTCAAATGATGTGGGGTTTAAAGTACAGAAACATAATGAAGACTCTTGGGTTGAGAACATTGAATGCATCAAGTGAAAACACCATTGTGAAGAATCTAGTGGATGCTTATGAGAGTGTGGGTAATACCTCACGCTCAAAAGATAGTAATGTCACCCAACATGTCATTACATTGACTTTGGTAAGCTATCAAACAAAGAGAGCTTGTCTCATTAAAAAGACAAGTGAACAAATGGGAATTAGTAGAAAAACTTTATCAAAAGTTGTTCAAAGGTGGAAAAGAATTGAGGGCACCGATTCAAATGAATTATGGGAATTCTCGAGGAGATTTCCACATAAAGATAAAAAAGTTGTTGAAGCATTGAGATCACTAATTGAAGAGTATTGGAAGAATAATACAAGGCCATCTCTAAATCAAAGGGATGTCGTAAGAAGGAGAATCAGTAGTCTGAACCATGAGCCACATCCAAAGCATTTTTTGGATATGACTCAAACCCAATTTTTTCATCAATTTCAAAATGATTATCCTCAAATTAGTATTTCTCAAATATTTTTTGAAATGCTTAAACCTTTTTATGTCAAGATAAATCACACACACACTACTTGTTGTTGTAGACTACATATTGAATTCTCTAACCATTATGATGTTTATTTTTCTATATGTTTAGATTTGCATGCTAACAATGTTTTTTAGGATTGTGGCATAGAAGCCCCACCAAAATCTTCAAGAGAGTTCTTATCAAAAAAATTATGTGAAATTGAGGATGACCAAATATTCTACAATACAACATGCTTGGATGGTTCATGCGAGCATTGTGGTGGCTTGCAATGAATCCTAGTATGTCAACATATGGAAAGCACAGATGAGGTGGAACAAAAACTAGTAGAGTTCAGGAAATATACAACAATGTTATATGCTACAAAAGATGGGTCTCAAACAAAAAGGTGTGATTTGGTTATTCAAAAGATTCCAATGTATCAATTTATATCCATATTTTGTGAGAATCTAGTGTATGAGTATGCAAGGCATACCCATAGAGCCCGATGGTTGGACACGCAATTCAAGCTATGCAAGGACACCTTTCCAGTTGGAAACATAGTATCATTGGTTGAATTTGTAGAGAACTACACTCTAGCCATAGTGAGGTGCAATCATAGTATTACAACTCCACACAGGTTTCGATATTTGTGCACATAGCATTCATTCATGCAACTGATAGTATAGAGGACCAAAGGAAGGTATTGAGGGAGTATCACTTTTATATTAGTGATGATCACAAAAATTCTCTAGAGTTCGTGCAAGGTTGCTTCCAGATGTTCTACAGTGATTTGGCTTAGAGGGGCATAGAATACAGTCGGCATATAATATGGTCAGATAACTGTGCAACACAGTTCAAGAACGTGTGCATGTTCTACTGGTTGTGCAAGATGCATATCACTATAGGTGTTCAGCATATGTGGAACTTTTATGAGGTCGTGCATGGAAAGGGGGAGCATGATGGTGCAAGAGCATGCATGAAAAGAGCATTAGCATGAGAAGAGTTAAAGTATAAAGACAGCACAAAGTTGATAGATGCAAGATCAATCATCGAGTGGTGTAATGTTTCGATGGGTCCAAGTAATGAAGGTATGTCTTTAGTTCATAGATTTGTTTGGTTGATGGATGATACTAACATTGCACCATATAAGGATTGTTGTTCACTAACAAGATCGAGTGAGCTAGACTCTTTCCTTAGCTCAAATGGAGGTTCATGGACTATCGATACATGTAAGATGTCATTCTTTTGTTCTTCATGTACAATGCAAGCATGGAATGATTGTGAGTCAGGGGAGTGGGTTGACAAATGGTTGAAAAGTTATCTTAGCCCACTTCACACGTATTGCCCTCCGACGACATTGGAACTAACATAGATGGAATCATCGATCGAATTTGACCATGTATCAGATCTAGTTCAACCAGGTAATATATCTACTTGCTTAGTTTTTGAAGTTCCATATTGTTATCTTACTTTGTACTATATTCGTAATGTTGACTAATTTCAAGAAATATGTCACGCATATCGATGCAAGGCATGTTTATGTAGTTATTGCAGATGAATACAACGAAGAGGGAATGGACTATTACATGTGTCATTGTGTTGAGGCCAAAAAGAAATTGGAAGCCCCAGTTATAGATGGAGAAAACATCAAATGCCCTACAGACTCAATTGTTGTTACTGGAACATGGCTTAGAAGGTACCCACATAAGAGTGTTAAACATTGGTTGTTTTAGAACTTTGGCACGCATCGTAAGATTCTTCATTACTCAAACCTTGTCGGGGCATCCAATGTTTGTTTGCACAATATGGGGGTAGACCTTTGAACAAGACCTTGTGGAAGGTCTATGAGTCTGACCGTGAGGCAATACTTGACATAATAAAGACTAGAGTAGACCCGGATGGTTCATTGGATTAATTTGTAAGTATATACACAATGGTTCTTATTAATTTATACTTGTATCCACATTACTTTGTTTGATGCCAATTCTATCATCTTATTTTACTTTGTGTATCTGTAAGTAACCTGGTAAACATTGATTGGTGTCCCCTTGCAGAAAATGCAGATTTATGAGTCATCCAAGAGAATCTCAAGTAGAAAAGCAATGCAACATACCTATTTTGATGATCTTGACAAATCTCAATTATGATTTTAATCCATTACAAAAGTGTGTGTGAAGCTTGGTGAGGTAATTTCAAGTTATTCATTTGAAGTTAACCTTATCATGAGCACCTATGTTGTAGACATTATAAGAGCATCTCGAATTATAAGATATTCTATTCATGAGAGGTGTTGTGTGCAATTGGTATCTTGGAACTCCCAATGAAGATGTATGACTAGGAGTGACTAAGTTGAGAGACTTCCATGCCTATATGTAATTTCCTTCCATCTATTTTCATTTCATTTCCATTTTGGATGAGTTGTTTCTTTTTATTCTTTTACTTTGTGTATCTATAACTAAACTAGTAAAAATTGATTGGTCTCTCCTTGCAGAAAATGCTGATTTTTGAGCCATCGAAGAGAATCTCAGCCAAAAAAGCAATGCAACATCATTATTTTGATGATCTTCACAAATCTCAATTCTAATTTGAAGCCATTATAAAAGAGCATGTGAAGCTTTGTGAGGGAATCTCAAGTTACTCATTTGAAGTTAACCTCTAAATGAGAACCTATGATGTAGACATTATAAGAGAATCTTGAACGTATGAGTGACATTGTAAAATATCTATGAGAATAGAGTACCTAAGGCATTGTAATGAGATTTACTAAAATATTGAAATTTGGTGCAGGGGCACCAAGGTTATTGAGCAAATTTGGTTCATGGAAGTCTTTTAAGTTAGTTTTTTGTTTTGAGTTTTGTTAATTGAATAAGGTCATATTAGATGGTCAATTGATTTATATAATGTAATAATTCATGTTAGTTATAAAAACAATAGTTAGGCATGATTGGAAAGATGTAGAATCATTTGTAAAGGCTATTTAAAGCCTCTTGAAGGCTCGAACACAATGTAATTTTGGTGCAGGAGCACCTAGTCTCCTAGTTGCAAAATTTCACTTTTTGAAGGTTGATAGGTGATCAATAGATTAGATTAAGGTATTTTGTGTTTATTTATGCTAAATAAGGTCAATAAAGACCATTTAAGGTGTATTAGGGTGATTTTTTTAGTCTCAGTGGTCAAATGTGCAAAAAAATGCATTCTTGCTACAAAATTGTCAATATTTGAATTTGTAGCCTTTTGAAGGAAAATCTTTGAATTTGGTTGTAAATGTGCAAGAATGAGGTCTAAGAGTTTGATATACCAATTAGAGAGCTTTTTTTCATGGAGTTCCTTTCAAAGCCTCTTCTTTTATTGTTCCTATGGTAAACTGTTTGATAGAGTTGGTGGAATTACTTTTTTTAGTAATCACTATTAGTGAGATTGAGATTGTTAACCTTGAGAGAGTATGACTTGGGAAAAAGGAATTTGATGTGGCTATTATTTTCAAAGACTTCAAGTAGGATGTACTCCACATTGACACCATTCCTCAATCTTCACTTGATGGCATCAAGGAATGGCTGAACTTCATGGATATAAAGTATTATGAAAGCAAAATGAACTTGAACTAGTGACCAATTTTAAAGAGTATTACTGTTGATCCAGATAAATTTATTGAAGATGGTGGTTGGAAATTTTTGAATATGGAAGCTAGTGATTCTAATTCTAATAATTTAGAAGAGTCAGAACAAGGATATGAACCCTCTGATGTAGAAGAGGAACCAGAATCAGATTTCATGTAGCCACCATCAAGAGTGTTACAAGCCAATAACATGGAGGGAATTCTTATATAAGGATAATTTTCAATGTTGCAGGTACCAGCTTTAATGCCAACTACAATGGCAACATTGAAATTCCCTAGCAGTATTTATGTTAAGGAAATTTCCTTTAGATTCAAGGATTCAAAGCACATCAACCATGTGGTACAGATGATTAAATCCCAAAGACAATTTGTAGCAATGAAAGAGTCTAAAAAGGCAGAGAGAGCTACATTAGTGACTCAGGAGAAAATTTAGCTTTAAAAAACAAATCCAATTAGGCTGGTAAATGTGTGGATTAGACCAACATTTAGTGGAAGAGGAAGCAAGATGACTGGAACTCTGGAGGCCCACCAAACTGGATTTCGATATTCAACCATGAGAGCATAAGAGAGAGTTGATATCATGTATCAAAACATTAAGCATGCATTCTTCTAGCCAGTGGAGAAGGAGATGATTACTTTGCTTCATTTTCATTTGCATAACCATATCAAGGCATGGGAACCAAGAAGACCAAGGATGTCCAATTTTATGTGGAGGTAATGGATGTGGTCCAAACTTTAATTGAAGGGTTTCATGATGTAATTCGACCCATTCCACTTTTTGTTCATACTGTAACTTGTGGAATGGATCCTCTAACTTGTAAAATACATTCCTAACCTATTTAGAATGTCATGGAGTCAAGGTTGGGTGTTTGGGATGATGTCTTAGGGTTGTAGCAGGGTATTTTCATGATGAAAATGAGGGTTTCAAGTGGTGTTTTGACAAAATGTGGGAAGGACTATCCATGTAATGTATTATTCACCATGTGCAGGGTCTGGTAAGTGTGTTTGGTGCTTTTTTTGGGTCTGGTAGGTCCAAGAGATAGGATTTTCACTAAAACCCCAAGTATTTTGCTTGAAATTGAGGGGTTGGTGTATTAGGGGTCTAGAGGTCTTGTACTTGGAAAAAATTCATGGAATTGGAGGCTTTGACACATAACATACTGTTGTTTGAGGAGTTTGAGTGAAGATATAGTGTTTAAAAGGTCCTCTCTCTGTAAATAGGCCTAATTTAGTAGCCTTTGTGCAAGGTGGTCTATTGGATCTTAATGATGGTACAAAGAAACATGGTATGATCTCTTGGGAATTTGTCTTAGGGTCTATGTTAAAGCTTGATTGATGTTTTGTTGGCCATTGGATGACCTTCTCTAAAAGATAAGCCCATTTGATGAGATTTGGAGACTATAAGCCTATTGTTGTTAGTTGATTCAATTTGGAAGATTGCAATTTCAAGGTTGGTGTCTTGTTGAGGTTTAATTAATTTATGTTTAAAAGAGTTCCTCCACCTTGAATTGCATCAACAAGTCCTCTAACATAACAAACCCCAAAATACTTTTCTTTCACAAGTTAGGCAAGGGTTTATTGAAAACCCATACTCAAAACCTTCCCATATCCAACCAAAGCCTAAAACACCTTCAAAAAGGTCTATACAAGTTTAAAAGTTCAAGAGATATCGCTTCCCCCAAATATTTCTTCAAACCCTAGCAGTAAACCACCATTTTCCACTCAAAAATGCACCATTTGACATCTAGGGCATCACCTAAAAACCCTCTATTCACCTCCCTTGTGCACAAAACTTTTCACACATGTTTTATAACCATAACAAAGCCTTTCCATTGAGTTATAGAAACATACAGTGGGTGAAAGGCTTAATATGACATTTTAATGCACTCAAAACCCTTAAAATAGGGTATACAAACCGACCCTCAGTAATTGGATTCTAAAATACACAAAATCACTTGAAATATAACCAAACCAAAACTAAAATAGAGTTAAGTCTGCTTCCCACCGAATTCCATCGAAAAGAGAGCACAATCAACTTGTACAGAACTGTACAGTTCAAGGAAACATCAAATCCCAAAGTGCAAAAGGGTAGCAATCTTTGATGGGGTATTACTCAGTTACCATGGTGCTAAAAAAATCTTTGTCTAAACCTATGGGATCATGTTGGGGCCCCCTACAATAACCTCTCTCAGTTTTTGTTATCTCAAAGTGGTTTTCTTGTGGTGTCCAGTTATCAGTTGATGGAAAAAGTGTCAAATGCAAGTAATGGAAAGTTGCAAAGTGGTGCAACTTTCATTATGCAACTCGTGTGACCAAACAGATTGTTCAAACATGTCTGAATAGGTATTTTTATGCTAAGCATGGTCCTCTTTCACATCCAAACATGTGGAATCACTCCAAGCTACGTTCAACCGGATCGATCCCTTAAGGGTCCAAAGTGCAAAATGGCTACAAACTTCAACATGTTGTTACTTTGATAACGTGATGCTTAGAAACTTCTTGTCTAATTCTATGGGATTTTATTGGGCCCCTCTACAATAACCTCTCTTATTTTTTGTTATCTCGGAGTGGTTTTCCTGTGGCATCTAGTTTTTAGTTGACAGAAAAAGTGTCAAATACAAGCAGTGGAAAGTTGCAAAGTGGTACAACTTTCATTCTGCAACTCATGTGACCAAACGAACTATTCCAACATGTTTGAATAGGTATTTTTACACTAGGCATGGTCCTCTTTCACACCCAAACACGCGGAATCGCTCTGAGCTATGTTCAACCGGATTGATCCCTTAAGGGTCCAAAGTGTAAAATGACTGCAAACTTTAGCATGTTGTTACTCAGATACCATGATGCTTAGAAACTTCTTATCTGATCCTATGGGATTGTGTTGGGCCCCTCTAAAATAACATCACTCAATTTTTGTTATCTCGAAGTGGTTTCCCCGTGGTGTCCAATTTTCAGTTGATGGAAAGTGTCAAATGCAAGCAATGGAAAGTTGCAAAGTGGTGCAACTTTCATTCAAAAACTCATGTGACCAAACAGACTATTCCAACACATCTGAATAGGTATATTTATGCTAGGCATGGTCCTCTTTCACACCCAAACATGCGGAATCGCTTCGAGCTACGTTCAACGGGATTGATCCCTTAAGGGTCCAAAGTGCAAAATAGCTGCAAACTTCAGTATGTTGTTACTCGGATACCATGATGTTTAGAAACTTCTCGTTTGATCCTATGGGATCATGTTGGGGATCTCTACAATAACCTCTCTCAGTTTTTGTTATCTTATAGTGGTTTTCCTGTGGTGTCTAATTTTTAATTGATGGAAAAAGTGTCAAATGCAAGCAGTGAAAAGTTGCAAAGTGGTGCAACTTTCCTTCTACAACTCATGTGACCAAATAGACTATTCCAGCATGTCTAAATAGGTATTTTTACACTAGGCATGGTCCTATTTCACATCCAAACACACAGAATCACTTTGAGCTACGTTCAACTGAATTGATCCCCTAAGGGTCCAAAGTGCAAAATGGCTGCAAACTTCAACATACTATTACTCAGATACCGTGATGCTTAGAAACTTCTCATCTGATCATATGGAATTGTGTGGGTCCCCTCTACAATAACCTCTTTGGGTTTTTGTTATCTCAAAGTGGTTTTCCTGTGGTGTCCAATTTTCAGTTGATGGAAAAAGTGTTAAATGCAAGCAGTGGAAAGTTGCAAAGTGGTGCAACTTTCGTTCTACAACTTGTGTGACCAAATAGACTATTCTAATGCATCTAAATAGGTATGTTTACACTAAGCATGGTCCTCTTTCACACCCAAACATGCATAATCGCTCCGAGCTACATTCAACTCGATCAATTCCTTAAGGGTCCAAAGTGCAAAATAGCTGCAAACTTTAGTATGTTGTTACTTAGATACCATGATGCTTAGAAAATTCTTTTCTAATCCTATGGGATTGCATTGGGCCCCTCTACAATAACCTCTCTCAGTTTTTGTTATCTTGGAGTGGTTTTCCTATGGTGTCCAATTTTCAATTGATGGAAAAAGTGTCAAATGCAAGTAGTGGAAAGTTGCAAAGTGGTTCAACTTTTGTTCTGCAACTCATGTGACCAAACGGACTATTCCAATGAGTCTAAATAGGTATTTTTTACACTAGGCATGGTCCTTTTTTGCACCCAAACATGCGGAATCACTCTGAGCTATGTTCAATCGGATCGATCCCTTAAGGGTCCAAAGTGCAAAATGGCTACAAACTTCAGCATGTTGTTACTCGGTTACTGGGACGCTTGAAAAATTCTCATCTGATCCTATGGGATCATTTTGGGCCCTTCTGAAATAACCTCTCTTGGTTTTTTTTATCTCAGAGTGGTTTTCTTGTGGTGTCCAGTTTTTAGTTGATGAAAAAAGTGTCAAATGCAAGTAGTGGAAAGTTGCAAAGTGGTTCAACTTTCGTTTTACAACTCGTGTGACCAAACAGACTATTCCAACGCATCTAAATAGGTATGTTTACACTAGGCATGGTCCTCTTTCACACCCAGACACACGGAATCACTTTGAGCTACGTTCAACCGAATCGATCCCTTAAGGGTCCAAAGTGCAAAATGGCTGCAAACTTCAACATGCTATTACTTAGATACCATGACACTTAAAAAAAAATCATCTGATCCTATGGGATTGTGTTTTCCCCCTCTAAATTAACCTCTCTTGTTTTTTGTTATCTCAGAGTGGTTTTCTCATGGTGTCCAATTTTTAGTTGATGGAAAAAGTGTCAAATGCAAGAAGTGGAAAGTTGCAAAGTGGTGCAACTTTCATTCTACAACTTGTGTGACCAAACAGACTATTTCAATGCGTCTGAATAGGTATGTTTATGCTAGGCATGGTCCTCTTTCACAACCAAACACACAGAATCGCTCTGAGTTACGTTCAACAAGATTGATCCCTTAAGGGTTCAAGTGTAATATGTTGAAATAGGCCATTCCACTTATTGTTCAGGCTATGTCTCAGTGATATGGGATTGATGTAAGTAGGATAGGGAGTACGAATAAGAAAATAGCATTGGTAAAGGCATTGGAAGAGATTACTAGTGCTGCCCCTATTAAAAATTTAGAATTGAGGCCCCTTAAAAGCAAGGCCAGAAGAGGTGAAAAGAAGAAATTGCTTGAAAATAAGTTAGAATAGGTTGGAAATAGGGTGAGGTTATGGAGTTTGATGTGTTCAAAAGGTCTACAAGGATAGGGGAGGTCAAAATTATGTTATGGCATGATGCCCTAGTTGGGAAAATAGGGGTTTTGAATGAAAAAGAGAGGTTTGAGGGAGTAAAAGTGGGTAAAGTCAAGGGACAACATCATTTGGTGGTCAATTAAGTTTTTGTAGCAAGAATGAAGAGTGTTGGAATAGGTTTTGAGGTTTGGTTCACCGGTTTGGTCAAATTTTTTTGGAGGGGGGTTCAGTTCGTTTTGGGTTCATTGGTACAAAAAACATGTAAAAACAAAAAATATATATATATATATATATGCAGCCTAGAAGCATGAATTAGGATTAGAATATCCCATAACATCATATAACTAACAAAACCACCATAAACTTGAATGTCATTTAAAACATGCATGATAAATATTCATTGTTGAAACTTGAAATGTGGTGGCTTGATATACAGAGTCTATTGATGCTAGGGTTCAATTTGTATGATTTTCAAAAAAGAAGCCAACTGAGTAGAGTTATTAGCGTTCTTCATAAATCATAAGAATTTTTTTAGTACACTAGCCATTTTGATGTCTTCTTGCAGTCTCAAACATTATTTTGTATCATTGTTACATTGGTCTTGAGAATGGTAGCTTAATATAGCTCCACAATACAAAATTTGGTTTACCTATGCAGTGTAAAAATGGCATAGGCAGATTTTTCTTTCAAAGAACCAAAGGGTGACTGCACAATTGAAGTGTACAAACACATATCTTTTTGTAGTATCAAGGATACTTTTTGAAACTTCCATGCATTGCTAATCTAAAAGGAAAAGTCTTTTTCCTAATCTGTATGCAGCCATGCTTTTGACATTGTCAAAAAGAGAAAAACTTCTTGAATGATGCAAAGGCATGGCCAAGCAGTTCTAACTCTTCACATGAGAGAAGAGAGATGTTGGAGAGTACATCAAGTCAATGAGAACAAAAGTGTAATGTGTTTTAGTTTGTATTATTCCTCTGTTTCTCTATAGATGTGTGATAAATTCTCAGTTCAATGATGCAGAACAATTTTTGAAAAAAGAAAGTTGTGTCACAATCCACTTTCAATCAAGCAAGAAAAAATGAAAGCTCAACCTCTTGGAAAGAAAAATTCCTTTTTTCAAAACAAATGAGTAAGAATGAGGTAATTAAGGTGTTTGAAGTGATTTACAAGTCACTTTTAGGGTTCCCTTGGGTGTGGGTCAAAGTCAAAATCCATAAAACATTAAAAAAATGTTCAAAAAACACTTTTTTGGATGCCTAGGCATGCGAGTTCTGTCTTGGTTCACCTAGGTTCTGTCTGGGTTCTGCTCGGGTTCTCTTGGGTTCTGCCTAGGAAAACCAGACCCAAAAATGGACCCTGGTCAAACCCACAGGTGAACTGAACCAAGACCTGCACCACTTGAGCAAACTAGGACCAAAATTAGGGCTAAAATAAAACCCGACAACATAGATAATGTGTCAAGAAGTTCACTACTTCATCTACTATGAATATTATGTTTTGCAAGTGTTGTGAAGACTATGTATCCTTTGCTTAATTAAGTTGTTCCAATCAAAGGATTAAATATATTGGAATCTATTTATCAATCATTTCATGGAATACCAATTGAAAATGTGTTTTTTGCTTTTAGATAAAGGTGTTTACCATCAATCAATTAATTTATTCAAGACAAACCATGAAGGACAGCAATGATCAATGTTAGGGCTAACCAATTAATAAGTATACACATGAATAATTCAAGCATGTACATGTGAATGAGGGAAGCACAAGTAGTCACAAACATGTATGCCTGTAAGTATACACATGAATACATAGTATACACAACTTAATACAAAGTATATGCACGAATACAAGGTATATGCATGAAAATGCGTAAGTCACAAAGTATACATTGGAACACATGTAAGTCACAAAGTATACACGTAAGTTGTAAAGTATACAATTGAATACACACAACTCATATCTATTGAACCATGAATTTATAACATGCAAATATGGACACCATCAATAAAAAATATTTGTATTAACCAAATAGCCATGTACGCATACATCAATATATGTCGATATAAGTATAAAATATAGGTACAAAATAGCCATATAGGCTTACGAGAATGCCATATAGGCATACAATGTCAAACATATCCAATACAAAATATGTACAAAACTGCTATGTAGGCATACAACAAAGGGCTCTGGAATCAAAAGTCATTGCTCTCTAGGCTCTCAAAATAAACTCTTTCCCTTTGCTTGTCGATCAGATAGTGATAGGTCTATCACTCATTTGTGTTGCACTCAAGGAGTGCTCCTGCTGCTCCTAGTACTGTTAAGTTCTTAGTGAAGTTTTAACTATTACAATAAGAAGTAAAGACGTTAAGATATAGAAATTACATTATAAAAATTGATATATTTAACAAAATAATCACTTACGACCATCTCACAATCACTCTCTATGAGGGAAATATCCACACATTGATGTTGAAGTGTGCGCAAGCCCTGTATAAACCATCCAAATAGACTCCAACATTTGAAAATAAAACAACAAATTATTCAATCACAAAAAAGTTACAATATCGATCCATGTCATGACTTATAATGTATGAGATCTAATGAAAAAAAATTTGAGTACTTATTAAACTATATATTTCTGATTATCATGCTTACTAGTGCAGGAGCACCTATGTCATGTAATTGCAAAATGCACTATTTGAGGGTTGGTCTAGGAGTTAGTGGTAGAAAGAGTCATTTTGTGTTAAATGAGGTCCATGAGACCATTCATGATGTAATAAGGTTCATATGAACCATTTAATGTAGTTTGAGTCTTTGGAAGTCTAAGTTGCAAATATAAAGTTGTCATTAGTAAAGGATGCATAATTAGCAATGTAAAGGGTTAAAAGCCTTTTAAATAAAGGTGGTTAGGTGGTTATAGGAATTGGAGGATGTTATTGAGGATATATTTAGTGATTTCATCACTGTAAACACATAATTGAATATTTTGAATGAAGAAATTTAGTTTTGCATTGAAATTGCACGTTTCTCCTTGCATTTCCTAGACTTTGTTGACTGGGACAGTCCATACAACTTCATATTTTGGTTGAAGGTTGACATGGAATTTTAGGTAATTGAGTCTACTTTCAAATTCTTTAGGTTTTATTGAAAATAATTAAGTTTGGCATGAGTCATCTCTATTTTTTCTGAAACTGCTCTATTTTGGTGCAAATTGGTGGTTTGAGAGTATAAAAATGAGTTTTTAGGGAATTCCACCTATTTTAGCCATTTTGAATCATTGGAATGACCCCATTTGATGTATTATAGGCTTTCAAATTTTTTGGAGGACTGAAGGAGTGTGTATGTGGATTTTGGGTGTTGCCCTAGGTTGAGTTTCAGTGATTTTCCTTATGAAAGTGAGTAACTAAAGGGTGGTTTATGAGTTTTGTGAAGGGAATGACCTATGTAATGAATTTTAAAGATTTTTCATGTGTAATTAAGAGTGTTTGAATAGGTGGAAAATTTTGAGGAGGCCTGGAGGTATGATTTGCAATAAACCCTCCTTTTGAGGGCCTAAAACCAAGGGTTTTACAGTTTGCTATATTAGAAGAGTTATCTCTGGAAAATAATGGTGTATTTAGTGGTTTTTTGGCATTTAAATTTCTTCCACAATTTTTCAAAGGGTTTGGTGGAGTTTAGAGGGTACTCTCTTTGTAAAAGTGGGCTAACCCACTAGCTTTTTTCATGGTAGGTTTATTGGATCTTTGATCTAGTACAAAAGAGTTGATATTGGATTTCATGTATGTTATATAACTTTAAAAAGGGTATCTTAATCATCTTTTATTTTTTCAGGTGTTTTAGGAAAAATTGGTGAAAAAACCCTAAAACCGGGTAGCCACTATTACTAGGGAAAGCTTGCTTGAAAGGTGAAATCTAATGAGATCCTTTGAATTCGATTTGGAGACTAATTGATATCCACTTGATTGTATTTTGAATGGTTTTTCAAGTTCTTTTAATCTTGTTAGATTCCTTTAAAAGGCAGGTTGACATCTTGAGTGGTTTTGAGTCCTCTAACTCTGCATCAAAGTGTTATCAGAGCGAGGAAGTAGATCTCTTGAAGATTCAAGGAGAAGCATTGGAAGGTGAGAAGACATTATGTCCATCAAAAGGTTGAACTAGAAAGAGTAAAATATGAGGAATTCCATTTTCCAAACCAGATGCAAATGCAGAAGCAAGGTATGTAAAGTAATGATTTATTCAGGTTCATTGGATAATGTAGTTTTAGAAGAAATGATTGAAAAGCTACATTTGAAAAGAATAATCCATGAATCACCTTACAAGGAATATTGGATAAATGATAGTCAACATGTTGTGGTTAGAGAGCAATCATTTGTAGATTTTCAGATTGGTTCTTACAAAGATGTACTATGTCATATTATGCCTATAAGAGATTGTCATATGATACTAGGTAGAGCTTGGAAATTTGATAGGTTTGCTATACATGATGGAAGACTTAATGTGTATGAAATTGAAAAATATGCATAAAAGTATACCTTGAATTGTTTGCAGGATGATGGGGCTCAAAAAAGGATAGGAATGTGTGGAAAAGGTGAGTTTCTAGAACAAAAGGAACAAAGGGACAAGGAAGAAACAGAGGGGCATAACATAGATACCAGAGAGAGATCAAAACACCAGGAAGAAGCATTGAGGAAAATAGAGTATCTTGAAGACATAAGGAAAACAAAGAAAGTGAAGGTCAGAGGTGAAAAGAACTTGAAGGCACGAGATGAAGATGGAGAATGTGATAAAGACAAAGATAGAGTTGCAGCCACCATATGTGAAAAGATTATTGAGACAGTAAGAGTAGAGGAAGATTCAAAGTTAAAGTGTGTAAAGGATGATGAGAAAGAAAGAAGCAAGAGTGAAATGACCTTGAGAGGGAAAGGTAAGCTTGAAGGTTATTTCAAAGGTAAGAGATAGGTAGAAGTTTGTTTATTAAAGGCTAATGGAGTTCTAGGGAAGACACCCATGAAGAATAAAATGGTACATAAAGTTGGGATGGAGTATTGTGAGAAGAAGATGCTTGGGATAGAGGTCCTAAGAAGAGAAGATGAGATCATGAAGAATGAAGGTGAGTTATTTGAACAAAATAAATTTTGACATAATGGAGCCACAAGGGAAGAAGAGTATTGTCCATTATTTGGGAAAAAGCATAAGATGCATCAAAAGGTTGAAGATGAGGATGGAAAACCTAAGGACAAAGAGGTCTTGAAAACTAAGAAAATGGAGGAGGAAGTTTATAAAAATGAAAATGATGAGAGGGGTGAAATAATTCATGAAAGGTTTGAAGATGGTGAGAATATCATCATTGGGGCAGTGATGTGTCCCTTAAGGGTAGATGCAAGTGATAGGAAGGAAAAGATTGCAGATACAGTGAGTTATGAGGAAAAAGGTACATAGGCAATTGAGACAATAAGTCTGATGCAAGTGAAGAAGAGAAATTTGTTTGAAGTAAATCAATTTGAGAGCATAGTAATCCAAGGGGATGAAGGTAAAATGGATTATGTTCCTGAAATTGATAGGACCAAGGTCCTTGGAATGGAATCTCAGAGGTATGAGGTAGACATCCAAGAAGGTGATGAGTCTAAGGATACAGTACAGGCCATGAAAGAAGTGATGGTAGAAGTTAAGGGTCTGATACAAGACCTGAGAGTAGATGATGGATAGGCTGTGAAAGCAAAGGAAAAGATAGTAAGCCATGAAGCATGGTAGGAAATAGTGGAAGAGTTTGGAGAGTCTGAGAAAAAGTGTATAGAAGTTGAGCAAAGGTTGGAATGTGTAGTCACCATGAGAGGTGAAGGAAAGATGGTAAAGGTTTTGTAGATGGTTTCAATAAGGACAGAGACTAAGAATGAGAAGTTGACAGTGTTGGGCCAGGGAATGGCTAAGAGAATACAATGTGTGGTCTCCAAATGAGATGGAGAAGAGAGGAAATTT
Organism: Sequoia sempervirens; assembly: GCA_007258455.2. Classification (NCBI taxonomy): domain Eukaryota; kingdom Viridiplantae; phylum Streptophyta; class Pinopsida; order Cupressales; family Cupressaceae; genus Sequoia; species Sequoia sempervirens. The sequence continues at coordinate 431,520,305 of VDFB02000015.1, read as the reverse complement.
TGAGATTGGGACATTGAGTTGTCCTTGTTTGCTGAGTTTAGTAATGATGCAGTTGTATACTATTGAGATAGGGGATCCAAGCATAGTGAATATGAGTATAGATGTGAAGTGGAAGGATAAGAGGTTGAGAGTGAATGGAATCATTGGTTATCTCCTTGATTTGTTCATTCTTCTTACAGTGGTCAGGCCAAGAGTTAAAATGAAAGTGGAAGGACAAAATGCAGGTTATGTTGTAGACACTGGAATTGAAGGGGAAAACTACATGTATAATTGGCAAAGGCTCATGGAAGAGCATGAATGAGAGATACTAATACATGGTTGTTTAGTTTTGTATATTGAATTTTTTTTTGCAGGTGTTAATGAAGACAAAAGGCAGCAAGAAGATCCATTTGAGGAAGATCAAGCATGAAGGGTACAAAGTGCCTTAGAGGAAGATTTTCATGCAAGGGACTTGGAGCAGGTTTGAAGGGATTGTGCAAAAGGTTGGAGTAGACCTATGGAGTGATTTATGGGGTATAAATATTTTGCACCCAAGGAGTATGGTGCAAGAGCACCTAAATCATGTAATTGCAAAATGCACTATATGAGGGTTGGTCTAGGAGTTAGTGGTAGAAAGAGTACTATTATGGTTTCATAGATTTTTTCCAAGCATCCATAGTTTGTCATGCAAGTGCACCTTTGCAAGCACATGCCTCCATGTGAAGTAATTGCATCACTGCTTATGTTGACTTTCTAAACAACTATAGTGTAGTTGAAATTTTGTCATCTATCAACATCTAGTTATAGTTATGGAATGTGAAGTAATGCTTTGAGTTTGAATGATGTGCAATGCAAAGTAACCAACTATATGAATATAAACTACACAAATCTATTAAGTACAATTCATTAGTTAAACTCTTTATTCTATTACCTGTGCGTAGGTTTGAGTAAATCCACTAGCAATGGGAGGTGTTCCCTCGAAACCTCCAATACTACCCTATTCAACATCCAAAATCACATCTTAAAATAAAATTCGTAAAAAAATGCTATTAACATGTAATAAATTTATAATTTTTTACTAGTTACATACCCCACCAATAGGTGTACTGTAGAAAAAAGTAGGTGGAGGGTTGGCGTATCCAATCTCAACATTGTGACCCTCCAATTTTATTAAAATCATAAAACTAAATTAGTTAATATTGCATTTCAAAATTGAAATTTGATAAATTAAATTCAATGAACATGCTAACTTTTACCTGAGTATCAATTCCATACGCATCATGCAAAATTTCAGCCACCCTCTCCATCTTCGTAGCTACATATAGATCTCGTGTAGTAGCCTCTTGAGTGTCGATGGGGTCATATGAACAAGGCACCTTGCAAGATTGACACACATGGGTTTGAAGGCCACCACTCGAAGACTCCCTTGGATGACAATGTAGAATAGGGCTAGTATGATGGATGACACTCTAAGTCAAATTTTTGATCATCTGCAATGTCTCTACATCAGCACTCTCCTTTGTGATGGTAGGCATAACAACGTGCTCATGAGGCGACCTAGAAAGAGCTCATCTCCCTTTCTGTGTAGGATTTGGTTGTGCACCAGGCCTATCCTGAGCCGACCCCCCACCTCTCCCCTAGAAGTCCCTCATATCAAAATAATTTGGGATTTTTTTCAATATTAACTCACTATATAGTTTCCTAAGAAAATAGTGGGGGACATCACAATTGTTGCACAGTTGGTCATCAAAGACCATGTACCACCTATCATAAAAACGGTTCCTAATCTCTTGGTGGTGGCACCAATGAATAGGAAACCTCTTCACATTGAGGCTAAGATTTTGATTTGTGCATGGGTCAGTGAATAATGAGCACAAATGACCTTTTGTAATTTTTAAATCCTTTACTTGTTTATATGATAATTTATCTGCATAATATGCCCTAGTCACATGCCTCCTATCTTTCCATCCAATTACTTGTTTGCTAATTGAATCTACATTTTTTAACATATCTTTCAATGAATTTGATAGGGTCATTATTTATGTGGTTGAACCATTTGAATCACTCAACCTACTAATAAAATCCTCAATTTATTTTTTGTTGTTCTCAATTTCACTCATTAAATTTTGTTGAGTACTAGGAGGGTGTTGAGTGATTGGTGGAGGAGGTTGTTGTTGAGGTTGATTTTCTTGTTGAGGATTTTGAGGGTTTGCAGATTCATTTGCATCTCCTACAAATTCAAAAAAGAAAATATCAAATATAACCTAAAACTAAGAAATTCAAAACAAATAGCAAACAATACTTACCTCTCCCATCTCTTCGTCATCACGGCGCCATCCTTACAAAGAAATAGCATTTTTTGTTGAATATTTTTGCACAATACCTCCTCCTAGAATGTGAGCATGAAAGTTGGGGGTTTTGGCTGCGGGCAAAACAAAAAAAAGTCGAAATGAAAATGAATAACTTTCACTCTTTTTTTCTTTTAACATGCAATAATGTGATCACGTTATAACATGCTTGCACTATGAGTTTTCAAAAAAAAATTAAAAAGTGGCCACAAAATTGCTACCCAACTTCATGCACTCGCTAATGTGTTGAGTCCAATTCCAATTAATCTCTAGAGTAGAAAATCTTGCACCAATTTGCAGGTTCACAACAACTACCTACAACTTCACACAATATCACACTATCATGTTTTACTACTTATTTCTTTCACATATCACATACATACACACCCTTTATACAAAAGTGTTTCATATATATAATGTTACATCTACATACATCAATTAGGTCAGCCTAATTGGGTGTATGCATAATCTATTCAAAATAGCTTGTCAACTCAAACCAAAACTTCTTTCGCACTCAGTAAAAAATGTGGAAGACATAAATTAGGTTGGCCTGGACCTAAGAAAGATCACTTTAACCATCCACAAAGTATACACCTCTTATCCATGTTGGCCAAAAGAATATACAAAGCCTGTATGCCGAACTTTTTTCATTTATATCTTTCATCCCATTCAACCAAAATCGTTGAAAACTTGTCCATAGATGTAATTCATAATCCTAACTAACATATTAAAACCACATAGGTTGATCTTTTAATATGAACAATTTTGGACTAGATTACTAGATCAGAGTAACTGAAGCACTATTTACCGGATGGAAAAAAATTGTCACCAAACAATGTTGGCATCAATGACAACACACTAGAGGACTTCTTCATTATTCCAACAATCTCCCCCTTTGTCATTGATGGAAACATGTACGAAAATGAAACTTCAAAAAAAAAACTACCTTCACTCAAGCTATGCGAGCTCCCCCTTTCAACTATATAGGACATTTCCAAAACCAAAATTTCTCCAAAACAGTATCTTATCTTCTCCACCAATATAACTATATCTTCCCCCCCTTTGAAATCAAGGACAAAGGGTGAGCCAATGATGAACTTGCAAAAAAAAAATGTAAGAAACATTTAATTGGAACCAGGGGCACCCTCTAATTCCTTGATAATAGCTTCCCAAGTAGGTTTTCCAGCATCCCAAATCCCCTTCACTCTAGCAAATGTTTTATGCAAAGATTCAAGTTCTACTAAGCATTCTTCTCCTTCTTTTGGAGTGGATGGATTAAGATTCATCTTTTCTAGTTTCTTTACATCCACCAAGGATATTGATACATGAATGTGTCTGGACAGTACCAGATCTCCAAGCTGTCCAAATCGCCTCATTGCATCTTCTTTCTACCTTTGTAAGGTGAAAAACTTGCTCTACAAGTCTGCAATAGAATTCCATGTAGTATAATTTATATCATCTGTAATTATGTAGGCTCTGGAGGCATTGGCAAGTTAAGACTCTATTGAGTCCATTAGGTTTTTAATGCCTCGAGTGGCATCTGGCCATTGCATGGAATACACAAACAATATTTGGGATTCCTCTTCACAATATTTTACCTCTTTCAGACATTACAACACCTTTTGTGTTATTGCACATTTATCTTGTAGTACTAGTAACCTTTTCTCCAAAAGCCTTGACTTTTCCTCCTCAATCTTCTTCTTAAGGCTGGAGGTATATTCATTGAGTAAGTCAACTAACAACTTTAAATTTTCAATGGGGGCTAAGGAGTCATCGATTGTGACACCGGGAGTTGTCTCCTACAAAGTCTTAATGGCATCATTTACCAATTCAGTCCCTTTCAAATAACCTTCAACAATTTCCTATGTACCAGAGTCAAGAAAAGTACCACAATTCTTTATCCTTTCAACTGGTGAGATATTACTTAGATCCACATAGCCTGAATGTGATGGAAGTTGAATCAACTAAGGTTTTAGCATAGGTTGAATCCTTTTTTTCCTTGTCAATATACCCTTAAGAGTATTTATGGATGATTCTCCAAATGGATTTGATGGCTCAATAGTATTTGATGATTCTTCTTCACTTCTTCCAACCTTTGTTTCTTTCTTATTTTCTTCTTTATTTTCCTCTTCTTCTTCTTCTTTGGAGGGTTTTTCAAATGGTTTGTCTTTATTTTCTTCCTCCTTGTATTCATCATCTTTTCCATCATTACTCTTTTCATCTTTGTTTTCTTCATCTTCATTCTTGTGTTCTTCTCTGGTATCCTCATGGTGTTCTTTTTTATTGTTACCAGTTTCATTTTTATGCTAATCTTCAGTCTATTTTTATTGGTTGTTTCATTTGTATCATTCAGAGGAGCAGATGTCTTTGAAGCAACATGTATTTCACCAACATTATCCAAAATAGGATGATCATTTACTTTTTTGACATTAGAAATCTCTTGTGCTTGAGTTGTATGAGATGAAGAACTAGTTCTCATCCCATAATTCTTTTCCATTTCCCTTATTATATCAAGAGTCTCTTTCCTTAGCCTTTTTTTACTATCTTTCTCTTTATTCATTAGAAGAGTGACTCTCTGTTTGAACCTGTACAACTTAGAACATTCATTTAATCGGGTAGCAGTATCTTCCTCGGATAAGGAGGATCTATATGTGTTCAAGGCATCATATTTGATTTTTTCATCAACAGTAATAGCTTCATGTCTTCTTTGTACTAAAGCTTCCCATACATTGTCAGTCACCTTCTTCCTTATGGTTCCCATATTCTCATAAAAAATAACCATGTATTGAATGAAAGTATTTATAATTGTTTCCTTATCTTCTTCATTAACCTCATCAAATAACTTAGCAGTAGATAAAATATCCTCATGTTCTATCATATTATTTACTAAAGTCTCCAATTTCAAAGGAGGGTGATCTCTTATTGGAGGAGAGTTGGACATGTCCTGCATAGGTTTTGATGTGCCTTCATCTCCCTTATTCTCATGCACATGAATTGTGAATGCATTCTCTTCATCATTTGTCTCCTCTTCATCAAATGAACACAATATTTTATATTCCAGTCACCTGTGATATATTTTCATTGTTGGTGGAGGAACTAGTTCTTCTATTCCTCTTCAACTATTTCTCTTCTTGTATAGCATCACTCAAGTTCCTTTTTCTATTATCCTTTTGTTTTATCATTTTTTTCTGGGGGTAGTAGATTATACAATAGGGGCTACACTTATCTTCTTATAAGCTTTGGTGTTGGGTCCAAACGAAGCAATTACATTAACTATTGCTAGAGCAATGTGCTCTACCTTCTTTCCTTCACTATTGTAGTGGCATGAGGTGTTTTAGGTAATGTAGAGGTAGTGGTGGAAAGTGATCTTCCTGATCTTCTAAGCCCAGAGGGAACTTCAATTGATCTGGTCCTCTTCTCATGAGAAACTTCCCTTAGCCTTTCAACATCATCCTTAGAAAGTGAATGCATTTTAAAGAATTCCTCAACATTTTTTTTTACCCTTTTAGGTGTTGAAGTTTCTAAATTCACTTCGATAGACTTCTCTTCATATGTACCATGTCGAGGTGAAGTGAGATCCTTAGGGATTCTTAACAACATTTCAATGAGATTCTCAACTATTTTTTCATCAATTTCATATCCTAGAGGCTCTATCCATAGAGTTCTAGGTTCCATTGCCTCTATAATGCACTCATCAATAGATACTAGAAAAGTTATCTTCTTTACATATTTCTTTACTAAGCTCCTTGGAACTCTATAGATATTTCATACATATTGTTCTAAAAAACTACGAAGAATGCAATTAGAGAATCACTCTGTGCTTTTAAATCTCCAATGCTATGTAAATGTTCAAAAATTTGATGTCCTGTCGATCTGTTGGTATTCCAGATAATGTTTTTCTCTCTAGGTAGCTCTCTCAAAAAGTAGAATAGAAAACATACTACCAATGTACCAAACTTGAATGTATATTTCTTTGTCTTAGTCTAGATTAAGTTATCCATAAGTTGATGTCGAAGAAACTCACACAAATCATAGTCTCTTCCATTTACCACCATATCATGTGCAACATAAATTGCAATTGCAAACATAGAATTTCCTCTGTTAGTGAAGTAGATTTTCTGACCTATCATGATTGCAGCATACTTCACAGTAGGCTTTGTAATGGGTTTTTTTGTTAGTGATCTCCCATCATATGTGGCATCATTTAGTTTCATAACCACATCATTTTTCACAACCTTTATTACTAGCATAGGTCCAATATCACAAAGACCAGTCATGACATTAATCACTTCCTTGGTAATTACTCTAGGCACACTTGTCCATACTAATTTTTCATGCACTCTACTAAGTGCCATCCTTACAAAATTTGCATCCATTACACTATAAAAATTTGGAAACCCATTCCATACATCTAGCTTCTTTTGTACAAGATTTTCATATTCTAGCTTCACTGAGTAGTTTTCTCTAGTTAACTCCTTTATCCATTGATCCTTGAGTTATTGATGGTCAAATTCTTCCAATTTCAAATTAATGTAGGTTTTGGCATCCTCGGTGGGTAAGACACTACTCGTAATTTTTGAAAATGCACCCATGGGATCCATTTTGTAAACCTTCCATGAAAAACTTCTAAATTTTGGTCAAGGTCTCTCAGAAACTTCAACCATAGTGGGAGTGGCCATTTTTCATTCAATTCTCTTGTATATGCTTATGGAAATTACTTCTAATTCAAATCCATAGATTACAAATAGTTGTAAATACCTTTTTCAAGCTTCGATGAAAACTAGGGTTTGATTACAGATGCTCTGAATCACCTTCAACTCGCTTCAACTCTCTTTGCTTTCTTCTAAATGTGTAAAAATTATTTAAATCAACTTATATTTTTACTTTATACCTTACCAATTTCCCTAATTTTTCATTTAATACATTCCACCTTCAAAAAGTTGATAAACATTTTATGAGTACATTGTAAACCCTAAAATGCTTTGCTAATCTCCAAATTTGCATATTTTCTACCATAATATTTTTCAACACCTTAAAAATGAAATTTATCATCACATATCCACATGTCATTGCTTTACACCTCATATTTCATGGGTTTGTTAGTTTTATCTATAATTGCTTCCCCTAAATCCACTACTGGGTTTAGTTTTTGGAAGAAATATATGCACCAAAAGTAGGTACAAATGCATTTGATTCACCCTTATTCTTAGGTTCTTCCTTTTTCTTCTAAATTTTCTCCATTTCCTTTTTTTCTTCAATAGGATCCACTTTATTCACAGGTTTATTCCTTTATTTCGGATTATATTTCTTCCCATTTTTACTTCTACAAAATCTTGAAATATGTCCTAGTTTATTGCAGGTGTAGCACACAACATTTTTCTGACCAGACTGATTTACATTTAACCTTGATCTGCATCGGTTAGCTTTATGTCCAAATGCATTACATGTGTAGCAATATCCTTGAAAATATTGAATCATTCTACTAGTATTGAATCTATCCATCATCATTATCTAACTTTTGCACTCAATAGCTCTATGTCCAAATTTATTGCAAGCAAAACATTGTCTAGAAAACAATTCAACATTCATATTCATTCTACTTCTACATTTTGTTGCCCTATGACCAAATTTATTGCATGAAAAACAAATACCATTGAAATTTGAGTACCTTTGAGCATTAGGTTGTATAAAAGGAATCCTTCTGATATTGCTTCTTTTATTTTTGATCTGTCTACCATTTCCTTGAGTCTTCCTTTGATTGTCAACCTTGTTAGGAGTCTGATTTTCTTTTGAGCTTTGTCCTTCTTCAAGTCCTAAAACACCTTTATCATTAGAAGGTTTCTAAAATTAAATTAACTCATCAAGCATTGTAGTACTTTAAATTTTTCCTCGTGAGCTCTTTCCTTCTCCAAATCAAACCTTAGGGTTACCACTTCGTGTTCAAGATTTCTACATTCATCAATCTTGCTATAGATTTTAGCTTTCTGATAGTCCTCATTTTTTTTCTTTTCATCCACTTGTACCTTTAGTCTGGTGATGTCCTCATTTTCTTTCTTCAACTGATCACTGACTTCTCTATGCCTTTCTTTTAACTTCTTGATTTTCTCTCTTAGTTTCCTGATGCATTCATTTGATTCTTTTAAGATCTCCCTCAGAGTTTCTCTCATTTTCAATTTTTTCTAGATCTTCAAGGGTAGCATGGAGTTCTTCAATTGTAGAGATCTCTTTTAGAGGAACAAGACACCTTTTTTCATCCAGGTTTTCAAACTTCAAGATCTTCCTTAAGTTTTTAAACTTTTCCAAAAGAACCAAGCTCTGATACCAATTGTTGAGCACCTACAACACTGAGAAGGGGGGTGAAACAATATACTACTAAACCATTTAACTACTAACCATTAAATAATTGAAACATATTTAGCTACAACTATAAATAAAATCATGAAAGGAATCATAACATCACATGACACATGAACACAAGGATTTTTACATGGAAAACCTAGAATGGGAAAAACCACGGTGAGGATTAGCTCACAATATATTATAACCAGTCATCACACTGCCAGGAAACAGTGTCCTTGAAATTCTCACAACTTGAAATGATTACAAAATGGAGTGTGGCTCACTACTAAAAGGATGAACTAATGAATACACCTATGTGTTGAGTTCAATTCCAATTGAGTTCTAGAGTACAAAATCCTGCACCGTTTTGCAAGTTCACAACAACTATCTACAACTTCGCATAATATCACAATGTTGTGCTTTACTACTTATGTCTTTCGCATGTCACATACACACACACACCTTCTATACAAAAGTGTTTCATATATATAATGTTACATATACATACATCAATTAGGTCAGCCCAATTGGGTGTATGCATAATCTATTCAAAATAGCTTGTCAGATCAGACCAAAACTTCTTTCACGCTCAAAAAAAACATGTAAGACATAAATTAGTTCAACTCAAACCTAAGAAAGATCACTTTAACCATCCAAAAAACATACACCTCTTATTCATGTCGGCCAAAAGAATATACAAAGCATGTATGTTGAACTTCTATCATTTATATCTTTCAACCCATTAAACCAAAATCACTAAAAACTTGTCCATAGATGCAATTAATAGTCTTAGCATATTAAAACCACATAGGTCAATCTTTTAATATGAACAATTCTAGACCATATTACTAGATTAGAGTAACTAAAGCATTGTTTATTAAATGGACAAAAATTGTCACCAAACAATGTTGGCATTAATTATAACACACTTGAGAGCTTCTTCTTCATTCTTCCAACAGTGATAATGAACTTGTACCCATTGGATGAAGCAGGAGATATCTTACCTACCAACTCTAATCCCCACTGCAAACAAATGCCATGGTGTTGTTATAGGTCTCAGGTACTATTCCGGTGCATGAACAAGGCCACTATGTTGTTAACATTGATGGCATTTTCTTGAGTACTAAATGCATTCATGTTCCATTGAGGGCCAATAGTACCCTAGTCTCAACAATTTTTGTACTAGATTAAGCCCACTTGTGTGAGACCCCCAAATACCTTCATGCATTTCCTATAAAGAATCTTTCACTTCTTCCACATTGATACATCAAAGTAATGTTTCATCTAGACTCCATTTGTATAGGGTATCTCCTAAGACAATAAATCAGGAGGTTCTAATGATAAAGATCTTTTTTTGGATTTTCGTTAATTTAGGAGGTATGATACCATGTTGGATATAGTCAAATGTATCTTGGTACCATGGTGAGTTAGGAAAAACAACATCACAAACTAGTTCTGATTTTAGGATATCGAATGTTGGTATGAGGAGTTGCTCCAAAAGGAATTTGTATTTTGAAATGTTTTGTGGAATTTCAAGGAGTAATCCTGTTGTTTCCATAGTGTATGCTTCTATGTTGTTGATTCGAGGAACTTGTTCAAAGGTTATGATGAAAAAGTACTATTTGAAACTATCCACCATTATTTTATATTGCATAAGCTTGTCATCTTTTGTTTTATATTCATCGTTTACTTTCCTGATTACGAGTTGAGATTCTCCATAAACTTTTAGTTCCTTTATCCTCCATTCTATGGCCATCTTTAGTCCTATGATTAGTGCTTCATATTCAAAGATGTTATTTGTACATGGAAAAGGAATCCTATAAGACTTAGGTATATTATCTCCCTATGGTGGGAGAAATAAGATACTTGCTCCTGAGTTGTGTTGAGGGTGGGAACTATCAAAGTACAAAGTCTAACGGCTTGTCTGTTCTATTAGCAGTATGCTTTCATCTGGGAATTCAATTGTGAGAGGTCGATGATCTTCCGTTGGTGCTTCTACTAGTTGATCTGCTATGATTTGTCCTTTGATAAAAAAAATTTAATCTATGTACTCTATGTCAAACTCACTCAATATCATTACCCATACAGTGATCCTGCCTATTAGAGTTGCTTTTTCCAATAGGTGCTTTAGTGGATCTACTTTTGAGATCAGCTTTACTTTTTTGTTTAAGATGTAGTTTCTTAATTTGTATGTCACAAAGATGACAAATAGACATGATCTTTCTATGGGTGAATAGTTCAATTTATATCCCACCAGTGTTTGGCTGATATAATAGACTACTCTTTCCTTCTTGCTGTCATCTATTTGTGCTAAGAGAGATCCTAATGTTGCTTGTGTTGTAGAAATGTATAGGATCATTGCTTTATTTTAGATTGGTGGAATTAATACTAGAGGAGTGAGTAGATACTCTTTGACTTGTTGGAACACCTAATCACATCTTCCATCCCACTTGAATGTTATGTCTTTGTGTAGCAGATGGGTGAAAGGATTGCACTTTCCTACCAATTGTGCAATGAATCTCCAGATGGACTATAGTTTCCCTTGTAGACTTATCAGCTGCTTCAATGTATTTAGAGGGGGAATTTCTAATATAGCTTTTACCTTGGTGGGATCTACCTCAATGCCTCTTCTTGATACTATGTACCCTAGTAGTTTTCCAGATGTTACTTTGAATACACACTTCTTTGAGTTGAACCTCAAGTTGTATTGTTCAAGCCTGTCAAATAATTTTGCTAGGTTTGTCAAATGGTCTTCTCTTTTGATGAACTCTTCTAGTATGTCATCCACATAATCTTCCATATTTGTATGTAGCATATCATGAAAGATGGTAGTCATTGCTCGCTAATAGGTTTCCCATGTATTTTTTAGACCAAATGGCATGATGTTCCAATAAAAGGTTCCCCACACACAAGTGAATATTGTTTTATGTTGGTCCTCAGAGGATATTTTGATCTGATTGTATCCAAAAGAGTTTCCCATAAATGATAGAATTTCATGTCCTATAGTCAAATCTACAATCATTTCAATGCTATGAAGAGGGAAGTCATCATTTGGGAAAACCTTGTTCAAATCCTGGAAGTCTATGTAGATTCTTATGCCCCTAGTGGGCTTTGATACTGGTACTAGATTTGACACCCATTCAAGATAGCCAATGGGTCTAATGAATCTCACATCTAACAATTTCTGAAGTTCTACTTTTACCAGAAGTGCTATATGTGGATGCATCTTTTGTAGCTTTTGCTTGATGGGTTTAGCTCTAGGAAATACGGCTAGGTGATGTATGACTAATGTTGGATATAACCCTAGCATGTCTGCATATGTCCATGCAAAGTTTTTTTTTTCATTGATAAATGTTGAGAAGTTCACTTTTTCTTCAAAATCAAGTGATGCTACATGATATGTTACCTTGGGTGTTTCTATTGTGTCAACATTGATAGGTTCAACGTCTTCAACTCGGATTGTTGATTTCTCTTGACATTCTACGATGGGGAGATTGAATGTTCCATCTCTAGGAACCTTAGAGAGGTTTTCACCTTCAAATGTGTCCTTTTTTTTCTCTTTTTTAGATCCAATAAAGTCATGTTGTGGTTTTCCTTAGGGGGCCTCTTTTTAATTTATTAATTTTAAATTTATTTTTATGACTAGAAGATGCAATTTCCCCCCAAAATATGCTCCTTGATCTAGTTCCATTACAAACCATTCTTTGTGATCTCCTTGGGGTATATTCATGCAAAGTCCCATGAATTCTACAATAGCCTCATCATTCTAGAATGTATCCAGAACCGGAGTATGATGTTGTTTTTCCCAATCGATCAATTGTGGATAATGTAAGGATATTTTGTTATGTGTATCTGAAAATATTATGGAAGTTGTATCTAGGTTAGGGACATTGATATTTTTAAAGCTCCATAAGGTATCTAAGTTGTATTCACTAGATTCATAGGAATCCCACTCATATTCATTGGAATCTATCTCGATATGGTTGTCATCAAATGTAGAGTTGGTAGTGAGGGTATTGACATTGGGGTTTTCAAACATGTATTGGATATACATGTAGTCGTCTAGATGTTCACAAGTATCTGATGTCTCATTAGTGATAGAAGTAGCTCCTTCCTCATAAGAGGTGCTTTCAATAGTTGGGGTAATCACATTTGATGTACCATAACCTTGTCCAAGATTCTTTGGGTGTTTTTTTATAATGATTGGTTCTCTTCTACCTTGTCCATGTAAAGAAAGGCCACCTTGTCCAGTGAATCTGATGTTTTTCACTAGTTGATATACTTTGCTATTTTCATCAATAGGAAGGGTAGGTAGTGGTTGTCCTCATCCTTCTTTGTAGATCCATGAAGATAAATATTCTTCGCATACTTTTTCATCTTGCATGTTGCCCCACTTGGGGAAGATCATGGGTTTGACTATCATTGTTATAGTTTGAACATGTCTGATCTCTTGTGGTTCTCCATATATTTTTGGTGTGGGGGGAAGCATCCCAATTCAAAAAAACTACTTGAAGTGGTATTCCCCACAACCCTTGTCAAGCACTTGGATCTTGGTATCAGATTTAGGTACCTCAGTTGATGATGGTGTAGTGGAGGATGAAGATAGTGATTTTGGGTCAATGTATGAAAAGGAGTGAAAATATATATCATTGTTGGGTATTTGTTGAATCTTTTTATACTTTTCCTCCAATTTAGTGTAGTAATGGAAAGGTTCAAGGTCAACATATATGGTCATTTCATTATTGTGATAAGGAAACTTTAGGCATTGATGGAATGTAGATGGTACTACTTTCAAAGCATGAATCCATGGTCGACCCAAAAAAAGGTTGTATGGAAGCTCAAGATCTTGTAGTTGACAAGTAGTTTCTATTATTGTTGGTCCTATCTAAATAGGTAGCCTAATTTTCCCTTCTGAATTGTGCTCCATATCATCATAAGATTTGATGATGATGCTCTTGTTTTTATTTATGACATCATCAAAGTATCCCAGTTGTTTCACAAATTTTAAGGTACAAATGTTTAGACATGCATCATTATCTATGAGTACCCTCTTGACTTTGTGTTTGTGGACCCCCAGTTCTAAATAAAGAGCTTGATTGTGGAACGATTTTTGTGGAAGGTCTTTTTCAAAAAAGACTAAATGGTGGGTGGACGTGATATTTCCAACCATGGCTTGAAACTAATTAGCATCAAGGTTGTTTGGGACTAACATTTCAACAAGAGCTTTCTCCAATATCTCCTTATGTACTGGCGATAGTTTTAAGAGCTCAAGGATGGAGATTAGGGCAGAAGTTTACTTAAGTTGGTCCACAATGATATAGTCACTTGATGGCTTACTTGTGGTCTTTACTTGGGTTGGTGCTCCTTGTATGGTCACTCTTCCCCTTCAGGTAGTCACATTACATTCAGGGTCTCTGCCCCATATGGTTAACATGCAAATGGTATGATCATCACAAGAGATATGTCCTTGAATGGTATCCTCACCATAAGAGAATGCAGCCTTATGGTAATCTTGTTCTTTCCCTCTCTTTTTTTCCCCTAGAATGGTCAAGGATTGGATCCTTGTAGATCTTTAGGTCTTTATTTCTGAGATGAGGTTTGATGTCCACTTCTCCCTTTTTGATTAAATCTTACAAGATTTTCTTGAGTCTCATGCAATTTTTGGTAGTGTGCCCCTTGATTTTATGAAATTCACACTTGTCATTCTTGTTACATCAAGGGGGTTTGAAGTTGGGTTCATCATAGTTTTCTTTGTCATTTATCGTGATGAGGTTCTTTTGACTAATTTATGCATAATGACCTCAAGGGTTTCTCCCAAAGGAGTAAAATTTCTTTGTGGTTGGTCATATTGCCGAGGTGATCTCCTTTCATTATCCTATACTTGATTTTTCTATTGGTTATTGGGTTGATTGTTTTGAGGATAACTGAGTTGATTTTTCTATTGATAATTGGGTTGGTTGTTATGTTGATAATTGGGTTGGTTGTTCTATTGATAACCTTGTTGTGTTGTTTGAACATGATTTTGCAGCATATTGGGAGTTTTCACATTGTGTACAACCTTAGCATCAACTAATTTGTCATTGGTTAAATTCTTGTTCTTTGCCCATATTTCGGGTTTGTCATTTGAAGTAGAAGTTTGATCTTTTGGGTTGTAAAGTTTGATTGTTCCTCTTGCAACAAGGGCTCTTTCAATAAGTATACCCTTTTCAATAGTTTCCTCGAAATTGCATGGACATAGTACTATGAGGTTATAATTGATATATGCATGTACTTTGGAGATAAAGACATCAACAAGCTATTTCTCTAGGACAAGCCACTTAATTTATCTGACTTTGTGTCTCCATCTTTGTAGGTATGAGGAAAATGATTCATCTTGACTTTGTTTGATTTTATAAAGGTTTGTGATCATAATTTATTGTTCTATGTTATACAAGAAGTGGTTGACAAATTTATCTAATAATTCATCAAATGTCTTGATACTTGGCGATAAATGAGAACCAATTTATAGCGGGCCCACTGAGACTTCATGGAAAAATTATCATCAATTAAGTGTCATTTCATTGTAGTTCCATGCAATATATTGAAAACTCACGTACATGCTCAATTGGATCTCCTTTTCCCATATACTTGTCAAATTTTGGTATTTCAAAGCCTTTGGAAAAAGGTAACATGGATATATTTTGATCAAATGGATATGGACAAATGTCTTGGATAGCATAAGTTTTATTTGGCTTTCCAATTTGTATATCTAATATCCTTTGGTTGGGTGTTTGAAGTTGCACATTTATGTCATTGTTTCGTGTGCTTGCTTGAGAATTTTGGGTATTGTAGAGTTTTCCCATGATGTTTGTTTGGTCGTACCCTGGATATTGTGTGTTCATGGGACCTTGAGGACTATGTCATGTATAAGACATGTTTAGTCCTTGCTGTGCATAAGGTAGGTTATTCCTTGCTATGTGCCCTAATATTGACTTTGAGATGTTCCTTGATACTGATTGTGTGGTCCTCCTTGTTGTTGTTGAGGTTTTGATTTTTGCTTAATTTAACAAAGTGTTGTTAAGTTTGGGGTGTACTTTGATAGTTTGTCTATGGTACACCATGTTGATGTGGGTTTTGTTGAAAGCTACCTTGATGTTGCGTTGGTGGTATACCTTGTTTTTGGGGATTTTGTTGAAGGTTTCCTTGGTAGTTCTTTGATGGCACACCTTGTTGTTGTTGAAGGCTACCTTGAAAGTTCATTTGTGGTACACCTTGTTGTGAATTTTGTTGAAGGGTACCTTGATATTTCATTTGTGCTAGACCTTGTTTTTGTGAATCTTTTTTAAGGGTACCTTAATAGTTCATTTATGGCACACCTTGTTGTTGTGGGTTGTTTTGAAGGGTACCTTGATGTCGTGTCAAGGGTACACCTTGTTGTTGTGAATGTTGTTGAAGGGTACCCTAGTATTGCATTGATGGTACACCTTATTATTGTGGTTGATTTTGAAGGTTACCTTGGTATTACATTGACGGTACACCTTGTGGATTTTGTGATTGATTTTGAAGGTTACCCTGGCATTGCATTGATGGTACCTCTTTTTGTGGATTTTGTGATAATTTCCCTTGTTGGTATTGTAAGTTGTTGGAAGGTTCAATGCATAAGGTGTTTTGTGGCATGTATTTCCCTTGTGATGGGTTACCACCATGTTGTTTTATTGGAATGTTTCCCATGTTTTGCATAGTATTATGTTGTGGCATGTTTTGGGTTGTATTTCCTTGATATTGTTGTGCCACAACTTCTTGTTCAATTTGGGATGATTTCCTAAACAATGGTTTATCCATGGATTGTGTTTGATCATTGTTTTTTCAAAACAATGGTGGTATGTTGGTGTTCATGGTTGGTTTTGGAAGTTGTCTAAATACTATTTGATCTCCAAGTGGAACAAGATTTGGATCTTTTAGCATGTTCATGTTGAATTCAATAGGTAGTTTAGCACCACCTTTCGCAAGTGTGAGGAAATACTGGTTTGCATTTATCCCAAGCATCTTATCCATAAGATTTTGCATCTTAGGATTTTGGGAGTGTATTGATTATCTAGAATACTGGGAGTGGGGTGAATCAGTATTCCATAAAACAATTCAGTTGTAAACCACCAAATTATTAGAGCACATATAACTGCGAACAATAATGAAGACATTGAAATGAACATGACACCACAAAACACATCAACACCAAATTTTTACATGGAAAACCCAAAATGGGAAAAATCACAGCAAGGATTAGCTCACAATATAATATATCCAAATATAGAATATTATAGGGCTCACTACCAGGACTCACTATCCTTAAAAAGGCTTACAGCTAGAATACAAAATGAAATGGCTAACTGCCAAGATACAAAAAGATATGGCTCACTGCCAAAAGTATGAACTAGTGGAATACACATTCTATGTGTTGAGTTTAGTTCCAATGAGGCTTTGAATGTGAAGTACTACTGAGTTCACATAACAATTATGCTCTTATCCTTGACCTTTCTCACAATATATTATTCATAGTTGATAAATCATTTAAGCTCGCACATGTTGGTGTAATTAATTATTTAATTACACTTTAACATAAGTTTACTTAGGCATATTTTATTTCCTAGGTTAATTCTTATCCTTATCTTGTTGAGATGTCTTTTTGCTCAAGATAAGATTAGGGTTGTTTTTTCTTGCTTTATTGCATGATTTCCTTTTTGAAGGCTTTTGTATTATTTGTAAAACAATTACTTTCAATAATCATTATTCTAGTTTTTGCTTGCACAAATTTGCTCTGAGGGTTTATAGAACAGCTCTTCCTTTTTGTTTTGAATATTTGTTGCATGTGATAGGTGATTGCTTGCAGGTGATTCTTGGGGACTGTGAAGTTGGTTTTTCAACTTCTACATGGTATCAGAGCTCCAGACCTGTTGTTGCATGTTCATGATCTGAAGATATTCTCTCACAGCATCTTTTTTTGTGCAAGGGTTTGAAGCTAGGTTGATTTTTTGTAGATTTGGGGGTAGTCTAATTTTTGTGCATTTTTGAGCCAAACCGATGTCGCCATCGCGTTCAGAGTGTCCAAAAACCCCAGAAACACCTTTTGTTTCGTCAATTTTGGCCACAATTGAAAAAAAGGAAAAAAAATTAGCCCCAAGGTCATACGGCCCCAGGGCACAGTTTTCGAGGCTGAAAAATCAAAAACTAATAATTAAAAAAATTAAAAATTTCATTTTATTTTTACATTGCCCATTTTAAACAACACTATTGCCACTGCTCATCCCAGCGGCCTCCCACCCACCACCGCCGCCGGCCAAATCACCGCTTTGTCACCTGTTGTAGCTCCAAGCGTCGAGTCGGCTGTCTTATTACGAACCGGGAGCCAGCGCTCAAGCCCCGGCCGCTTCACCAGCCCCTGCAGTGGTCACATTCATGACCAAGGGCCCGTGACTTTAGCCCCCTGTGCCAACGGCTGGTCCTGCATAGGACCAGGTGTTTTTTTTTAGCCCTTGAGGGCTATGGAGGCCATATTGTGCAATTTGGAATTATTTTCACCAAATCGGGCATATTTTTTGCGTACGATCTCCATTTTTTGAAAATGAGATATCGCCAAAAATCTGATTCAACGCCGGATCCAATGGTGTAGGTCCTTTTTTCTGATTTTTCAATTTTGGTGCCTTTTTCGCCTGTCAAAGCCAGAAGTTGTTGTTTTCACTTCGGGAGGCGTAACTTTTGCGTCCTGGCTCTGTTTTTCAAAAAAAATAGGCGTTGGAAAGTTGGTTCCGTCCTCTTCTCAGATCTCAAACCTATTTTTTGCATAATTTTCTCCAGGTATCTAATTTTTTTGTCAGAACTCAGCCCTTACTTTCTAAGTTATTTTCTTGGGAAACGTGAAATTAGGAGTTTTTTTTAAGATCAAAGAGGAATATTTTTTATTTGAGAGTATATATTGTTGTTTTCTATCATGGATACACATAAAATTGCACCCCTTACTCCATTCAACTATTTTGGTTGGAAAAACAAATGGAGATTCACTTGAAACATAAAGGGTTGTACAGGGTAACCATGGGTACAGAAATTAATCCTATAGGTGCTACTGAAAAGAGAAAGTGGTTTAATAGATTTTATGAAGCTTATGGTACAGTATGTCTATCTCTTTCTTCTAACCTTCTTTTTCATATTGAGTCTTGCACTACACCCAATGAGATCTGGACTAGTTTAGAGCCTTTGTTTGGGAAGCAGGATACTATGAGAGGGTTTCAGTTAGAGAATGAGCTTATTGGCTTAAATCCTAGGGATTTTGATAGCATCTAGGATTTTTTCACCAAACTCAAGTCTCTTAGATTACAACTGTCATAGTGTTGTGTTCAGAAAGAAGACTCTCAATTGATATTGTCCATTCTTTCTAAGCTTGGACCAGATTATTCAGTTTTTGTATCTACCTTTTATGCCACTAGGGATGCACTTGGTACGAGATTCACTATGCAATCTCTTGATGACTTTGCTTCATCTCTCACTCAAGAGCAAGATAAGTTAGCTAGCATGGGCACGGTGAAACCTTCTTCCTCATCACAGGCACTTATTGCATCACAAGAGCCCAAAGATCAAAAGGCTTCTACAAGAAAAGGAAAGAAATAGAAACAAAAGGATTCCAAACCTCATGAGTAGCAGAAGGAGTCCTCATATTCATCCTCCTCTTCTAAGGAGAAATCATATAGGAAGGAGAAGACTACATGTGCATATTGCAAGAGGGAAGGACATGCGGAACATAATTGTTACAAGAAGGACATTGATGAGCTGAAACATCTTCTTCAGAAACATTAGATTGATTTTCCTTCTAGGATGTTTGCATCATCTTCTTCTCCTCATTCTTCTTCTTTAGAACAACATAACACAGGCACAACTAGTTTACATACTTCATCAGATATGAAGGGACATGCTCTTTGTGCTTCTTCAGGTATTGGATTAGGGAGATGGCTTCTAGATTCAGGAGCATCTCATCATATGGCATCTTCACAGTCTATGTTCACTTCCTTTGAGCCTTGCACTATGTCTCCCATTTTGATGGGAAACAACACTTACATGAGTGTTATAGGGAAGGGGTCTATTAGTTTTTGGGACCACTCCTTTTAGGATGTCTTGTGTCTCCCTCACTTGACAAACAACCTTCTTTCCATTTATCAAATCACACATGGAGGCACTGGGAGATCTGTGGAGTTCACACCCGATTCGGTAATCATCAGAGACTTGGAGAGTAGATCAGTTATTGCTACTGAGATAGTGGATCACTCGTCTCAGTTGTATTCCTTCACTGATTTTTCTACTGATGGTGCTTTTGTTCCTACAGGTGTTCCTCACACTTCTAGTGTGCATCATCATTTAGAGGAGAGATTTGGCTTCTTGAACATTGGTGTTCTCACTTAAAATCTTGTTTGTGAGCCTTCCATTCTATCTCCTCCACCTCTTGTTGCTATTATTGTGGCTATCGATGTGGCTTCTTTTGTTTTAGTGCAGCAGGATCCTATTGATCATCCATCTCTAGAGGTTTCTATTCAATCTTGACCTACTTTGACTTCTTCATTGGTTGAGGTTACACCTGCTTCTGTGGAGGCATCTTGGGCTACACCTACTTCACCTTTAGATATTGCATTGATTTGGAATCTTCCCTCTCACTTCCTTCAGGAAATGCGGTTTCTTTAGTCTTATTGGAGCTACTTCATTCTAGGGGGGATTTGTGGTCTCTTTCTTCCTCTCTTATGGGGAGATTCATTTATGTATCTTTTTGATGGATGGTGTCCTTGGGTGGTCTTATGGAGTTCTCCATCTTTCATCACTTAGTTAGCTTGCATTGTATTTTTGGGAGGAGTTTTGTTCCCATGTGGTTTTCTCCTTTACCCCGTTTGATTTAGTTTGCATTGCATTTGTAAATGAGTACCTAATTAGGCCTTGTTGTTGGGACTCATCTTTGCATAATAATTTGCTTCTCCCTAAGTTGCACTTATGGGGGGGTGTTGGTGTAATTAATTATTTAATTACACTTTAGCATAAATTTACTTAGGCATATTTTATTTCCTAGGTTAATTCTTATCCTTATCTTGTTGAGCTGTCTTTTTGCTCAAGATAAGATTAGGGTTGTTTTTTCTTGCTTTATTGCATGATTTCCTTTTTGAAGGATTTTGTATTATTTGTAAAACAATTACTTTCAATAATCATTATTCTAGTTTTTTCTTGCACAAATTTTCTTTGAGGGTTTACAGAACATCTCTTCCTTTTTGTTTTGAATATTTGTTGCATGTGATAGGTGATTGCTTGCAGGTGATTCTTGGGGACTGTGAAGTTGGTTTTTCAACTTCTATAGCACATTCTCAATCTTCTTCACACCACTTCACACACATATCACACACTCTCCATCCATTTTCTACTTCAAAAGGTCTCATATGTATATATAAGTATGTTTCATACACCAATTAGGTCAACCTAATTAGATGTAAACAAACCAATCAAAAAAATACCTCTTGTCAACACCATATAAGATTTAAAACATGTTTTTATCCATGTGGTGCATCATTTCAAGTTGGTTGAGATATGTAAGGGATCCAACTAACATATACAAAGTATAATTATTCTTCTTAATAAATTTCATATATTAGATCATCCAAGAATAGGACCTACACACAAAAACTCCAAATCAACACTCACACTTCTCAAAGTAAACATCTTCCAAATCCGATAATACTTCAATTTCTCATCACATTAACATCAAATAGGCTACCATTAGAACTACAACATCATAATGTTCTTCTTAAGAAAATGCAGAGTCTCTCACACCGATATACTAAACATAGAAGCAGTTGTAGTGTACAGAGTTGAACTATGTCATTGATAAATTTTTGTACACAACACAAAAATTCTCAAGATCTTGGATATAGTTGTGTGAATGAATCATAATAATAAGATTAAGAGATCAGAGTCATATCTGTTCTTGCGGTGAATTATAGACTCAAAAACCAATGCATTGGATCATCAGTAAAGAACACTCCTAGTGTAGATCAGCTTCTAGTATACCAAATATGCTTCCCACAATGTTGACATTAATGACAACACTGGAACAACCAAATCAACCCATATACACTATTCTCATGTTGCTAGGCTCCCATATTTCCAACAATCTCCCCCTTTGGCATTGATGGCAACATGCATATCAAAAACATTTTTAAAGTAATTGAATACTCCCTCTTTCAAGGTCAATGCTCCTCCTTACAAAAATTTTCTTAAAAAAAAAAATTTCCTCTTACTATCTATATCTCCCCCTTTAACATCAATGGAGAAGGTCATGTAGGGGTCTAGTATATTTCTTGAATATGTGTATGCATGAAAAATTGACCAAAAATGATATGAAAAATATTAACCTGAAGAGGAAGATCCTTTGAGGTTCTTAAGGGTATCTTCCCATGTAGATTTTCCTTCTTCCCATGATCCTTTTGCATTTGCAAGAGTCTTGTATATTAATTCAAGCTTAATCAAAGACTCTATACCTTCTTCCATAGAGTTGGGACTGATATTTATTTATGATAGATTACTAACACTATCAAGTGCACTAGATACAAGAATATGCCTGAGTTTTACTAAATCTCTAAGTTCCACAAACTGCTTAATCACTTATGTTCTTTGGTTTTGTAGGGAAAAAAAATGTCCTATAGTTGCACAATGTAGGACCATCTTTGATGGTCCTTGTCATCTACCAAGCTATACATGTCTGCTTGAGTACACAATCGAATTTCATCCTTTCTTATTTCTTCTCTTGCATTGAATGTCCTATCAGACCAATTCAAGCATAAAGATACTAACTCTTGAGCTTCTTTCTCACAATCCCGAATGACCTTTAATTCCTTCACAACTCTGTGATGTGCATCTGCACATTTATTCTTGATGTCTTCAAGATTTTCTTCTGCAGACCTATTTCCTATTTGTACTTCCAGTCTGGAGATGTATGTTTTTAGAGAGTTAGTCATAGTCGTGAGATTTTCCATAATGGATATAGATGAACTAAAGTTGGCACTAGGAATCACTTCCTTTAACTCTTTTAATGGTTCTTGAATTTTTGTCCTTTCATGCTCATGTTGAGCTCTCTCAAATTCAATTTCTTCTAGTTCTTTGATTTCTTGCTTGATAATAATACCTTTTCTCTTCTTTTTAGTTCTTGTTGCATTACCGAAGGCTTCAGTCATAAAGACTTCTTCTACATCTATCCTGTTATGGTTCTTGGGGCTCTCTAAAAGCACTTTTGCATAATGATAAAAAATTTCCTCAGTTACTTCATAATCCAATTTAGTAATCTACACAAGTCTAGATTCAACTGCTTCCATATAATAGAAATTTGTAGAGACTAGGAAATTGATGTTTTTGAAGTATTTTTCAACCATATTTTTTAAAATTCTTGTTCTTTTATTCATTCTCATCTGAAATGTTCCAAAGAATGTTGCAAGATCAGTTTCTTGAGCATCCAAACCACCAAGATTTGTCATGAAATTCCTAATATGGTGTTCTATTGGTTCTATATTTGTCCATTCTACCCTTCCAATTACCAGTAACTCTTTCATAAAGTAAAAGAGTAAGAAAATCACTATACTAGAATGTACTTTTCTTATTCTTTTTATATCTTTCAAATTCTTCAATAAATGAAATCAAAGTAATTCACAAAGATCATAATCCATACCATTCCTAACCATATCAAATTCAATGTATGTGGCAACTGTAGAAACTATGTAATCATTACTTGGTAAGAAAATTTTATGTTAAAAAAATCATTGCAACATACAAAATGGTTGAAACTTCAATTGTACTTAAAATGAGTTATTTTCCTTTAAGGGTTGCACAAGTCATCTCTATTATCTCTTGGTCATTGACAATCTTCCATCTCGGAACTAGTCTGGAGAAACACAAGCCCGCCACATCTCTTATAGCTTCTCTGGTTATCAGGTGTGTTTCATCAATCCAAATAGATTCACCATGAATCCTACTTAATTTCATTTGTATGTACTTCTTGTTGAATTCAAACAATAGGAATTTTCGTCGTACATCCAGTTTATTTTCAACTAAAATTTTATATGCATCATAATTTTCTTCCAATTCATTCTTCCAAAAAATACTTAATCAAATCAGTGACATTTCCTCAAATTTTCCATAAATATATGCATACATTTCTTCAGTAGGTAATACTCTAAGAGGAATGATAGAAAATACACCCACCGATTCTTTCAACAAATTTTTCAGAGAATACTTCCTTAATTTGATTTGCAATTTGTCCAAAACATCCACTACCTTTGACCTATCCATTGCATAAAATTGAAAATTCTAGAAGAGAATTGTTTAAGAAGAATACCTCTATAATTTTCTCAATGAAGAATTGATGCAGGATCATCCTTGGTTCTTGGCAATCTTATATCAACCAAAAATATTTTCCTTTCAGTTTTGTCCTTGTTTTGTTGTTTCTCAGTTCATGTTGGTGGATTCATCATCTTTTCTCACTAGACCCTGTGGATCTCTACGTACATCATGGACATTTTCATTTTTCATTATTCCAAGATTTGAGCGAGGTTGGATCATTTTCTAGAAAGTTATCGATTTTGAATTTCATGATAGTTTCTTGAACTGGAATTAGAATAGTTTTCAAGCCTAACAACTAATCTGATCATTTATGGATTGTTCCTGTGACTTTCAAATCTTAACGGTGTGATTTTAAATGTTCCTTGGAGTGTCCCTGACCTTCATTATAGGTCCACACTTTGTCTTATGCACCCGTTGATGGAGTAATTCAAATTTGAGGCCAAATTGTTCATGCGCCCGTTATATTTTTTTCATTGGAAAATGTGATGATCTTTGGCCGACATAGATGTTTCTAGAACCATGGATATAGTATAAATCTTGTAATTGATCATTAGAATAAGTAGTTGAGATAGTGATAATTGAGTTAGTATTTGATAGATTGTATTTGTAAGAATTCACTTGCACATAGGAGCATATTGAAATGTTCTATTTGAGTATGTATAATGAGGCCTATGAGCCAAATCTGTAAGTCGAATGATGTTGTCGGCCAAATGTGACTGAGATTTCTATTAATGAGAATGTGTTAATCTGCATTTTCCTCCAGATTCTATATTTCTTTCATTGTGTTACTCTTGTTGCATGGTCTGGATTGTTCTCTCTAAGGGCCCTCCTACCATGGCTACACCAAATTGGTATCAGAGCGAGCTTCAATCTGTGCAAGGTGGACAAAATTTGTGAAGTCCTATAAAATATTTGTTGTGGGGTGGTGGATTGAGGATCTGACCTGCAACTGTAGAGGACTGTTGTAAACATGGTTGGACGAAGAAATGTTAGAGGAAATGGAGCACGTGGAAATGTAGACCAAGCTATAATGGAGATGCTAAGAGGAATTGTTGCTAGATTAGATGCAATTGAAATAGCCCAGAGAGGAGGTCGACTAGTTGATGATGTGAGTGATGAAGAGGTAGAAGTTCAAGAAGGAGGGAGAGAAGAGCAACCTATCCTAGATCAGGGAGAAGAGAGGTTCATAAGAGCTTTAACTAGAGAAAATATGAAGCCACATTTCAATCCACCGGATTATACTAGTAAGTTGGATTTAGAAGAATTGCTTGATTGGATAACAGAGATGGAAAAATATTTTGAATTTGAAGGTACCACTAAAGATAAGAAGGTTAAATTTGCTTGTACAAAGTTGAGAGGACATGCATCCCTTTGGTGGGAAAATTTGCAGATAGATAGGCAAAGAAGAGGGAAACAAAGGATAAAATCTTGGGATCGAATGGTGAATAAGTTGAAGAAAAAGTTTATGCCAGTAGACTATCAGATTAGTTTTTTCTAAAGGTTGCAAAATTTGAAGTAGAAAGATTCAAGTGTGATAGAGTATACTGAGGAATTCTATAAGTTGAATATCAGATCTGGACATTCAGAGGAGGAAATTGAGCAAGTAGCCAGATATGTGAATGTTTTAAGGTCATCTATATAGGATGAAATCAATTTGATCAAGTTATAGAGTGTGGAAGAGGCATATCAATGTGCCCTAAAAGCAGAAGAGAAGCTAAATAAGAGACATGAGTAGAGACAAAGAGGAAGAGGTGGAAGATTTCAAAGAGGATGAACTTTTGTTGGAGGAGGAAGAGGATCTTTTCCAGATCAGAACAAGGATAAGGATATTAGTAAGAATGATAATGCATATCAGAAAAGTGATGTTAACTCATATAGAAAAGAAGGATATGGTGGTTATCGAAATGAGGGATATAGAAGAGATGATAGAGGACAAGAGAAAAGGGTATTCAGAGGAACTTGTTATAAATGTGGAGGACATAGAGAATTTGAATGCAACAAGGGAGAGACAAGCAGAAAGACTGACAACAACAAAAGAACCACTTTTTTTGAGGAATATCATGCTAGATCATCTAATAAACTGAAAGGAGAAGTGTTGGTAAACAGACAAGTACTATGTTAGATTCAGTTGGAGCAGGAACCGTTATAGAGGAAGAATTTGTTCTGGACAAGATGCAAGGTAGCTAGTAAATGTTGCAAGGTGATAGTTGATAGTGGAAGTTTTGAGAACCTAGTTTCTGAAGAGATGGTGACTAAGTTGAAGTTGGAAAGATTGAAGCACCCAAAACCCTATCATATAGCATGGATACAATATGAGCATAAGATTCTGGTAAGTGAACAATGTTTGGTGAAATTAAAAATGGGAAATTACCATGATGAAGTTTTGTGTGATATCATGCCTATGGATATATGTCATATTTTGTTGGGAAGGCCTTAGTAGTATGATAGACAGGATATTCATGATGGAAAGAAGAATATATACACCATTGTTGCTAATGGGATGAAGCATATTTTGTTGCCATTGGAAGATGTTCCTACAATTGAGGTTTATACAAATGCTAAGGTTTGTCTGGTTGATGGAAGAAGATTCCTTGATGGGTTGAGACATGAGAATATGTGTTATGCCTTAGTTCCTAAGAAGGATGAAGACTTGAAACATGTGGAAGAACAACTGGAAGAGATAAAGGAGTTGCTGACAGAATATGAGGAGATCATTTCAGACAATGTACTTGATGGATTACCACCTGTGAGGAGTATTATTCATTGCATGGATTTGATTCCTGGAGCTAGTTTTCCTAATAAAGCGGCACACTAGATGACACCTATAGAGAATGAAGAGTTGAATAGACAAGTACAAGAATTGTTGAGAAAGGGTTTGATTAGAGAGAGCTTAAGTCCTTGTGCAATACTTGTTGTGTTGGCACCTAAGAATGATAGAGAATGGAGAATGTGTACAGATTCAAGAGCCATAAATAAGATCACGGTGAAGTATAGATTCCCTTTACCCCGAATGGATGACATTATGGATTGCTTGAGTGGAGCCAGATACTTTACAAAGATAGATTTGAAGAGTGGATATCATCATATTAGAATCAGAGAAGGAGATGAGTGGAAGACAACATTTAAGACAAATGAAGGATTGTATGAATGGTTGGTGATGCCTTTTGGATTGACAAATGAACTGAGTACTTTCATGAGATTAATGAACGAGGTATTGAAGAAATTCTTGGGTAAGTTTTTTATTGTGTACTTGGATGACATCTTGATTTCTAGTAGGAGTAGAGAAGAACATTTGTTGCACATAAGACAAGTTTTACAAAGGTTGAGAGAGGAGCAGTTGTTGATAAACATTAAGAAATGTAGTCTCATGAAGGAGGAATTGGTATATCTAGGATTTGTGATATATGTGGAAGGATTATAGATGGATCCTAAGAAGGTTAGAGTAATACTTGAGTGGCCTACACCTGAAATTATTGGAGAGGTAAGATCGTTTCATGGATTGGCTAGTTTCTACCAAAAGTTCATTAGGAATTTTAGTTCTATTTGCAGCCCTATGACAGAAACGATGAGAGAAGATAGAAAAGATTTTAGATGGACATCTAGAGCAGATTGAAGTTTTGAATTGTTGAAGCAGAAGGTGACTAAGTAGCCTGTGTTGGATTTATTGGATTTCACTAAGGTATTTCAAGTAGACTGTGATGCAAGTGTAAATGCAATTGGAGTAGTGTTGAGTCAAGAAGGGAGACATGTAGCTTATTTCAGTGAGAAATTGAATGATGCTAGAAGAAGATATTCAATGTATGATCAAGAATTTTATGCCATAGTTCAAGCCTTGAAGAAATGGAGACATTATTTGTTGCCTAAGGAGTGTTTTTCTATATACAGATCATAAGGCATTGCAATATTTGAACAGTTAGGGTAAGTTGAATCAAAGACACATGAGATGGGTGGAATTCTTGTAGAGCTATACTTTTTTTTTAAGCATAGGAGTGGAAAGTAAAATAGAGTTGTTGATGCATTGAGTAGGAGAAGGAATTTGCTGACAGAGATGAGAATGGAGGTATTAGGCTTTAATGAGTTGAAGAACTTGTATGAGGAAGACCCGAATTTTGCAGAACCATGGAGAGATTGTAAGAAACTAGTTTTGGAGGATAGAAGCCAGTGGTTGGATTATTTCATCCATGAGGATATGTTGTTTATAGGTAATTAGTTGTGTATACCCCAAAGTTCAATGAGGGAAAACTTGGTGAAAGAAAAGCATAGTGGAGGATTGGCAGGACACTTTGGAATTGATAAGATAGTAGCAGTGGTGAGTGAGAATTATTTTTGGTGTTAGATTCATAAGGATGTTAGGATATTTGTGCAAAGTTGTAGAGTTTTTCAAGTTGCAAAAGGGAGTAGTCAGAATGTTGGATTGTATAAGCCTTTGACAGTTCTAGAAAGACCTTGGGAGGATATCAGCATGGATTTCATACTTGGATTGTCGAAGACACAAAGAGGTAATGATTTTATATTTGTGGTGGTAGACAGATTTTCTAAGATGGCACATTTCATACCTTGTAGGAATACAGTAGATATAGTGCATGTAGCAGACTTATTTTTCAAGGGAGTGGTCAGATTGCATGGATTACCTAGGAGTATTGCTTTAGACAGAGATGTAAAGTTTGTTGGTTACTTTTGGAGGACACTTTGGAAGAAGTTGAATATAGATTTGAAGTTCAGTTCTACGTTTCATCCATAGACTGATGGATGGAAAGAAGTAGTGAACAGGAGCTTGGGGAATTTTCTGAGATGTTTGGTTGGAGAGAATACCAAAAGTTGGGATTTAGTCCTAGCACAAGCAAAGTTTTCATACAATAATTCAATGAACAGGAGTACAGAAAAGACACCTTTTGAGATTGTTACAAGAATTCATCCTAGACGCATATCAGAGTTAAGAGACATCAGTATGGCAGATAAAAGGAGTGCAAAAGTAGAGGAATTTTTAGAACACATGAAGAAAGTACATACTCAAGTGAAACAACAATTGGAAGATATGAACCAGAGGTATAAGGAGAAGGCAGATGAGAAGAGGAGACATAAGGAGTTTGAAATTGGAGATGAAGTGATGGTATATTTGAGGAAGGAAATATTTCTAGTTGGGACATACACCAAGCTGAATATTAAGAAGTTTGGACCTTGTAGGATCTTGAAGAAGTTTGATTCAAGAAATGCATATGAAGTGGAGTTACCGGATGGTATGGGTATGTTGCCTATATTCAACATTATAGACCTACATCAGTATTATGAAGTAGAATTTAGTGAGGATAGTATAGTGGAATTGGAGAATCAGTTTCCTAAACAACAATCAGATGAGATTGAGGAGATTCTGGATATCAGAGATGGGAGGAAGACTAGTGGAAGACAGTACAAAGAATATCTTGTGAAGTGGAAAATCAGACTAATGGAGGACTCTTCATGGATTTCTTAGGCTAAGGTAGATCGTCTTGGTTTTCCTTTGGCCCCTACTAAGTGAGAGACTCACTTTTCATTAACCTTGAATGTCTAATGCAGGAGCATCCTTGGTTCTTGGCAATCTTGCATCAACCAAAAATATTTTCCTTTCAGTTTTGTCCTTGTTTTGTTGTTTCTCATTTCATGTTGGTGGATTCATCATCTTTGCTCACTAGACCATGTGGATCTCTACGTACATCATGGACATGTTCATTTTTCCTTATTCCAATATTTGAGCGAGGTTGGAACATTTTTTGGCAAGTTATCAATTTTGGATTTCATGACAATTTCTTGAACCAGCACTGGAATAGTTTTCAAGCCTAACGGCTAATCTGATTGTTCATGGATCATTCTTGTGACTTGTGGATCTTAACAGTGTGATTTTAAATGTTCCTTGGAGTGTCCTCAACCTTCATTATAGGTCCACACTTCGTCTTATGCAACTGTTGATGGAGTAATTCAAATTTGAGGCTGACTTGTTCATGCGCCTATTATATTTTCTTTCATTGGAAAATGTGATGATATTTTCCTGACGTGGATGTTTCCAGAACCATAGATATAGTATAAAGATTGTAATCGATCATTAGAATAAGTAGTTGAGATAGTGAGAATTGAGTTAGTATTTGATAGATTGTATTTGTAATAATTCACTTGCATATAGGAGCATATTGGAATGTTCTATTTGAGCATGTATAATGAGGCTTGTGAGCCAAATCTGTAAACCGAATGTTGTCGGCTGAATGTAACTGAGATTTCTATTAATGAGAATGTGTTAATTTGCATTTTCCTCCATATTCTGTATTGCTTTCATTGTGTTACTCTTGCTGCATAGTCTGGATTGTTCTCTCTGAGGACCCTCCTACCGTGGTTGCACCAAGAATTGTGTTTGATGTTTACTTCTGGAGCACACCTTGAGTCCACCTTCTTTTCTTCAATTTCCTTTTTCCTTCCCACCAAAACCAAATTTTGAAACTCTATTGTATGGAATTTCTCTAGTTTCTTCAAGCTTCCTCTGCATGCTTTTCCTTCTTCACAAATGTCTTTTGTTGAGTGTGTTTTCCTTAACATTTTTGAATTTATTTCTTTCATCCCAAATGCTTCTCAATAAATGCTTCAAACTGTAGGAAGATCACCTCGAAATTCATGTACACTTCCATCCTTTCAAATTTTGTGAACTTCATTCTTCACACATGTGTGTGAAAATTCCTTTTGCATGAAATCTTAAATGCACTTCTATCATGACATGACATAATATATCGATGAGGGGTTTATTAAATATTCTAATTATTGCTCCCATTAGTCACTTTTTGGATTAATTTTTGATGAGAGTATCTGCACCGGAGTATGGTATAGAAATTAATGCTTCTAATTCTACTTATTTTCTAGATTCGCCTCCTTTCTCTAGATCCTTTCTATTTCCTTTTTAACTTTTTCTGGATCAAACTTAATGACTGGTTCATGTCTCTTTTCCAAATTCATATTTCTCATATTTTTGCTTCTACAATCTCTGGAAAAATGTTCCTGATTTTTGTAGTCATAGCAAATATTCTTCCATCCAGATTTTCCTTTATTAAATTTATATTCACACTTATTATCCTTGTGTCCAAATAAGTTGCATTAAAAATAGTAGCCATTAAATGAATAAAATTCCTTGTTCAAATTCTAACTTTTTCATTCCATAACCTTATGTCCAATCTTTTTGCATTCAAAACATTGACTAGAGAATGACAAAGTATCATTCATTCTACTTTTGCAATTTGTTTCCCTATGTCTAAATCTATTGAAGGAATAGCATGCATGATTGAAAGATAAGTACCTTTGAGCATTAGGTTTTTTGATAGGAGTCCTTCTAGTATTGCTTCTTAGATCCTTGAATTGTTCACCATTGTGTTGATTCACCTTTGAACTTTGTCCTTCTTCAAACCCTAAACCACTTTTATCTATAATAGGTCTCTAAAAGTTAATCAATCCATCAAGCATTGCAATGCTTGCCTTGATTTTATCCTCAAATCTTTTTTCCTTTTCCAGATTTGATTTTAGAATCACCACTTCTTGCTCAAGCTTTGTACATTCATCCATATTCCTTTGAATTTCAACTTTCTAACAGTCTTCAATTTTTCTCTTCTTTTCCAATTGTACAAGTAGTCTGGTGATATCATCATATACCTTCTTTAATTGACTATTGACTTCACATTGATTTTATTTTAACTTCTTAATGTACTCATCTTCTTCTTTTATCTTAACCTTCAAATATTCATTTTATTTTGTATTCTTAGTAGAGATATCTTCCAAAGGAATAAGAAATATTTTATCTTCCATGTATTC
Organism: Sequoia sempervirens; assembly: GCA_007258455.2. NCBI lineage: Eukaryota > Viridiplantae > Streptophyta > Pinopsida > Cupressales > Cupressaceae > Sequoia > Sequoia sempervirens. The sequence continues at coordinate 431,488,434 of VDFB02000015.1, read as the reverse complement.
AAATTTTGGGACCTTCCTCAAGTTGTTAGACTTCTTCAAAGGAACCAAGCTCTAATACCAATTGATTATCTGGAATGCTGAGAGAGAGGTGAATCAATATTCCATAAAACCATTCAATTGTAAACCACCAAATTATTAGAGCACATATAACTACAAATAAAATTGAAGACATTGAAATGAACATGACACCACAAAACACATCAACACCAGATTTTTATGTGGAAAACCAAAAATGGGAAAACCACGGTGAGGATTATCTCACAATATAATATATCTGAATACATAATATTACAAAGCTCACTTCCAAGACTCATTGTCCTTAAAAAGGATCACAACCAGAATAAAAAATGAAATGGCTAACTACCAAGATACAAAAAGATATGGCTCACTACCAAAAGTATTAACTGATGGAATGTACCTTATATGTGTTGATTTCAATTCCAATGAGGCTCTAAATGTGAAGTACTACTCTGCTTAACAGTCACATAACAAGTATGCTCTGATCCTTGACCTTTCTCACAATATATTATTCACATTTGATAAATCATTTAAGTTCGCCCATTCTCAATCTTCTTCACACCACTTCACGCACATCTCACACACTCTCCATCCATTTTCTACTTCAAAATTTCTCACATATATATATACAAGTATGTTTCATACATTAATTAGGTCAACCTAATTAGATGTAAACAAACTAATCAAAAAATAACTCTTGTTAGCACCATATAAGATTTAAAACATATTTTTATCCATGTGGTGCATCATTTCAAGTCAACTAAGATCTGTAAGGGATCCAACTAACTTCCGCAAAGTATAATTAATCTTCTTAATACATGCCATATATTAGGTTGGTCAAGAATAGGACCTAAACACAACCAAATCAACACACACACTTCTCAAAGTAAACATATTCCAAATCTGATATTACTTTAGTTTCTCATCACATAGGCTACCATTAGAACCATAGCATCAGAATGTTCTTAAGAAAATGTAGAGTCTCCCACACTGATATACTGAACATTGAAATAGTTGTAGTGTACAGAGTTAAACTCTATCATTGATAACTTTCTATACACAACACAAAACTTCTCAAGATCCTGGATATAGCTGTGAGAATGAGTCATAATAAAAATATTAAGAGAGAAAAGTCATATCTCTTCTTGCAGTGAATTCCAGACTCAAAAATCAACACACTAGATCATCAGTAAAGAACACTTCCGATAATACCAAATATGTTTCCCAAAATGTTGGCATCAATGACAACACTAGAACAACCAAATCAACCCATATACACTTCATGCTCATGTTTCTAGGCTCCCATATTTCCAATAGAGTGTTCTATGAGTCTTTCCTCAATAAGTTCATCATCACTATCCTCTTCTTCTATGGTGTAAGTTTGAGACTCATGAGGTTGGTTTTGTTTAGCAATTCCTTCTTGATGCCTAAAAAGTATTTTTTCCTCACTGGGGGGTTGATCTTGGTTTGCTTTAAACATGGGTTATTTTTGAGGAGTTGTAGGGTCACTTGGTTTATACCCCCATGGGTAAGTTTCCTCATTGGTAGTGTTGTTGGTTTTCGATGCACTTGAGCTACCCTTTTTGGCTTCCATCTTTTTTTTGTGTTGAGATCTTGTGGTTGTCATAAATAATTCCAAGACCTTAGGAAATTTGGTGATCACTAACTATGAAATGGAATCATGCTTTTTTCAGTATTTTTTGTTTTAAAAGGTTTTTTGTGTGCCAATATATTCTATTACCATGCAAGAGGTGGTAATACTGGCCTTCCCGCCATAAGATCAACTTTTCATTCTTTTTTGTCTAGGATATTATTTGTGTTTCTCCATTGAGTGGGTGTTTCCTTTTTATCATATACAAAACTTCTTAAGCTACTAATAATGTCCAATTTTTCACCTTTGAATCATGTAAGATTTGGGTGTATGATAGGTGCAGTAAGATCTGGTTGTTGAACTAGAGTAATAGGATGCCAAATGGTCATAAAGTGCAAGCTTTTTCTTTTCATCTTTTTTCTATTATAAAGGAATGATGAATGATGATAATATAAAATAAAACCTTTTGGATAAAGGTGTTGGTGTTTTGCTATGGTTTTTTGTGATACTCAAGACTCTAAAGTTTGAGTGATGTTTGGATGTTTTGGAGATGATGCTATTTTGGGATTCAAAGTGTAGAAAACTTGGGCCGATATGTTACTCTATTTTTCTAGATGATATGTTTGAGGATCTACTTGGACTAGCCTTGAGGTACAAGCAAATGTTAATATCTTAGAAATAAAGAGCAAAGGAATAACCCAAGTTGTGTTTTGATTTTGAATCCTAAAACTACGTTGAGGTGTTTGATGGAATGATGTAGATATGATGTGTTTTGGAATGTCTAACTATTTTGTTCCAGAAAAGATAAAAGATTAACCAGTTTTGGACCAGTGTCTAATTTGCACCAGAAAATTGTTGAAAATGAAGGTAATATTGTAGATTAAAACTTTAAAACTATGAGACTATAGATCTAATTAATTTTTCTTTGTCACAATTATTTGTATATGATTAATTTGTTTAGATGAATTTTACCAATTGTAGAAAGAGACAAAATATTGTAGAAGAATGAGATAAGGAGATAGAAGTGACACAACATATACGTGGAGAAACCCTTTCAGGAAAAAAACTCCATCAAAATCACTAGTGCTTGTATTATTTAACCTTAGAACAAGATTACAATAATACTGTATCAATCATTGATTGATATGTTTCCTTGCCTTCAACAATCCTTCTTCACAACCTACAATAAAATCTCATTGAACTCTCATCCACTTGCTGCAATTAATAGATAATAATATGAGCATGTAAACTCATAAGAGGTATAAAATACAAGAGCATAAGCTCCTCACAAAAATATATGCCTAGATTGGGAAAGTAGAGTTCCACAATGTAATCTGAAGTCAAACTAAAGTCTTCCTCAATTTAGGCACCCCAAACCGAACACTTAACTGAACTTTGGTCAAGAAGATATCATGCAAAATTCACCTCAAATTTGGCAACCAAGACTAGGCCCACTTGACTGAGCCTTGTAAATATCTTCTCATGAAAAAGATGTTAACTGAAAGATGCCAACTTGGGTGCCCAAGGTGGTCCCAAGTCAATCTTAGTTAACTGAAACATATCTCTCCACCAATTCATGCAAACATTATGCATGATTGATCATCCCCACTTAACTGAAAGTATCCACCTGTTATCTATCATGCAACTAAATTCATTAGTCAGGCAACTCAAGTCAACTAGCATTCAACTCAAAATAACTACATGCAACTGAAGATAACTGAACTATAATTGAACTGAACTAAACTGATATTGAAGTGATACTAAACTGATAGTGTCACTCCATTCATGTAAATATCAATCCTCCAAATAGTCAATTCAAGCAAGGTGGATTCCACTTTCCATGTGGATGCCCCATGTGCTCCTATCTTGTAGGAGCTCTTCGTGGACATCCCCACATGTTCTTATCATTTGGGAATAATCACAAATGTTAATTTACATGTTCATTTCATTCAAATTTAATCTCTTTCTAATCCTAGTGTTGGGGAAAACTTTCCAAGGACTTAGGAGATACATGAATTATGTTTAGGATTGCAATTAAATGGCATCCTATTCCCAACAAAAATAAGGCAATCACGACAATCTTTTAGGTCAATAGCGACTAGGTTTTTTGGCAATAGCAGTCAAGTTTAGCAAAAGTGACTCTATTTGGTCAATGATTGTCAAAAAACTAGAGGCAGCAATAGTGATAATCCTAAGAAAAATCAAGCAAGTTTCAATCAACAATGGTAGTTTTCAGGTCAATAGCGGTAATGTTTTCAACAGCAACTCTATTTAACTCAAAAGTGTGCCTATTTCTCAAAAGTGATCTTTTGTCAGTGACTATCATAAATAGAAACAAAAAAAGTGACTATACTGAGCAATAACATGCAATTTTTAGGTCAATAGCGGTAGTTTTTTAGGTCAATAGTGACTTTGCTCAAGTTTGTTTTCTAGTTTTTTTGTTTTGACAACAATTTTGACAATTTTGTGATTTTGATGTCTTGGTTTTTCTAATTTTTTGAGATTTTTGGAAAGTGATACAACACAACATAATAATCAAAATAATTTGACTCTAAATGTCTATGGTTTAAGCAAATTTCTTTCCACAAAATTTCAAGGTTTATGAAAGTCGAGATACTAAAACCATAGTTCCCAATGTTGACTTTGGTCTAAATGTGACTTGAAATGTAAACCTAAATATTTGGAAACCTTTAGAGATATTTGTTTAAGATATCTTTTAAAGGAGTACGAATATAGGACTCTTTTCAAAGGTATTCACACTAAGTCCAAAGGGTTTGAAATTTTGATACCCAAGTTCAATGTTTGTTTTTTTGTGTTCTTTTTAAATCAAGCAAAGTGTTTGATGTCCAATGTGATGAAGAATTTTTGAAAGTTCGTGAAGACAATCATTACAACCTAGAGATAGGCACATTCTTTTAGGTGGGCTTACCTTATGCCCCAAAAGGATGATTTTGCATGCGACTTATGGAGAGTGTTTTAACTCAACCATAAATCAAACTTGGTAAGTAACTTCTCGAAAGTAAATTTTGATGCACCACTTTCAAAGAATGTTTTGGATAAAAAGTGTGGATTCTACTACAATGGTTCTTAGTCACTACTTAAGGGATCCAACACTTGCCTAGCACCCAACAAGCTACTAAAAGATCTAACCACTCTACTAGGGGCTCTATATACCTAAAGGTACCTCCCCATTTTGAATGGCATTGATGACCAAGTAATCACCAATTTGGTTTTTGGAATTTAGCCACAACCTGATTTATATAGTGACCTGATGAAAAAACTGCTTTTAGTTGCCTTGAGTTCTCTAGCGTGGGATGTATCTCAAAGATAGGCCCTCTAAAGGTGATGCTTGGAATGAAACAAATGTTAAACTCAAAGTGATTTTTTTCACCCAAGATCATCTTAAAATGTGAGGGGAGAGGATAGACACTTATTTTCCAAACATGGAAAACACAACATACAATTCATTGCAATTTGTTCTTTTTAAGCCCTAATGGACATCACCCAAAAATTGAAGTGTGAAAGTATAGCAGTTCACTTTTTCTGTGCACCAAATTTAAAGTGTTTGAAATTTCAAGCGAGTATATAGCACTGTGCAAATAAAAAATTGATTTGTTCAATTTTAAGCACCAATTTTTGAGTTATTTCTAATGGCCTTGTCTTAATGTGGTTAACAAAATAGAAAATGTTTTTTCATCAACATAATGAAATGCGTTGGCCGTTCCATTTTATAAAAACCAAATTGAAATGTTTCCTAAACTAAGAAAGCTTTTAAAAGTTTAGTTTTAAAACACCAAATTTGAAATGTGCAAGTTATGGGTTCAATTTTACAACACCAAATAGAAATGTTTTCTAAACTAAGAAAACTTAAAAGGTTCAGTTTTAAAACACCAAATTGAAGTGTGCAAATTGTGGGTTCAATTTTACAATACCAAATTGAAATGTTTTTTCCTAAATTATAAAGCTTTGAAATAATTGGGCTTGGACCATTCACCTTCTCTACAATCAAAGTGTTAGTTTCATTTTCATAAATGATAGTGTCATATTCCTACAAATCTTGTGCAAGAGATGTTTAGAAATTTTCAAAACACACAAAACAATCACAAGTTAGCATTAGTTAAATCTATGAAATCAAAAAAAAACTTTGTAAATTGACAGATTCAAATAATACATCAAAAGTGACCCTATTCCCTGCAAAAGCAAGTAATATTTAGGTCAATAGTGCCACTTTTTAGATCAATAGTTCCCTTGTAAATGTCAGTTCACAATATTTATGTTCAAATTCTACAAGATAAAAATTCAGTAGCGCACAAATTTAAGTCAATAGAACCACTTTTTAGATCAATAGAGCCCCTATTTAGGTCAATAGCGACCAAACAAAAGAGCAAGTGCATCCAGATTTGGAGTGAAAACATTCCAGTTTTATCAAAAGTGATCAAGAACCTACAAATGCTTATTAAACTCAAAGAAATGTTAATTTCAAGGACTGAGGTCCCACCAGGCATGCCAAATGTCGTAAGGGAGGAATGATGAATACGGAAAGCAATCATAAATGAATCAAACAAAAGCTTAATTCAAAACAAAATCAAGAATTTCTAAACCCATTACTCACGAAATGAACAATATAAACCTAATGAATTCAATGAACTAATTATTAGCAAATGAAGAACAAACAATGAATTCAATAAACTATATTGTTACCCATTTCGTGTCAAAGTATATTTGTATCGATGTTGAATGTCAAATTGTTGTAATCAATACAAAGCATCCATTATGTGTTGCAAAAGCTTCAATGTGTGTGATGTTGAACTAGAACATGATGATAAATCATAACATGCTCAAGAGGTAATTGTGCGGCACTTTGCTTATGTAAATTCTAGATGATTTGTGAGAAGATAGAAGGTTGGTTTATAGATTTTATGTTTTGAGATGAACAATCAAGATTAAACAATGTTGAATCAAGATCAATGGTTAAAAGTTGTTGAGGGGAATTATATTGCTCAATTAGCTTTTGTGATTGAATCAATTAAGGATGTTAATTGCACAATCAGAGGAAATAGATTGCCTAAGCTGTGGAATTGAGGAAATCAAGTTGAATTTTCAGTGGGATTGAAGAATAAATGAATTAGTTGGAAAATAGATGAATTAGTTAGGAAATAGATGAATCGGTTAGCCAATCAGAGTGAGCAATCGGTGGTCATAATTTGCTCAATCACAAAAAGGGGGTGAAGGTAATTAATTAATTGCATTAATTAACAATTAGAGTTTGAATGAGAAAGTCATGTTTGACTTTAACAACTAAAGTTATATTTGTTTTGTTGACCTCTTTGAATGATGTTTGAATAATTAATTTAATTATTTTATTTAGAAAGGGGGAAAGTGATTTAATTAAACTACTAAGTGATAATAATTTAATTAATTTAGGGGAACGAGGTAAATTAGCGACATAATTAAATAATTGATGTTATTTAATTAATCAGGAGGAATAAAGATTAGATAAATGATGAAATAGTGAATTAATTAAATAATTAAAGATTATTTAATTAATAGATGAAATTAAGGTTTTTGATGAAAATGATGTGAAATGCAGTGATATTAAATGATAATGATGTCAATGATGAAAAAATGTCATTTAGGATGTGTGATATGCATTAGGTCATTTTTACTCTTGGCATCACTAATTATGTAGATTCTAGAACTAAGATTGAACCTACTAATTCTTAATCAAACAAGTAGTGGGAAGAAATATGTGATAGATCTCTTGGATACATTTGCACATTTGTGTTCCTAGATCTACAATATCATATTGAAATTTGTAAAACATCTAAGGAGGTATGGGACAACCTTGAAAAAGTATATGAGAATATTGAAAAAACTCAAGGGATATCAAATTGATAATAATATGATGAATTTTGATCCTAATGGTATTGGCCACATCTAGTACCATATATCTGAGATTAAACAAATAGGAACACAACCAAATAATTATGACTTGATAAAGATGATTTTCAATTAAATGTTTTTTTATTATAGGTAAAACAGGTTTTGAAGGGACCCTGAAACCCTTTATAAAAAAAAATGTTGTTTCAGCAAACAATCAAAAACAAAGCAACCAACCAAAAAGAATCCAAAAACTAGCAAAACACCATCCAGAAAAAGGCACAAAAAACAACATGTGACTAGAGATTCTTCAAGATGTCTGCCACTTCCAAGTGACTATCAATAATCCTTTGATGAAAATTCATAACTTCCACAACTTCTTCAGTAGGAATACCAACATTATCTTTCAACTTGGTTTTGTTGCGAGTTCTTGCAGAAGGACCCGTCTCACTCACCTCTTTCTATTGGGCACTCATACCAACCATAACATCCTTCATAGCAGTCATCCCCCAACCATTTCCTATCTTTCTTGTTCAACAAACATAATCATTAAACTTCATTACACATAGCGTGCTTGCTCACCTCAAGAACCTTCTCCAACTTTTCTTCGAGAGAAGCAATTTTGGGCTCGTAGGAATTTTTCATGTTCACCATCTCATCAACTATCATTTTTAGCATTTCAAGAAGCTGATTAACCTCGATTTGGACCTTAGTAACTTGAGCCTAAATATTAGGGACCCGAGCTTAGTAGAAGGCTCATCAAAATTGTTAGTCATTACTCTAACCCTAACATTAGTAAAGTTCACTTCATGGAATATCCATTTGAAAAGCTTATACAAGGTTAAGGAACCCTCCTTCGCCATGCCCAGAAAATAAGGCATATCTTCCCTCTTGATGTTGAAGCCATCCTCATCAACCACACATTCATCTTGGGAGTCACTACTAGTAGTATCTTTATCTAGGGCCTCCTTCCCTTTTTTACCAAGAACAACATCACCTCTAGCCAAATCCTACTCCAAAATCTGATCCTCAGCACCCTACAAATTACCATCAATGGGAAATAGGTTGCTCACTTCTTTCTCCTGCACCTCTTTCCTCTTAGTTTTTTGAGGAAGGTTCCTCATCTTCGGCCCCAAATTTTTCATCAAATTAGAAATAGGGGAAACCCCTGTCTTGACCCTGACACCAGTATCCTCCTTACTCATATTTCCAAAAACAACACCATTCAAATTCTTACCTCCCATAACCTTCATGGTTTTAGTATTTTTATTGAAGCAACAATGGTCCTCCTCCTCCTCACCACCCATGTCATAATCATCAGCCCTAGAATAATTGTTATTTTTCCTTCTCTTTCCCATAGAAGTAGCTAGAGATTTTGAATCAACATCCATGGATGCCTCCGACCTAGGGGCATAATCTTCATCATTAGACTCATCCTCTAACCTCGTAACATACTCAAAATCTTTCTTTTTCTTCCCACCATTAGAAATTTTGGGTTGATCAAAGACAATAAAAGAATTAACATACTCATAAATTAAAAGGATTAAACCTTCATGAAGAATGGGGTTCTTGGGGTTGGGTTTGTGATCTGTTATACCATGTTCCAAGGATAGCAGAAAATAAAATGGAAAAGACACCTTCTTTTTGTGCTTAAATGATTAAACAAAACAATGTGATACCCTGAGAGAATAGAAAAGTGATTGTCGAGGGTGAAATATCTCATAATCTCCTATGCAACATCTCCCTATATAGCCCTAATTGAGGATTGTTAATAACCCCCACATTTATCCTACTCCAACTTTTGCCTCTCATCATATTTGAAGAAGATATCCAGGGTTGTACTGGATTCATTTTTGTCTTTGTAGACTTTTCTACCATCAGTACACAAGCCAGTGATTTCTACAATGAGGTCCTTTGTAATGTTGAACTCCTTCCCACTAATTTGTAAAACATGATTCTGCCATCCTTCAAGAAGCTCCTGAGACATTTTTAAATTGTTCCCGTGTAATTTCTCCATGTAAGGATTCACGCCTCCTACCTCCAACAATCTCCAAACCTTCTCATTATCTTTTGTAGTGTCACAAGAGATAGGCTCTATTCGATTTTGATCACCTCCTATTGTTTCAAGAGGTAGACACCACAATTGGAAGAAAAACTTGCAGAGGATACAAAGAAACCTCAAGAACTTGCAGAGAATACAAGGAAACCTCAAGAAACCCTTAGCTTTCCAATTACCCACAATATATGTGGAAAAGACAAGTTGACAGAGATAAATTATGAACTTTTAATTCCTACCATTCGAGCCTCAAACCTATCAATAAACCGAATGGCCTTGCCTCTAAAATAATTACACCTTGGAACGAAATACCACGTCAAGAGCATGTGATAAATCCCCATAATTATAGAATCCCCCATCTCACCCCCTTTGTGAGTCATGATGAATTATTGAATGTGCTTCAAAGGGAAGGGGATCATGTTCTCCCCATTCCATATAATCATTCACCCCATAGTTAGTAAAAAAATCAGCTAAACTATTTCCCTTTCTATACACATGGGAGATGAAACATTGGTTGAAAGAACCAAAGATAACTAAGGAATCAAGGATTGGGAATTTCTCCATTCATGAGGGGGAAGAAATCTTCTTAAGTTTATTAATAATGTTGAGGGAATCACCCTCAACCTAGACCTTGTCATAACCTCTAGATTGAGCCAACTTCAGAGCAGTTCAATTAAATGTTATCTAAGCTTGGTCTTGGATATTTTGTATTTGTTTATGGATTTCATATCCATCAACTTTCCATGGGAATTACATATTTTGTGCTTACTTTTGGTGCATTTTTTGAACTTCTAATTCAAGAAGTGAAGCTAATTCAAATGGGCCTCATCAAGTCTTCTAAGTCATGAGTATTAATGGCTAGTGAACCTATAGGAAAAATAATTAGGGAAACCTTAAAAGTGTTAGGAAAATGTCTCTCAACCTTGCAAATATATAATATTTATTGTTGATAGGATGTAATTTATATATATATGTTTCCTAGTTACACCGATAGGTGTATACATTGGGAGCATAAGAGCGAAATGTGAGTGTGTTAACAAAAAATTAAATGGTTGACATACATTAAATAATGGTATGTTGTAAATCTAGACCATTCATATTAGGTTTTAGATCTGATGGTAGATATTTTGTTGGCTTATCTTGCCCTATAAGGTAATCCTATTTTATGAGGGTTTTGTACTACATTTGGAGACAGTGATGTATTTTAAGAGTCTGATAGTGGTCGCATTGTCTTTGGACCTCTGGTGGTGATACTCTTGTGAGAAGCTTGCACTACAAGTATATTGTAATCTTTGTGATTTATACATAATATATTGGGCAGCTTTTGGAGTGTTGGGTTTTTCTCCCGAAATGGTTTTCCCCACATAAATCACTATGTTGAGGTATGCATGATATTTATATTTATTTTTGTTTAAGATTTTGTAACTATTATAAAGATATGTAAAGTTTTGCATTATTCTCTCAAGATTGGTGTAGGAATTTGTTATGCTACTTTAGATTCCTTACAAGTGGTATCAGAGCCTGATCACCTTTGGTTTCAGTTGTGGGTTGTTCAATTTTTTGAACTAATCCTGATTTGAGTGGGAGCTTATGTAGAAGACACTTTGTGATCTTTTAGGAATTTTTAAATGGCAAGTTCATTAGGGAGAATAGAGGTGGATAAATTTTTTGGAAATAATTTTGAAATATGGAAGTTGAAGATAGCGGATATGTTGATAGATCAAGATCTATGGGATGTTGTTGATGAGAAATTTTCAAGACCTATAGATCCTACTTTGGCTGCTCAATATGATGTTATGGACCGTAAAGCCAAGGGTATAATCAAATTTTTCTTGGTAGACTATTTTAATCAGTTTCCATGAAGAGACCTTTACATAGAAACTATGGAAGAAGCTTGGTGAGATGTATCAAGCCAAATCTTTACTAAGAAATTATTGAGGAAGTGATGTAGAGCAAGGGAAAAAACTAGACTATTGATACCATATTTCACAACAATGGGTTCATGACCTTCTCAAAGTACACAAGAACTCACAGAAGGGCAGACTTCTTGATTTGTGGCAATCCCTTCAACAATCAAGGGTGGCAGACCTTTCAAGATTGTGGAGTAGTATGACAACACCATAGAAAGCACGGGATGATGATATAAATGACATCACAAACCTTTCAAGGCTTTGGTAATCTCCAAATGCATGGGTAGACTTAAAGGTAGCAACATTCAATGGGACAGTCTATGTTTCATGTGCAAATAATGAATCAAACCTCAATCCATGAAGTATCAAAAGCCAATGGTTGTTCCAGGGTTTCAATATCAATCTCATATCTTTCATAACCTTCACCAAAGCCTTATAAATATCTAATGGTGGAAACAAAAGTTATGCCATTTTTCCCAAAATAGATTATTAAGGTTAGAAGGCAGATATCTAACAATTAAATGTAGATTTGATCAATAAAAAGAGAAATGAAACACACACAAAAATTATAACACAGAAAATTTAGCATGGTTAACCCAATTTGGGCTACATCCACAAAACCATAGCAATCCAATGATTTTATTATCCAGTGCAAAACTTATTACAATCTCATGAATAATCACCTTTTTCATCATATTGTAACTCCTATCCCAACCCCTTATAACAAGCTTAGAAGCTTCAAGATTAGGGTTCTACAAAGTTTTTTTTTTCTTTTTCAATGATTTTTCCTTTTTTGGTGACGATGCAAAAAAGTAGGAGAAAAAATTTTCTCAAGGGCTGCCACCCCCGAACCCCCACTTGAGGCCCGACCCAGCCCCGGACCCCAACGAGGATACATGAAGAGTGTATAGTATATCATGATCAATCACCACATACCAACAATCTCCCACTTGAAGACTGATCAAGCTCCACATCAAACAATATCCCACTTGGAGATTGATCCTGGATGACACTGCTGCACTTACAGCTCCCACTGGAAATAAGCACCTTGGACCTTATTGCTCTGTTATTCTTGAATTCAGCCTTGAAGTCCAACCAAAGTTGAAGAAGATCTCAACCTCTCACTTGTCACTTCCTTCATAAACATATTTGTTGGATTGGAATTTGTATGTATCTTTTCTAGCTTTACATGTCCATCCTCCAACACTAATTGAATGAAATGATATCTCAAATGTATGTGTTTGGTTTTAGAGTGCAAGGCATAATTCTTTGCAAGATGTATAGCACTTTGGCTATTTGTAAACAAGTAATTTTCAGCCTATTGTTTTCCCAACTCTTCCATGAAAAGTTTCAGCCATATCATCTCCTTTTCCACCTTTGTTGCAGCAATACACTCTGCCTATGTGGTGGATAAAACAACCACCTTTTGCAACTGAGAGATCCAACTCACTGTTGTCCCACCAACTGTAAATACATAACTTGTGGTACTTCACTTGGTATCTACATCCCCTACCAAATCTAAGTCAACATAGCCTTTTAAAGTAGTATTAGAGCTCCCAAAACATAAACATTTATTGGATGTACCTCTCAAATATCTAAGAATCCATTTTACCGCATTCCAATGCTCAACACTGGGATGACTCATATACTCGCTAACAACTCCTACAGCATGTGCAATATCTATTCTTGTGCATACCATGACGTATATTAAACTACCTATAGCTGAAGAATATGGTACCTTGGACATTTTTTCTTCCTCGTCTTGTGTCTTTGGACACATATCCTTAGTCAATTTAACATGACTAGGCAAAGGTGTGCTAACAACTTTTGCATTCTCCATATGAAATCTTTGCAACACCCTTTCAACATAATTAGCCTGAGATAAATTAAAAAAAAAAATGTTTTTCCTATCTCTTGTAATCTTCATACCAAGGCTTTGTTTTGCTGCCCCCAAATCCTTCATAGCAAATGAATTTTCTAATTTTTGTTTTAACTCCTTTATGTGATTCATGTTAGACCCCGCTACAAGAATATCATCAACATATAAAAGTAAAATAATGTAGCTATCATCATCTAACCTCTTAAAATAAACACAATGGTCTGAATTACACCAGCTATAGCCTTGCTTAACCATAAAACTATCAAATTTGATATACCATTGTTGAGGTGCTTGCTTCAAGCCATATAAACTTTTCTTCAATCTGCACACAAGTTTCTTCTTACCTTTGACCTCAAAACCTTTTGGTTGTTCCATATATATTTCCTCTTCCAAATCACCATGGAGAAAGGTTGTTTTAACATCTATCTGTTCCAAATGCAAATCTTCAGTAGCCATAATACTTAAAACAGTGCGTATATAAGTCATTTTAACAACCGGAGAAAAAATCTCACCAAAATAAATACCCTTTTTCTGTGCAAATCCTTTTACAACTAACCTAGTTTTAAATCTTTTCTTACCTCCATCCTCATCTTTCAGCCTATACACCCATTGATTTGATAAAGCCTTTTTACCTGTAGGCAACTTGCATAATTCCCAAGTCTAATTTTTCAACAAGGAGTCCATTTCTTCTTCCATTTCATGCTCCCACTAAACCTTGGTATCCACCTACATAGCTTCATTATAACATTTTGGTTCACCAACATTAGTTAATAAAATAGAATACAAAGAGAGAGAAAATCATTTCGTAGGTCTACTTATCCTTGAAGATCGTCTAATATTCACTAGAGTTTGTGGTATTTTTTGTTGTTGTTGTGGAGCATGAAGAACCACTGGAACATCATTGTTTGGAGTATCATCCAACAATGCATAATCATTTTCTTTCTTCTCATGCTGCTGCAACAGATCTTTGTACAACACTTTCTCATTGAATATGACATCCTTGCTTCTTACAATTTTCTAATTTTCAAAATCCCAAAGCCTATAATCAAATTTATTAATGCCATATCCAACAAATATACATTTCTTTGATTTTTCATCAAGCTTGGCTCTATTTTCATAATCTAGATGTGCAAATGCTTCACAACTGAAGGTCTTGAGAAAAGAATAACTCACCTTCTTACTTGTCCATGCTTCCTCTAGAATACCACAACCCAAAGGATTAGAGGTACCTCTATTAATTAAATAAATAGCAATGTTTATAGCCTCTTCCCACATGTTTAAAGGCAGCCTAGCATGCAATCTCATAGTTCATGTACGCTCCTTTATTGTTCTATTTATGTGCTCAACCACTCCATTTTCCTGTAGAGTCCTTGGAACCATTTTTTGCCTACAAATACCATTTGAGGAACAATAATATTCAAACTCTTTGCTTCAATACTCATCACCATTATTAGATCTAAGACATTTTAACATTGTACCCATCTCATTCTCAACTAAGCTTCTCCATTTTTTAAAAGTTTCAAATACATCAGATTTCTTCCTAAGGAAATAAATCCATACCTTCCTAGTTGCATCATCAATGAATGTAACATAATACTGAGAGCCACTAAGAGAAGATACCTGAGCTATTCCCCATACATCCGTATGCACAAGCTCCAATTTCTCATCTTTATTTTGCTTCCCATCCTTGAGAAAACTTACTCTCTTTTGTTTTCCATACACAAAACTTTCACAAAAATCCATATTAACACATTTTAGACCTAGTAAAAAATTCTTTGAATGAAGTACTTTCATACCTTTTTCACTCATATGCCCAAGTCTATTATGTCATAGTGTTGATTCAGAATCCATAGCAACTATCTAATTTTTTTCCTGCTTAACTACAACAACTATTCCTGAATATTGATTTTTATCTGTAATAGCTAAAGTAGAAGGAATAGTATGACATGTACAAAGATATAAGGTGCCTACTTTCACACCTTTTTCTACCACTAAGGCACCTTTTGTAACCTTCCTATTTTTATCACTAGATGTAACAACACAACCTTCATCATCTAGTTGCCCTGCTAAAATTAAATTTCTCTTTAACTTTGGAATGTTCCTTACCTCATGTAGTAGCCAATGATTCCCATTATACAACTTAATCTTGATTCTTCCCTTTCCAAAAATCTGACAGGGTTCGTTATCTCCCAAATAAACTAGCCCAAAATCCCCTTGGACATAATCAAGAAAATAACTTCTATGGGGCATAGCATGAAATGAAGCCCCTGAATCTAACACCCAAGAATCATCAGCAATATCAAGGGAAAGAATCAAAGCATCCTCATCAGATTTATTACTTACCACATTTTCCTCTTTATTTCCTTCATTTTTGTCTCCTTTATTTTTCCAAGACCAGTAATCTTTCTTTAAATGACCCAGCTTACCACAGTACTAGAAATCCCTCTTGTCTCTAGATTGAGACATTTTTTTCTTTGATTTTCCTCATGACTTCCCATAAATTTTAGAATTGTTTCCTCTCTCCTTTGTTCTGCCCCTGATTTCTACATTCAAAACACTACCTGATGTGGATGTTCCACCTGAGCTTTTCCTATGAATTTCCTTGCCCAAAATAACACCAACAACATCATCAAATTTTAATGCATTTGAACTAGAAACAAAATTGCTAACAACCATTACCAAGCTATTCCATATTTCTAGCAAAGAACACAGAATCAAAAGAGCCCTAAATTCTTCATCAAATTTTATATTTACAGAAGTTAATTGACTGTAACCGTATTAAACTGATTTAAATGATCAGCAACTGACCCACCTTCTACCATTTTCATATTAAATAAACACTTCATAAGAAATACCTTATTTGAAGCGGAAGGCTTTTCATATAACTTCATCAGGGTTTCCATCAACTATTGAGTTGTCTTTGTTGTTGTAATATTGAATGCCACAGATTGTGCTAGGCATAAACGAATGGCTCCCAATGCCTTTATATCCAAAAGATTCCAATCCTCATTAGTCATTGTTGTCAGTTTATTGGCTAGTCCTTCCAATGGCTGCCATAAATCCTTCTAATAGATGTAGTCCTCCATCTGCATCTTCCATAACTGATAGTTCTACCCATTGAACTTCTCAACCTTCAACTTACCCTCGTTTTCCATTTCTCCCACTCAACTGTGAGACTCCCACTCAACCATGAGACCTTCTTGTAGAGGATAACTGAAAACAACCCACTTTTATACCACTTGTTAAGGTTAGAAGGCAAATATCTAACAATTAAATGCAGATTTGATCAATGAACAGAGAAATGAAACACACAAAAAAATTATAAAAAGAAGAATTTAATGTGGTTCACCCAATCTGGGCTACATCCACAAAATCACAGCCATCCAATGATTTTATTATCTAGTGCAAAACTTATTGCAATCTCGTGAATAATCAATTTTTTCATCATACTGTAACTCCCATCCCAACCCCTTATAACAAGCTTAGAAGCTTCCAGATTAGGGTTCTATATTACAGCATGATCAATAGCCACATACCAACACAAATAACCCTAGGTATGGATTCAGGCGAGTTTTAGTAAATTTGCAATAACTTTCAAAATACTCAATGAAAAGGAACCAAACCAAATGAAAATGAAAGTTAGTTCATCCCTCTATTAAACAAAACCAAAATTAGGATTGTACCTATTTGTACCAGTCTGTACCATATAATGGAGCAGCAATATTGAAGTCAGATTACACAAAAAAATGCATAAAAATGTGTCTAATTGGTGTCTTATTCCTCCATACTAATCTCCAACCCCTTGGGTCATGTTTACAAGGTGTATTTATGATATTCCAAGCATCCTCCAACTATCAATTGCCCACAACTAACTTGTTAATAACATTTGAAAAAGTTGTCATTATAACATTGACAACATTTGAGCAAATTTTACATCTTTTGCTTAAATTGCACCAAATAACAAAAATGGTTTTAGATGTCATCTAATGATCTTAAATGACCTTATTTACATCATTCATACCAAAACAATACAAAAAACTAAAAAACTGATCTCATATGCATGAGGGTGCCCCTGCACTAGGAAGAAATTGTATTCCTTGAGAATGGAAGATGGTGGATGAATTATAGACCACCTAGAAGCATTCAATATGTTGGTGGCTCAATTGGCATCAATTGGTGTCAAAATAGATGAGGAAAATGTCAAATATTACTTTGTTCTTTTCTTGATTCATGGGGTTCTCTTGTTATGGCTATTCGGAGTACTTCTATTATATTGAAGACTGGAGATGTGGTGTTCTTTGCTTTTTGAAGAGAGGAGGAGAAATGTATCTATCAATGCTAAGGAGGCCATAAATGTTCATGGAAGAGCTAAGGAAAAAGGAAAGAAGAATGAATTTTTCTCTAATGATTTTGATAGATTCTAATAAAGATTTTGGTATTCATAGAAAAAAGATAACTCTGTATTCTCCACAAAAAATGGAGTTGTAGAAAGAATGAACAAGACACTGATGGAAAATGATAGGATTATGTTGAGTGGTGTTGACCTAGAACAAAGGTTTTAGGCTAAAGATGTTGCCACTACTTGTTACCTAATTAATAAGTCTCCTACATTAGCTCTTGTTGATAAGATTCCTATAGAGACATGGTTGGGTCACAAGCCTTCATTAATACATCTTAGAGTTTTTGGTTGCAAGGCATATGCACATGTGCCAAAGGAGAAGAAAAGAAAGTTGGAGAACAAGGTTGTGAAATGTATCTTCATCAAATACAGTTATGGTGTGAAAGGATACAAGATTTTGGATTTTGTTGCACAAAAAGTAATACATAGTAGAAGTTTTATTTTTAGAGAAACTAAGACTTCTTCAATTACATTGCAGCCAAAAAAAAGTAAACAAAAAGATATGATTCAATTTCCTTGTACACCTGAGAAAGTTGAATTGAGGCTCATGAAGAGATAAGAAGTTGAGGAGAGTTCATCTAGCTCTAAATCTTTAGAAGAGGAGGAAGAACCTCCAAATCAACTTTTTTTTAAGTCTATGAGGCATAGACAACCACCTGAAAGGTATTCACCTAATGATTTGAGATGTATTTTTTCTTTCAATACTAACATGGATGAACCCAGATCAATAGAAGAGGCATTAGGTATGAATGATGCAGAATTCTAAAAGATTGCTATGGATGAAGAAATGGCAGCTTTGAAATAGAATGATACATGGGATCTTGTATCATTGTCTAAAGGATGAAAACTTGTTGGTTGCAAATGGGTGTTCATGAAAAATATTGGTTCAATGGAGGTATTAAGAAGTACAAAGCAAGGTTGGTTGCAAAAAGTTACTCTCAAGTTGAGGATATTTATTATGGTGAGATATTTTCTCCTGTTGTAAAAATGGCATCCATTAGATTTTTTATTTTTATTGTTGTTGCTTATGATTTAGAGGTTGATGAAATGGATGTGAAAACTGCTTTCCTTCATGGTGACTTGTAAGAGATTATTTATATGACACAACCAGATCACTACATGGTGAAAGGTAAAGTAATTTGGTTTGCAAATTGAAAAAATATTTGTATGGATTAAAACAAAGTGCTAAGATGTGGTACCAGAAATTTAATACATATGTGATAAGTTTGGGATTTGAGCATTATAAATCTGATCATTGTGTTTATTATAAAACTAATGGTGATCATTTCTTGTTTATTCCATTATATGTTAATGATATGTTATTTATTGGTAAAGGGAAAAGTATGATTTCAAAACTGAATTCTCAACTTGCTGCTAAATTTTAAATGAAAGATCTTGGTGTAGCTAGGAACATTCTTGAGATGGAAATTAATAGAGAGAACATGAAACTATGGCTTGGCTAAAGGAAGTATGTAAATTCAATTTTGCAGAGGTTTAACATGTGGGATTGTAGACATTATGTGTTCCTTTTTTAGTTGAAAAAAAGTTATCTATTTCAAATTGTCCAACATCCCCATCAGAGATGGAAGAGATGAGAAGAGTGCCTTACTAAAGTGCATTTAGAAGTTTGATGTATGCTATGGTTTGTACTGGACTAGACATTTCCTAAGCAGTGGGAGTTCTTTCTAGATATATGTCTAATCCTGGTAGAGTTCATTGGGATCCAATTAAAAGAGTGTTATTATATTTGTGTGGAACCTTAGAGTATTCCTTATGTTATCATATTAATTTTATTGAATACAATATTTCCCTCTATATTCATGGTTATTTGGGTTTAGAATAGGTGCGTGATGTTGATAGCAGACAATCCACTAGTGCTTATGTGTTTACTTTATTTGGTGGTGCAATTAGTTGGATGAGAAAGCAAAAGGTTGTGGTTGCTTTTTCCACTACTGAAGCTAATTATATGGAAACTACTCATGCTTGTAAAGAAGCCATTTGGCTTAAGAGACTATGTTTAGATATCGGAATAAAATAAGGTGCACTTACAATTTTTTGTGATGGTCAGAGTGTGATATGTCTAGCCAAGAACCCGACATTTCATGCCAGGACCAAGCACATTGATGTACAATATCATTTTTTTAGAGATATGGTTGAATATGGTAGGGTGAATCTAGTTAAGGTAATGTTGTGCAGTTTTCGCACACACGCCCCGCTGAAAGCAAGGACCCTCTTTTGCTTTGGTTTTTGGTGTCTTGGCCCTTTGATTTTGAGGATTTATCTTGCTTTGGAATGTGCTTAAATGTTTATTTTGATTGTATAAATGATTCCCCTAAGTTATTCATTGAAAATCTAAATTTCTGGGTGAATTTTGGGTTTTTGCCCCGATTTGGGATTTTCCACCCCAACCAGATTTTCCCGGACCCTACTCAAATTCTGACTAAATGTTGTGGTTCAGAGATTTTCGTTCTTCGTGGAATTCCACATGGTCTGGATATTTCCGAATTTCATCCTGTCGTCAGGTTCTTGGATTTTTCTAGTTGTCTTGTCGGTGGCATTAATGTCGTTTGTACAATTGGTGAGGGATGTATTTAACCGTTCTCTAATGACTTTTATGCCATTATGCTTTATTGTTTGTCATCGATTGAGTTGAGGAGTTTTTTCTTTGAGTGTTGGATTTGATTTTGGGCAACTAATTGCAAATTATTCGATTTGGTGAATACGTCATGTGCATTTCGTTGTTGTTCTTTGTTGGACACCATTAAACTGGTATTTTCTGCCTCATTCAATTTCTGCTATGTCAAATGGTATGTATTTGATTTCCCTGCTTTTGATTGATGACTGAGGGTAACGCTTTGATGTTATAGAGTTTATTGGGGTCTGAATTCTTGAATTTTTTATCATTTCATGGCTAGGGTTGCATAACATTGTTTGATTTATAGTCTTCCAAGTGATTTTCGAGCTTGTTTATTTCTTTGCATTATGAGGAGTCTTGCTTGAGAGTCATGGTTTCCCCTAGTAAAGACTTAGCAATTGAAATGATTGAGTCCTGAGCTTGCTTGTGCATCAATGGCGGCCCTGTCAGGTTTGACTTAGGGCATCACCATTTAACTTTAGTATGCTTTCAAATTGGCCTAGAATTCTAAGAAAACCTATGGAAGGCCCATATCAAACTCAGCGTAGGCCTAGATTCTTGAAATTTATGATTGATCCATTAGTCTGAGCGAAATCGTCATTTAGTGTCAAAGTTTGGGTTTCGTCCTCAGTTCAGGATTTTCCGCCTCTGGTGGATTTTCCAGCTCTAGCGGATTTTTTCGATCCCCTTCATTTTCCCAGAATTCGCATACTCTCGAAGTTTTACCTTATCTGCGGATTTCCTTCGGCTCCGGATTTTTCTGAATTCCTTGATTCCCTATTTTTTCTGAATTTTGCAAAGTGTCTCCTCCTTCGCAGAAATCCGTCTCTAGCGGATTTTCCCGAAATTTGATGAAATATGAAGGAATATGGAATAGCATGATGTGTTAATGAGTGATGGTGCATTTTATGATTATTTTATGCTATTTTGAGATCTCATATGTTGTTTATTGATTGATAATGATTGGATTGAGTTGCTAATAGGTGCTTTCATGTTTATTCTGCTGGAATTCATCTGGTCTAGAATTCTTTGAAATTCCTCCCTAGCTTGGATTCCGCGGATGGTCTTGAAACCCAAAGTTTAATATGATCATTTTATTTGAGATTTAATGATACATTGCTTATATGGGATCCATTTTAATGGTGATTTTGATTGATTAACATTAGTTTCATGTGATCTTTATTATGTTTCCTTTGTTAAGTGCAGGTTGAATCTAGCTAGGTAACAGCTGGAAAGGTTAGGGGTGACATGGTGGGATCCTCCATATCTGAAGCAGAAAGAATTAATATGGACATCAAGAGCAAGATCCCGGAGAGTAAGATCACTTCTATCTGGTCAGAAGTAATAGATACCAATGTTGGACTATGGGACTATGAGGAGTTCAAGGGCAGAATGGCAACACAGGATCTTCCTCTGGTGGCTAAGAGAATGTTAGAATCAAGATTGGCGCATGTAGCTGGTTTCCCCTCTACAATGCAATGTTATGAGTTGTTCCTTGAGTGTGCCAGGCATTACGATAGTGATACACAGAGAATAATTGGTCCTCAAGGGAGGATTGTGGCAAATTTGAATCATGTCTCCATAGCTCAGACTTTTCATATGCTAGATAGGTCTCATGTGGTGGCATTCAACATGCAAGCAGCCAAGGAGTACTATGAAGAATAGACTATTAAATCCCAGTAGCTCATCAATTCGTGGCTGGAAAAGCCCAAGTCTCATTATTCTAAACTACCTAAACAGTTATTTAGGGAAAAATTCAAGAAGAAATATTATGATGTCATCACTCTTCTTAGCAGGGTGGTTGGATTAAAAGATGTTGGATGTTTTAGAATTGGATGTGCCATGTTATTGTGAGGATGGAATAGGAGAAGGCTGACTATCATTGGGAAGGTGTCATTAGCAGAGTGATTCATGAGCAATTGTCCAGTGTGCTGCAAACCAAGACCTTCACAATGACTCGTACTTAGTCTATGCACTTGCAAGATTTCATCCATACAATGGATTAAGTACCAAGGGTGTCTTTGGGTAGGATGTTATTTATGAAGTGTACCCTCAATTGCACTTGGGAAGCTTGAACTATGGGAGGGTGAATGATGCATTCACCATGTATATTACCAGATTGCTTCAGGGAGCAAAACACACAAGAATTTCTGACCAAGCCAAGGAGCTCATCAAGAAATATGGTGCTTGGTTCATTCAAATCCCAACCTTCTCATACATCCAGGTTGATGGTTGTCATAGGGATCCATACATGCTTCCAAGGTATCCCACTGATCATATCATACTTCTAGAGGTCACTCGATAGATATGTGATTTTGATGTTGTTAAAAGAGACAAACATAAGACTATTTTTGGCGGAGACTTCCCTTTGAGGATAGGTACTGGAGAGGCATGCTCTTCCATTATTTCAGCCCAAGCTTTAGAAGAGGAGATGAGTACTCTTGGTTTATCTTTCCATTCCAAGAGGTCTAGATTTGATATAACAGGTGAAGCCCAAAAGAGGGCCAGTAGGGAGTATAGCCATAAGGTTGATCTGGAAGACTATTGGGCCAATTGTAGTGATGAATATGAGGTAAGGAAGAAGAATTTTTCTCAGCTTCCAATTGAATCAGTCTATTTGTATAATGTGAAGGCAATTCTTGATCAACTCAAAGATGATGGGGACTTGATTCAAGGTCATGCTTATGAGGCAGTTAAGGACAGGCCAATTGGTGATGTGGATTGGCTAGAGGAAGAAAAGATAGAATTAAAACAATTAATGGACCCAGTCACCAAGCTTACCAGAATGTGGCTAAAGCATAAAATGTGGGAGTTGGAAAATGAAGGTGTACAGTGCACCTATGATCTGATGGGAGATTTAGACCCTCACTCCACTTTTGAGGAATCAACTGAGTAGGATCCTAAGGGAAAAGGTAAGATGGATTCCCATTTTAAAGTCAAGATAAAAGGTGTTCAGGTGGAGGAAGCCCAAGAAACAGAAAAATAGAGAAAGCCAATTTCCAAAAAGAGGGGACATACTTCAAGGACTAAGAAGTCTGAAAAGAAAGAAACTAAAAAGCAGAGTCCTGAAGTTGATGTTCTTGTGCCTAAAAGAAGGATAATTGTGAGATTGTCACAAAAGGTAGGTTCCAATGATGGAGTGGAAGTGGGTCCACCTATGGTAAATGTAGAGAGTTCTTTAGGGGAAAAGACACAGGTATATACAAGGAAGTCTAGGACTCCTCCCAAGGATAGTGTGCCCAAATCAGATCTTCCTCCAGTTACTTCTCATGATGAGTAGCACGATGATGTTCCTTCTTCCCATGAAGCTCAAAACAAGCTAGGTGAATTTGAGAAAGTTGAAGATCATCCAAACACTAAGGGAGAGGAATTTCATGAGGGTGACCTTTATAGTGCAGAGGCCGAAATTGAAAAAGTGATGCAGTCTCCCCTAGTTGCATATGAGGAGTCACCTATTAGAACTAAAGAGGTCAAATCTCCTCATAGAGAGGAAGAAGTGGTGAAGATTCCATCCCCTGAGCACAAGGAGGAACATGTTGAAGAAAAGGAGAATAAGGCAGATGAGACTCCTAAGAAGCAGGGTGTGAATGAGGAAGTGCTTAAAGATCACCAGGAGGAAGTGAGACAAAGTGGAGTGCAGTTAGAGTCCACTGCTCCAGATTGGTTGGAAAAGGAAATAAAGAGAAAGTAGGTTGTTGTGGAGGATACTCCACCTAATTGGGATGAGTTGCTGGCCAAGATTGGAAAGGATAAGGGTAAGAAGAAGGCCAAGGTCATCTCAAATATTGAAAGAGATGAGGCAAGTAATAGAGTGGTCCACATTGCAAATCCTGCTCTGGATAAGAATAGAGATGAGGTAACTGCAAAATATTATAATGTGCAGACTTTCAATTTAGGTCCCACTTCCATTGAGCAAGACATTGAGGATTATCAGGGTTCTAGTGCAGTTATCTTGGGCAGATTGAGAAAGGAAATGAAGACTAAATAGGAGATGAAGAAGGAGATTAAGGGAATCAAAAAATGCTTGGAAGATCTGATGAAACCCCTGCAATCTATTAACCCCCCGTCCTCTGCTGCAAAACCCTTACCCCAGGAAACTATCACTAAGTTGGAAAGGATGAAGGCTTCCACTCTTGCTACTACAAATTGGCTACATGGGGTGCAAACTAAAGGAAATGATGCTATTAGGGACATTCTATCATCTAGAAAGGATGTTATGAGGGAAATTTATTGGTTGAAGGAGGTATTAGCTCAGGACAAAGAAGATACAGATATCCTGCTATGGAAAACTAAAACCATCATGGAGTATACCAAGGACAATCTTATAAGTGATAAAATTCTCCCTTCCTCTAGATCTGTTGAACCTTGGGAATGGTTTGAAGCATTGCAGATTAGGCAGAAGGTTCTAAAGAAGATCTACAAGCAGAGGAGGCAAATTGATGATACCCTAACTGGTGTTTATAATGGATGCATTGCTTTCTTTGAGATAATGGCAGGGAGAAGGAAGATTGCACCTAAGTATTTGAGTTTGGAGCAGTTGAGAAAGTGGTGGCATGATGTTTATGCTCCAGTCAGTGATGATCTTGTTACTGAACACCAGTTAGATGATGCAGCCACCTACATTGTTGTTATTGATAAATATCTAACATATAAGGTTGAGTGGGATAAGTCAATGAAACAATCAAGGGAAGAAATTACATCAATTGAGAGCCGACTTAAGGTTTTTCCTTTACCACCTGTGGCCGACTTGGATAAGGTGCTTTTGAAGGTGCATGAAATAAGGACAAAGGGGAAGATAGTTAATGATGGGCTACATCGAGATTTGTGCTTCCCTATTATTTTGGCATGCATTGGTCTGGGCTGCATTGGGGATCCCAGGCCGACCTGGATGAAGTTCATGCATTTAATGCATATTTTATCTCATTTTGAATTTCTCTTGGCTAACTTGTTGTGCCTAAGTATTATTGTAAGAACCCTAACTAGGCTGAAATGTTTTGGGGGTTCTATAAATATGGAATTTTGCCTCATTTGTAAGGGTTAAGTATAGACATAGACGAATAGAGAGAAAGTTGATACTAGAGAAAATTAAGTAGAGCAAGAGTTAGCAAGTAGTTTTTCTCAAGAAAATATTGTAATAGAAAGCTGGAATTGTTGCTACAGTGGATAATTTGATGCAAGTAATGACATTGTGATTTGGTGCCATACTTGTGTTCTTCTTGTCTTGCATGGTTCTTGTTATTCTATCTTTAGAATTGCTTTGAGGAAATTTGATATTTAGATATTTAGAGTTAGATTTGATTTAATGATGTTTATGGTTTGATATTTGAAGTGTTGCAACAATCCATGGTCCATACTTTTCACAACCAACTGATTGTTAGTTTCTTTGCAAAGTTAACTTGGAATTTACATTCATTGTGCTTAGTTCAATTGTGAGGGTTTATTCATTTCAATTGCAATAGGGTTGTTTGAATGAATGTTCATGATTTGAAAATACTAACACCTTAGAAGATTGCACTATTTCTATAAGATTGCAGATCCATCTGGGTCAAGTAGAAATCATTTTCAAGGGATTGGTCCATTTTGAGTGTTTGTCACTTGCATTTTTAATCTTAGGTTTAGTGTTAAATTTAGAAATCTCTTTCAAACCCTTATCTTTTGTTATTTCTTTTATCATTCGGGTTAAATTTATGATTGAAGTATCATTATATTGCTAGATCTGATAATTAGAGATTCAGTATTTTGCTTGTAGTAAGGTCCCATTGTGATTACCAGCATTTTCACATTTATCACTGAGTTGTTTATGCATTGTCAAGACCTAACATTAGAGACCCTGGGGTTATCTCTTGAGGCTTGCTGATAGAGATTTACCTTTCAAGAGAGATAGGATTTCCATATTTTGTCTGAGTTGTTGCTATGCAGAAAACATCATCAATAGGTAGATACTTTGATGAATTTTATTGATTCTTTAACTAAGAATGTGAGCACAAAGAAGATCAAATGGTGTTTAGAGACTATGGGCCTTTCGGCCCCTAGCAATTAAGAGACAATGTTTACTCCCTCCCATTTCTCTTGCAAGGTGTTCAACAAGTGAGATATTTGTTGGGAAATTGTGTCTCAACCTTGCAATTATATAATGTTTATTGTTGATAGGATATATATATATCCTAGTTACACCAATAGGTGTATACATTGGGAGCACGAGAGAAAAATACAAGTGCGTTAACAAAAAAAATATTAAATGGTCAACATCCATTAAATAATGACATATTATAAATCAATTGTTCATTATTAACTTTTAGATCTGATGGTAGATATTTTGTCAGATTATCTTGCCCTAGAAGGTAACCCTATTTTATGAGGGCTTTGTACTACATTTGGAGATGGTGATGTATTCTGAGATTCTGATAGTGGTCATATTGTCTCTAGATATCTAGTGGGGATACTCTTGTGAGAAGTTTGCTTTGCAAGTATATTGTAATATTTTTTATTTCTAAATAATATATCAGGAAGCTTTTAGAGTGTGGGGTTTTCCTCCCAAAAGGGTTTTCCCCATGTAAATCACTGTGTTGTGATATGCATGATATTTATGTTTATTTATGTTTAATTTTTTGTAACTGTTATAAAGACCTGTAAAGTTTTGCATTATTCTCCTCTCAAGATTAGTGTAGGAAGTGAGAGATTTGTTGGGAAAATATGTCTCAACCTTGTAATTATATATTTTTATTGTTGATAGGATGTATTATATATATATATATATATATCCTAGTTACACCAATAGGTGTATATACATTGGGAGCACGAGAGAAAAATGTGAGTGTGTTAACAAAAAATCTTAAATGGTCGACATACATTAAATAATGATATATTATAAATCAAGATTGTTCATTATTAGGTTTTAGATTTGATGGTAGATATTTTGTTGGCTTTTCCCTAGAAGGTAACCCCATTTTATGAGGGCTTTGTACTACATTTGGAGATGGTGATGTCTTTTGAGAGTCTAATAGCAATCATATTGTCTCTAGATCTCTGGTGGTGATACTCTTGTGAGAAGCTTTCTCTATAAGTATATTGTAATCTTTGTGATTTATGAATAATATATTGGACAACTTTTGGAGTGTGGGGTTTTTTTCCTGAAAGGGTTTTCCCCGCGTAAATCATTGTGCTATGATATGCATTATATTTATGTTTATTTATGTTTAAGTTTTTGTAACTGTTATAAAGACCTATAAATTTTTGCATTATTCTCCTCTCAAGATTAGTGTAGGAAGTTGTTCTGCTACCTTAGCTTCCTAACAAAAAGAAACAAAATAATAATAATAAAATCACTAAGAGATAAAGAAGAATCAAATTTTGAATCCTCTCCCTCATAAGGTGAATCATTGTGGAAGGAGAAGCCCAAATGTGCATAATGCAAGAAACCAATGTATGATGAACATCAATGTTATGCAAAACAAATTGATTTAGCATCTTGTTGGGAAAATGTGTCTCAACCTTGCAACTATATAAAGGTTATTGTTGATAGGATATATATATATGTATATATATTTCCTAGTTACACTGATAGGTGTAATATACAATGGCATCAAGGGAGAAGAGTGGGATGTGTGTAAACAATTTTTTGTTAATTTTTTCAAGAAACTACTAAAATGACTGAAATACATTAGATAAATGATACATTGTAAATCTAGACCATTAATTATTAGGTTTTAGATCTAATGGTGGATATTTTGTTGGCATGTTTTACCCTAGAATGTAACTCTATTTTATGAGGGTGTTGTATTACGGCTGTGGTAGAGAGATGGTGATGTATTCTGAGATTCTCATAGCAGTTGTGTTGTCTCTTGATCTCTAAGTGGTGATATTCTTGTGAGAAGCTTTCTCTACAAGTATATTGTAATCTTTGTGATTTACTGAATAATATATTGGATGGATTTTGGAGTGTGGGGTTTTTCTTCCGAAAGGGTTTTCCCCATGTAAATCACTGTGTCATTGTATGCATGATATTTATGTTTATTTTTGTTTAAGTTTTTGTAACTATTAAAGATTTGTAAAAATTTTGCATTATTCTCCTCTCAAGATTAGTGTATGAAGTTGTTCTACTACCTTAGCTTCCCTACAAGTGGTATAAGAGCCTGATCACCTTTGGTTTCAATTGTGGTTTTTGGGGTTTTTTGAACTAATCTAGGTTTGAGTGGGAGCTTGTACAAAAGAGAATTTATGATCTTGTTGCATGAACTTTTAGATGGAAAGTTCATCAGGGAGAGTAGAGGTGGATAAATTTTCTGGAAATAATTTTGAAATATGGAAGCTGAAGATGGAGGATCTATTGATAGATCGATATCTTTGGGATGCTATTGATGAGAATGTTTCAAGGCCTATAGATCTTACTCAAGGTGCTCAATATGACAATATGGACCATAAAGACAAGGGTCTAATCATATTGTTCTTGGAAGACTCTTATTTAATTAATGTCCATGAGGAGACCTCTAGACAAAAACTATGGAAGAAGCTTGGTGATATGTATCAGGCCAAATCTTTAGTGAACAAGATTTTCTTGAGGAAGAAGTTATATTCCTTGAGACTGGAAGAGGACAGACGAATCACAAATCACCTAGAAGCATTCAATATGTTGGTGGCTCAATTGGCATCAATTGGTGTAAAAATGGATGAGGAGGAAAAATTCCAGATCTTGCTTTGTTCTTTTCCTGATTCATGGGATTCTCTTGTTATGGCTATTAGGAGTACTTCTATTATTTTGAAGATTGAAGTTGTGGTGGGTTCTTTGTTTTTTGAAGAGATGAGGAGGAAGGTATCTGTCACTATCAAGGAGGCTCTAAATGTTCGTGGAAGACCTAAGGAAAAATGAAAGATGAATGAGAAGTGTGACAAATCCAAGTCTAGGGGGAGATCTAAATCTCCTGTAAAGTCCAAAGTCATTTGTTGGAACTGCGATGAGCCTGGACATGTTCGTAAGGAATGCAAAGAAGAAAAGAACAAGAAAAAGAAGAAATTTGATTATGATTCTGAGTCTGAGAAGGAAGATGGCGATGCATTGATTGTAGCTTTGGAAACTCATACAGATAATGATGCATGGTTAATTGACTCAAGTGTATCTTTCCATATGAACTTTAATAGAGATTGGTTTTTTGAACATGAAGAATTTGATGGAGGTAAGGTGTACTTGGGTGATGATTCTCATTTAGGAATTTTTGTCTGTGGTAAAGTTAAAATTAGGTTTCCTGATGGTAGAATAAAAAGGATTAATGGTGTTTTGCATATCCCTAGATTAGAACGAAATTTGTTATCTATAGGCAAACTAATAAATATGGGTGTGTAGGTAGTATTTTCTTATGCAAGATGCAAGATGGTCAGAGGTGTCAAATGGCACATTATATAAGCTTGATTCATGCACTGTTGAGTGCAATAGTAGTTTTGTGAAAATCAAGTTTATGGAAGAAGTGAGGGTTTCACCTTCAGTAGATGGTCATGGATTTTGGGTACCCAAGGGTACTCTTTCTTCTAAAACAAAGTTACCTATAGAAAAACTATGTTATGGCACCAAAAACTTGGCCACATTGGAGAAAAGGGTCTAAGGACCTTAAAAAATAAAAACCATGTTGAAGGTTTGTCTAATTGTAATCTTGAATTTGATTTTTGTGAGCATTGCATTTATGGAAAAAAATTGCGTTTAATTTTACTCAAGTTCTCATAAATCTTGTCGCGTGTTGGATCATATTCATTCTGATGTGTTTGGTCCTATAGATGTTCCTTGGATTGATAAATCCACATATTAGTTTCATTTATTGATGATTATAGTAGAAGGAAATGGGTATATTCTCTAAAGAGTAAATATGAAGTTTTCAGTCGATTTAAAGAATTTAAAGCAATGGTTGAGTCACAAATTGGAAAGAAAGTAAATTGTATCAAGACGAGTAATGGTGGTGAATTTTTCTCTAATGATTTTGATAGATTATGTAAATATTATTGTATTCATAGACAAAAGACAACTCTGTATTCTCCACAACATAATGGAGTTATGGAAAGAATGAACAGGACACTGATGGAGAAGGCTAGGAGTATGTTGAGTGGTGCTGGCCTAGAACAAAGGTTTTGGGATGAAGTTGTTGCCACTACCTGTTATCTAATTAACAAGTCTCCTACATCAACTCTTGTTGATAAAACACCTATAGAAAACCTTGAAACCAGCTAGAAAACCTCACTCTGCACAAAACCCATGTTTTAGAAATTAAAAACTCTTCAAAAATCAGCCCATTGGTGCCATGCAAAACTTACCACTGCGGTCGCCATTCCTGACTAGGGTTGTCAAGCCCTTGCGGTCTGCAAGTCCTATGTTGTCATTACCTTGGCTCTCTAAATAAAAAACTCCAAATCATGGTCGTCACCTTTGGCAAGCCCGCTCATGCAGGTGGACACCACCTCCTTGTCATCACCATTGAACTAAATGAAAATCATAAGTCAAATAGGGATCCTTATGGCCCTGACAATTCCATGAGTGTAGGTTCTACATGTGAATGGCCCCTTTCTTTCATCATTTCGCAATGGCTGCATAACTCTAGACTTTTGGCTTGTGGGCTTTGTGGGACCTCTGTATGTCACCCAGTGAGACGCGAATTTCCCTTTGCAAGCCATTTGATGTGGGTTTCTGTTGCCGCTTCCACAGTCATCCCAAATGGAAAAACCCTTCCTTCACCTCAAGTCACAAACCCTGCATCTCTTGTCGCCATCTTGCATGCCCAAATGCCTAAGTATGAACCCTTTACGGACTAAACTTTGTTGACTTCTATCCATGAGCTACATCTTCTATTTCGCTATTTTCAATGGATATAGTGTCCCATTTGTCCACCTCACAGACTCCGCATCATCCATGACCATTTGGGCCCTAAGAATGAAAATAACCAAGTATGTTGTTTGCGGACCCTTCATTGCGGGTCATCACTGCCATGCGTCTGTCGTTCCAAACGACTAATGATCTTCATCCATCCACTTCACGGGCCCCGACACCGAATTTTCCCTGAAACTTTATCAAATATTACTAAGTTGTAAGTGGGCAGTTTATTATGAGTGGCCACCTATGAGTTGTCATCCCATCTTTGTCATTTTCAAACAACTAAGTCTATCCTACCACCTACCATGTGAAACCCAACCCCTCTGCCACTGTTTAGCTAGGTACAAACAAATAACTCATGTCAATGCCTTTTGCAAGCTCGATGATATGAACCGTCACTTGCAGACTATTGTCCCATCTTTTCTGTCTCAAATGGCTGCCACCTAACTACCTCCCACAGGTTCCTTCCTACATCATGTTGAACAACTTGAAATTTGAAGATAGAAGGATGTTGCTCTTCTTGCCTGCAGGTCCCGCAGTGCGAGATTCTATTTGTGGGATTCTTCCTTACCAGCGCCATTCCAAATGGTGGAACTCCTAATAGTTGAGACACCACCTGCACCTGCAACCTCTAGAACCACATGCCAAAATGGTTGAGTTAACATTTCCAAGACCTCATGAATAATGACCCTACATGTCCAAATGACCTAACACCTTGGTGGGCTCCATTATGATGCAGAAATATTGATGTGGTTCACTGCATGCGAGTTGTTGTGCCCTCTTTGATTTCTACTTGTTGCCTCCTCTGAAACGGCTACCAAACTAGGGAAACTTGCATCCCTAGGCCTGCATTTCCCTATCTTCCTTGAACGAAAGGAAACTGATGATTTTTAAAGGATCTTATCATCTTTGAAAGATGAACTACTTGATCTAATGTCAATTTTGTAGGATTTTGCTAACACTCCCCCTATTTTATGCATGAATGTGTTTATTGCACCTTTTCTTGCAAGATTTATGGAATCAACTGTGGGACCATCGGGGGCTTCTGCAGAGAAGGAAAAAGGGAAGAAGACCACCAAGTTCCCGAGAGGAAAGGAAGACAAAGATCAAATGAAGTATCAGTTTCAAAGAATAGAGGTCAACTCCAAAGTACCACCAAGTGGGATACTATCACAGATACCAACCTTGGATAGATCAACATTAATGAATTCATACAAAGGGTCATTGCCAAGCCCACTATGAAAAATGCAAAGAAAATCAGGAAGAGTGGTTTGGCTAAGGCAGTCAGTTTCCCACTAGCTCTTGTGGCCCCTGAATTGGTGATGGCTTGTAAAGAAGCCTATCAAGAAAGCACTAGAAGGATTGTTGATGGTGATGGAAAAGTTCCCATTGACCTTTCTTCCAAGTCCATAGGGAGAATGTTCCACATCTCCACCTTTGACCCTATGGAGGAAACAATCAAGGAATATGTAGAAAGTATGTTGAAGGTTGATCCCTTAAAGTGCAAGAAGTTAATCAATCAATACTGGTTGAAAGAGAAGAGGAGCAACACAAACAAGGTGCCCCAAGAATTGTTTAGGAGTGATTTCTATGAGGACTACCATGACTTGGTGACTTTGTTAAGAAAAGTCGTGGGTATCCCTATTGTGGCCTACTTTTAAGACTAGATGTTCTACTTCATAGAAGAAATTATCAAAGGACAAGCCAAGTTCAACTGGGCAGGGATGATCAGTAACACATTGCATGAGTAGTTTGTAGTGGTCAAGAAGACCTCTTGATTTTACATGACCTCATATTTGGTCTACCTACTAGTTGACCCATTTCCT
This sequence comes from Sequoia sempervirens, assembly GCA_007258455.2. Classification (NCBI taxonomy): domain Eukaryota; kingdom Viridiplantae; phylum Streptophyta; class Pinopsida; order Cupressales; family Cupressaceae; genus Sequoia; species Sequoia sempervirens. Next base: position 431,455,394 of record VDFB02000015.1, on the reverse strand, counting down.
TACAGAAGTCTATTTGTGGTACAAAGCCCAACATCAGGAAGGGAGTTGAAAGTATATGATAGGCATCTACAACTCTAATATCAAAACTTCAAGGACTACTGCAAGGTGAATGATTTCTTTATCAAGCACATTATCAGACTCCTTAGAGGGGACTTTGAGAGGAGAGTTACACACAGTTCCTATGCATTTATTCATAGGTTTGGGTTTCTATTCATACAATTCCCCAAGTTCACTTACATCCAGATAGAAGGCTTCTTTGAGAGGCCATACACGCTGCCCTGGTATCCAAATGACCAGATGATCTTGCTGGAAGTCTCCAGATAGTTGCAGCATGCACATACACTCATGAGTGACAAACATAGGCCAGGTATCCCCTACGCTCTTACCTTCGGCTAGGGCATGTATGCTCTTCCCGCATCTCAATTTGCAGAGTATTCCAAAAAGGAAATTAATGAATACAACTTGGGTCTCCATACTCCTTGGCCAAGGATGGATCCATATGGAAAATTAAAGAAGATGGTTGGAAGAGAATATGCCCACTAGCACAATGTTGAAGATTTTTGGGCCAATTGTTGGGATGACAAGGAGGTACGCATGAGACATTATATGCGTATGACTGCCTATTTTTTCAAGATAGTTAAACTATTCTCAGTACTGGATCAGATCATAGAAGATGAGAACACTGTCATAGATCTGAGGTTTGACATTGTTTCCAACTTGCCCCTCCCCCTAATTGACTAGAATGAGGAAGAGTTCAACAACCTTGAGATTCTAACAAAACTGGTGGAGGATAGAACAAATTAATGGATTGATGCTCAAATTGCATAGTTGAAGCTCCAAGGAGTAACTCTAACATACGACGAGATTGAAGACAAGCTCAAAAGTGAAACAGAAAGTGGGACCGTTGCTGCCCCAACTGAAGATGCTTCAAAATCTCCTCTAGCCACCAGGTCAAGAAAAAGAAAAGAGGTAGTCAAACACCAACCAAAGCATAAAGTATATTCAAGGAATGCTTTAGAGGGTGAGCCCTCAACGAAAGAAAATAAATCAAGCGAATTCTCTGAGATGCCCACAATTCAAGAGGATCCATTACACAAAGGAGAGGAGGAAGAGGCAGAGCAGCCTAGGTCACCACCTGCCGCCTCTACTCTTGTTGCCACCACCACTACCATTGCTATCACTCCTTAGCCAACATCTCAAGCATTACTTGCTTCCTCTTTTCCCATAGTGGACATCTCAATTCACCTTGCCTCCACCTCACCAACTACACCCATTATGGTGAGAGATTCCTCCTCTGCCACAACCTCCCCAACCTCTTCCTCCTTGATGTGTCCATCGATTGCTATTCCTCTAGCCTCCACAACGACAATGCCTACCCTCACTCTCCCAGAGGAATTTGTCTAAAACATGTAGAACATACCAATAAAGCTCTCTAGAGTATTGATGAACCCTATAGTGCAGGTTGCTCTAGCTCAAGTTGTTGTCGGTCTCCCTGTCCATCCTCTGATAGAACCACCCAAAATGGAGGCTACAATGCAAATCTCAAACGAGTTGGAAAGACAAGAGAGGGAAGCAACCAAAAGGGATGATGATGAACCTGAAGATCCATTCAAAGATGACTACCATGAGCATCTATAATATCAAAACTTGATCATCGATGAGGTAGTACATGAAGATGAAAGGTCACAATCCTCAGAGGAAGATGTCGAAGACCTTGGTGCCAAGTACATAATAGAATCTTCTAATCAAGAGCTTGAGGAAGAGCTGGCCCAACAACTCAAAGATTTTGGGGAGGAAGTTGAGAGGCAGTCTTCTGAGGAAAAGAAAGAAACAAATGAAGATATGGAAGTATCCATAGAGCCTCCAACCAAGGAACGAGATAGAAGCCCCAATCAAGAAGAATTACCTCCCATAGGGTAAAAGGAGAAGAAAGAAGATGAAGCTAAAGAGGAGGTTGAAACAAAAAGAATCCTTGAGGTAGGACACCACAAAGAACTCAGGAAAGAGGAAGGAAAATCATCTAAAGGGAAAGATAGCCCTAGGGAAAACGTAGTTGTTGTCGGGTCACAAGAAGAAAAGACCATATTCATCCATGACTCAGATGAAGAAGAGAAAACAAAGTAGGAGGATTCGGCCCTTGAAGAAAGGGAGATCCAACACACTCAAAGAGAGGAGGGTGAACATGAATCACTGAAGGAGGGATCTTAGATGCCTGAGTGGCTAGAGAAGCAACTAAAAAAGAAGACCCCTGCCCTCATGGATCCCAAAGAAAGGTTGGATGCTATCCTAGCATGAGCCCAAATAGGGGCAAAGAAGGAGAATCCGAGGGTCTGATCCCATATCATGATAGATGCATCAGAATCGAGGACAATATAAATTGCTACTCTATTAATCAACAAGGGAGGAGTTAGCTATAACATCTCCACTATTGACCTAGGCACAACTACCAAACAGCAAAAGATTGATCACCTTCAGGGGTTTTTTGCCACTATTATGCACCAAATGAACAAGGACCAATCCTCTAAGGAGGATCTGAAGGCACAAGTAGTGGACCTTACTACTTACATTCAACAATGGTCCTCTAATGAAGAACTACCAACGATGTTGTCAGCCCCACCACTTCTACTGTCTAAGGAGCACATTAACAAATTAGAAAGAAGAATGAACTAGACTAAAGCCACTAAATAATGGTTTCGACAAGTGCTTTACAATAGCGATATGGGCATAGGGCATGCCGTCAGAATGATTAACAAGTTTTGAAGCATGCAACAACAGCTGGAGGGTATGGAGGAAATATGCCAACACTTCGTTGAGCTACACAGGGTTACCCATCCTAAGCTAGAAGCTATTCTTAAGATACCTGAACAAGCATGGGAAAAGGAGTTTTTCATTGCCAAGGATGATCACTAGTTGGTTGAAATGTGGAAAATTGGCCTGGACCATCGGAAGGAGGTGTTGGAAAGAGTGTTGCATGAGGTTGAGCTAGACCTTAAATGGACCAAGGAGCATAGAACAGATGGTGAAGATTATCTCAAGTTCATGATTGATCAAGATGCACCCTTCAAGGAATTGGATGCAGAAAAGGTTAGGGCACATTTTCACAAGAAGATGGAAGAAGGTGCAACGGATGATCTATCGTCTAGCTTCATGGATTTCACTGCAAGGTCCTTTGTTCAGTCAGAGCAAGTGTTCCAACACATGCCCAAATGCACAAATAATTGGGAGTTGATCACTAGCTAATCCAAGAAGCTCAACTTCCAAATCTTCCAATTTGACATCTGAGAGGGATAAATTCCAAGTGTTGATCAAAAAAATTGTGGAATACACCACTGCCAAGAAAAATGAAGGAAAGCCTATTATATATGATGAGTTATTCACAGCATAGCTGCAGCAAAAAGGTAATTAGCTAGAAGACAAAGTGCTATAGTGCCAAGCACTAGAGGACAAAATAAAAAAAATACAAGAGATGTAATTTTAAATTGTAAAATATTGAGGGTAGGTGAAACCCTAATTTGTAGTGAATCTTGGCCACACAACAATATTAAATCTTGGCCATTCATTTTTATTTTTGAAAACTATAAATAGGGGGGTCTCCTCTCATTTTCAAGGAGAGAGTTGAGTTGTTGTAAAGACATGCTACTAAAATCCTAATAGAAATTCATTGATTTTGGTGGATTCTTGAGTTTCCTTCATGTTTCATGATTCATCTCCTCATTGTTAATAGATTTGAGTAGATTTAATTTGTTGTTCCATGTATTTAGCATGCTTTAGTAGATTAGCAAATACTGTTCATTGATGCTGAAGAATTTTGTTATGTCGATGCCCTTCCTTGTTCAGGATTTTTATTTTTTATTGATGATAAATAGTAGTGTAAAGCTAGTCTGAACATAGATTTATTGTTGCACTTAAGTTTCATCTTGTATTCATGCTTTATGGTGAATGAATAGTTGAAAATTTGTAGACCTTAGAAGATAGCACTAGTTTCATGATACTGTTAGTTGATTTGGTTAAGTGGAACTTAGTTTCAGGAAGGCTATCCACTATAGCATCCTCCATTATCACTGTTCATTAGTAGTTTCAGGTCTATGAACTTCCTCCTTTCCATACCCTTTTGACCTTTTTTTAAAGTAGTAATTTATGCAAATTTCAAGCATCCTTGTAAAGCCAAATCTGATAATAAAAGTGAAGTTTTAGACTGTTGTTTTGAACTTGTAGCAATTACACATCAACTCCAAGATCTCAAGAACTCCATTTAGGGAACCAATCTGCCCCCAACTTAACATATGTAAGGCTTCCCTATGATTACCATCAAATCACATGAACCAACTGAGACATTCCAAGCAAGTCATGACCTGACACCCGAGAGACCATGGGGTAGTTATCTAGAACTTGTTTGCAAATTTCTACTTTTTGAGAGAGGTAGAGAATTTATATGCTACCTATGTTGAGGAGGTGAAAAAACACCCATCAATAGGTAATACATAGTAGAAGTGTTATTTTTAGAGAAACTAAGCATTCTTCTGTTACATTGCATCCAGAACTAAGTAAACAGGAAGATGTGATTCAATTTCCTTCTACGACTGAGAAAATTGAATTGAGGCCCAAGGATAGACAAGAAGTTGAGTATATCTCATCTAGATCTAGATCTTTAGAAGAGGAGAAAGAACCTCCAACTCAACTTGTTCATTGGTCTACAAGGCATAGACAACCACCTGAAAGGTATTCACTTGATGATTGGAGATGTATTTTTTCTTTGAATACTAACATGGATGAACCTATATCTATAGAAGAGGCACTAGGTATGAATGGTGAAGAATCCTGGAAGATTTCTATGGATAAAGAAATGGATTCTTTGAAAAATAATGATACATAGGCACTAGGTATGAATGATGTAGAATCTTGGAAGATTGTTGTGGATGAAGGAATGGCATCTTTGAAAAAGAATTATAAATGGGATCTTGTACAATTTCCTAAAGGACGAAAACCTATTGGTTGTAAATGGGTGTTCAAAAAAATATTGATTCAAATGGAGGTGTTGAGAAGTACAAAGCAAGGTTGGTTGTGAAGGGTTACTCTCAAGTTGAGGGTGTTGATTATGGTGAGATATTTTCTCCTATTGCAAAAATGACATCCATTAGAATTTTGCTTTCTATTGTTGTTGCTTATGATTTAGACATTGAGCAAATGGATGTGAAAACTACTTTCCTTCATGGTGACTTGGAAGAGGATATTTATATGACACAACAAGAGCACTACATGGTGAAAGGTAAAATTAATTTGGCTTACAAATTGAAGAAATCTTTGTATGGATTAAAACAAAGTCCTAGGATGTGGTAGCAAAAATTTGATGCATATTTGTTGATTTTGGGATTTAAGCATTATAAATCAGATCATTTTGTTTATTATAAAACTAATGGTGATCATTTCTTTTTTATTGCATTATATGTTGATGATATGTTATTTATTGGTAAAGGGAAAAATATGATTTCAAAACTAAAATCTCAACTTGTTGCTAAATTTGAAATGAAAGATCTTGGTGTAGCTAGGCACATTCTCGGGATGGAAATTAGAAGGGATAGAGAGAATAGAAAACTATGGCTTGGCCAAAGTATGTCAATTCAATTTTACAGAGGTTTGACATGCAAGATTGTAGACCATTGTGTATTAATTTTTTAGCTAGAACAAAGTTATCTATTTCAGATTGTCCAACATCTCCATCAGAGATGGAAGACATGAGTAGAGTGCCTTACCAAAGTGCAATTGGAAGTTTAATGTATGCTATGGTTTGTACTAGACCAAACATCACCCAAGCAGTGGGACTTCTTTCCATATATATGTCTAATCCTAGTAGAGTTCATTGGGATGCAGTTAAAAGGGTCTTTAGATATTTATGTGGTACTTCAAATTATTCCTTGTGTTATCATAGTAATATGGTTGAAGATGATATTTCCCTTGATATTCATGGTTATGTGGATTCAGACTGGGCAGGTGATGTTGATAGCAGAAAATCCACCAATGTTTTTTTTTTACTTTATTTGGTGGTGCAATTAGTTGGATGAGTAAGCAACAAGATATGGTTGCTTTGTCCACTACTGAAGTAGAGTATATGGCAGCTACTCATGCTTGTAAATAAGCAATTTTGCTTAAGATACTATGTTCAAATATTGGAATAAAACAAGATGCAGTGACAATTTACTGCAACAATCAAAGTGTGATAGGTCTATCCAAGAACCCCACATTTCATGCCAGGACCAAGCACATTGTTATAGTTTTGGAGGAATGTGATCAAACTAGACTTTACACCTCAAAGTCTACATTGGGAGCACATGAGTGAAATGTGAGTGTGTTAACAAAAACTCTTAAATGGCTAACATACATTAAATATTTTGGTATATTGTAAATATGGACCATTCATTATTAGGTTTTAGATATGATGGTGGATATTTTGTTGGCTTATCTTTTCCTAGAAGGTAATCCTATTTTATGAGTGCTTTGTACTACATTTGGATACGGTGATGTATTTTGAGTCTGATAATGGTTGTCTTGTCTCTGGATCTCTAGTGGCAATACTCTTGTGAGAATCTTTCACTACAAGTATATTGTAATCTTTGTGATTTTTGAATAATATATTGGGCAGGTTTTGGAGTGTGGAGTTTTTCTCCTAAAAGGGTTTTCCCCACATAAATCACTATCTTGTGGTATGCATGATTTTTTATGTTTATTTTTGTTTAAGTTTTTGTAGTTGTTATAAAGATATGTAAAGTTTTACATTATTCTCCCAAGATTAGTGTAGGAAGTTGTTCCACTATTTTAGCTTCCTTACAAGTGGTAACAGAGCCTGATCACCTTTGGTTTCAGTTGTGGGTTGTTGGGATTTTTAGACCAATCCAAATTTAAGTGGGAGCTTATGCAGAAGACACTTTGTGATCTTGTAGAAATTTTTAGATGGCAAGTTCATTAGGGAAAATAGAGGTGGATAAATTTTTTGGAAACAATTTTGAAATGTGGAAGTTGAAGATGGAGGATTTGTTGATAGATCTAGATCTATGGGATGTTGTTGATGAGAATGTTTCAAGACCTACAGATCCTACTTTGGCTGCTCGACATGATGTTATGGACCATAAATCCAAGGGTATAATCATATTGTGCTTGGTATATTGTTTTAATCAATTTCCATGAAGAGAAATCTACACAAAAACTATGGAAGAAGCTTGGTGAGATGTATCAAGAAAAATATTTAGTAAACAAAATTTTATTGAGGAAGAAACTCTATTCCTTGAGAATGGAAGAGGGTGGATAAATTATAGGCCACATGGAAGCATTCAATATGTTGGTGGCTCAATTGGCATCAATTGGTGTCAAAATGGATGAGGAGAAATGTCATATCTTGCTTTGTTCATTACCTAATTCATGGGGTTCTCTTTTTATGGCTATTTGTAGTACTTCTATTATATTGAATACTGGAGATGTGGTGGGTTCTTTGATTTTTGAAGAGATGAGGAGCAAGGTATCTATCAATGCCAAGGAGGCCATAAATTTTCGTGGAAGAGCTAAGGTAAAAGTCAAGAAGAACATTTTTTTCTCTAATGATTTTTGATAGATTCTGATAAATATTTTGGTATTCATAGACAAAAGACAACTCTATATTCTCCACAAAAAAATGGATTTGTAGAAAGAATGAGTAGGACACTGATGGAGAAGGCTAGGAGTATGTTGAGTGTATTGGCATAGAACAAAGGTTTTGGGTTGAAGATGTTGCCACTAATTTTTACCTAATTAATAAGTCTCCTACATTATCTCTTGTTGATAAGACACTTATAGAGGCATGGTTGGGTCTCAAGACTTCATTAAGACATCTTAGATTTTTTGGTTGCAAGGCATATGCACATGTGCCAAAGGAGAAGCAAAAAAATTTGGAGAACAAGATTGTGAAATGTATCTTCATCAGATACAGTTATGGTGTGAAAGGATACAAGTTTTGGGATCATGTTGCAGAGAAGGTAATACATAGTAGAAGTGTTATTTTTAGAGAAACTAGTTCTTATTCTATTAAATTGCAGCTAGAACAAAGTAAACAAAAAGATGTGATTCAATTTCCTTCTACACCTAAGAAAGTTGAATCAACGCCCATGGATAGACAAGAAGTTGAGGAGAGCTCATCTAGCTCTGAATCTTCAGAAGAGGAGGAAGAACCTCCAAATTAACTTGTTTTTAGGTCTACAAGGCATAGACAACCACCTGAAAGGTATTCACCTAATGATTGGAGATGTATTTTTGCTTTGAATACTAGCATGTATGAACCTAGATCAGTAGAAGAGGCATTAGGTATGATGATGCAGAATCCTGGAAGATTGCTATGGATGAAGAAATGGTAGATTTGAAATAGAATTATACATGGGATCTTGTACCATTACTTAAAATATGAAAACCTATTGGTTGCAAATGGGTGTTCAAGAAAAGTATTGGTTTGATGGAGGTATTGAGAAGTACAAAGCAAGGTTGGTTGCAAAAGGTTACTCTCAAGTTGAGGGTATTGATTATGGTGAGATATTTTCTCTGGTTACAAAAATTACATCCATTATATTTTTGCTTTCTATTGTTGTTTCTTATGATTTAGAGGTTGAGAAAATGGATGTAAAAACTACTTTCCTTCATGGTGACTTGAAGGATGATATTTATATAACACAGCCAGAACACTATGTGGTGAAAGGTAAAAGTAATTTGGTTTGCAAATTGAAGAAATAATTGTATGGCTTAAAATAAATTTGTAGGATGTTGTACCAAAATTTTGATATATATTTTTTGAGTTTGGGATTTGAGCATTATAAATCAGATCATTGTGTTTGTTATAAAATTGATGGTGATCATTTCCTGTTTATTGCATTATATGTTGATGATCTATTATTTATTGGTAAAGGGAAGAATATGATTTTAGAACTAAAATCTCAACTTGTTGGTAAATTTGAAATTAAAGATCTTGGTGTAGCTAGGCACATTCTTGGGATGGAATTTAGAAGGGATGCAGAGAACAAAAATCTATGGCTTAGAAAAAGTATGTCAATTCAATTTTATAGAGGTTTAACATGTAGGATTGTAGACCATTATGTGTTCCTTTTTTAGTTGGAACAAAGTTATCTATTTTATATTGTCCAACATCCCCATTAGAGATGGAAGAGATGAGAAGAGTGTCTTAACAGAGTGCAATTGGAAATTTGATGTATGATATGGTTGTACTAGACCAGAAATTACCCAAGTAGTAGGAGTTATTTCCAGATATATGTCTAATCCTAGTAAAGTTCATTGGGATATAGTTAAAAGAGTCTTCAGATATTTGTGTGGAACCTCAAATTATTCCTTATGTTATCATAGTAATTTTATTGAATACAATATTTTCCTTTATATTCATGGTTATGTGGATTCAGAATCGGTACGTGATGTTGATAGCATACAATCGAGTGTTTACTTTATTTGGTGGTGCAATTACTTGGATGAGTAAGCAATAGGTTGTGGTTGCTTTGTCCACTTCTGAAGTTGAGTATATGGAAGCTACTCATGCTTGTAAAGAATCCATTTGGCTTAAGAGATTGTGTTTAGATATTGGAATAAAACAAAGTGCACTTACAATTTATTGCGACAGTCAGGGTGTGATATGTCTAGCCAAGAACCCAACATTTCATGCCAAGACCAAGCACATTGATGTACAGTATCATTTTGTTAGAGATATGGTCAAAGATGGCAGGGTGAATCTAGTTAAGCTAGAGAATTTGATGAATGTTGTTGATTCTTTAACTAAGCATGTGAGCACAGAGAAGATCAAATGGTGTTCAAATACTATGGGCCTTTTGGCCCCTAGCAATTAAGAGACAATATTTACTCCCTCATGTTACTCTTACAAGGTGTTCGACAAGTGAGAGATTTGTTGGGAAAATGTGTCTCAACCTTGCAATTATATAATATTTATTATTGATAGGATATATATATATATATATATATATATATCCTAGTTACACCAATAGGTGTATACATTGGAAGCACGAGAGAAAAATGTGAGTGTTTTAACAAAAAATCTTAAATGGTCGACATACATTAAATAATGACATATTATAAATCAATACTATTCATTATTAGGTTTTAGATCTGATGGTAGATATTTTGTTGGCTTATCTTGCCCTAGAAGGTAACCCTATTTATGATGGTTTTTTACTATGTTTGGATATGGTAATGTATTTTGAGAGTCTGATAGTGGTTGTATTGTCTCTGGATCTTTGGTGGTGATACTCTTGTGAGAAGCTCACTCTGCAAGTATATTGTAATCTTTGTGACTTTTGAATAATATATTGGGTGGCTTTTGGAGTGTGGGGTTTTTCTCTTGAAAGTTATTTCCCCATGTAAATCACTGTGTTGTGATGTGCATGATATTTACGTTTAATTTTATGTAACTATTATAAAGACCTATAAAGTTTTGCATTATTCTCCTCTCAAGATTAGTGTAGGAAGTGAGAGATTTGTTGGGAAAATGTGTCAACCTTGAAATTACATAATATTTATTGTTGATAGGATGTACTTTATATATATATATATATATATATATATATATATATATATATATATATATATATATATATATATATCCTAGTTACACCAATAGGTGTATACATTGGTAGCACAAGAGAGAAATGTGAGTGTGTTAACAAAAAATCTTAAATGGTCGACATACATTAAATAATGATATATTATAAATCAATACCATTCATTATTAGGTTTTAGATTTGATGATAGATATTTTGTTAGCTTATCTTGCCTTAAAAGGTAACCCTATTTTATGAGGGTTTTGTACTACGTTAGTGTAGTGCAGTTTTCACACACACGCCCCACTGGAAGCAGGGACCCTTTTTCACTTCGATTTTGGTGTTTTGGCCCTTTCTTTTGGGGTTTTTTCTTACTTAGGAACGTGCTTAGATGTCTATTCTGAATGCCTAAGTGTTTCCCCCCAGGTTATTCATTGGAAATCTTAAGTTCTGGATGAATTTTGGGCTTTTGTTTGGATTCGAGATTTTCCGCCCTGGTCGGATTTTCCTGGATCCTGCTTAGACTCCGGCTGGACCCTTGTTGTTTAGGGATTTTCGATCTTTGCAGATTTCTGCGTGGTCTAGATTTTCCCAGATTCTACCCTATTGTTGGATTCCTGAATTCCTTCTCTGGATGTCTTATTGACTGCATTAATGGCTTCGTACGTGCTTTGAAGGCTAGATTTTACTTGATTCTTGAGATCTTTTGCGCCATTATCCTCATTTTTTGCCATTGTCTGAGCTAAGAGCTGCATCCTTAAGGTTTTTCCTTTGAGCTTTCGGCTAGATTTGGGCATTTGGGTTTGAGTTGGTCTCGTTTGGTGGCAGTTTCTTGTGCTTTCTTGTGTCTATTCTTTGAGGACCCCGTTCTCTTCGCATTTGTTGATTCTTGGATCAATTTCCACTTTATAATGGTATGTGTCTGATTGCTCTACTTTGAATTGAATTATGAATGGCACGTTGCTATTGTGAGAGCTTGTGGGATTTGAATTCTTGTGTATTTGTTTATTTTGTGCTAGGGTTGTTCGGTATTGCATCATTTGTCTATTTGCATTTTGATGAATCTTGCCTGAGAGTAATTAGTAAACCCTAGTGATGACTTAACAGTTGAAACAACTAAATTCTGAACGTGCATGTGCGCTAATGGCAGATGAGTAGGGTTTTTAGACCTAGGGCAGTGCCGTATCAGGTGATTTCATTTTAAAACGGGCCTAAAACACAAGGAAAATTTATGAAAGGTTCGTCCCTGACTTGTCCTGAGTTAAACTATTGAAATTCATGATCGATTCGGTGTCTGGGTTAAGTCGTGGCTCGGCGTCGCAGTCCGGGATAATCCATCCCTTCTGAATTTTATTCGCTATGACCATTCGAAGTCACTGAGATGTCATATCAATCACCCTATAGTTCACCGATGAAGTCTTTTATGCATATTTGTCGGCAAGACCTTTTCTTTCGTCGAGACCTCACCCCGCGAGGAGATGTATCATCGACATGTTTGTTTATACTCGCTTTCAGCAAGACAAGTCCTAGTCAGCAGGAGGTCATAGCGGGATCTAGTAGCTTTACCGATATTCATTTGCTTCACCAAGACATTCATTCTTCACCAAGACCTCCCATCGAGCACATTTCTCTTTCGCCAAGCTTTGTTCTTTTCAGTCGCTGTAACCCTTCGAAGTCGGGGAGATGTCATGTAGGTCATTTTGTGTCTTGCTGAAGCCCTTCGTGGGATTGTATTTGATCGCCAGGACACTATGATTCTCACACCGAAAGTCTTTATGTCGGCAAGACAAACCCTTGTCGCCAAGAGCTCATAGCTATTGGAATATATGCCTCAATCTCATAGGCTGAAACCTCTGAGAAAGCATAGTCACTGTGACATTCCTGTTGTCTAGCCGACTGGCAGTTTACCTTATGTTTTGCTCATGTTGCCAAGACAATTCTTTTGTCTTGCCGAAGGAATCTATCGTTGTGACTTATGGCTGTCGATGTAACTTCTCATCATGTGGAGAACTCTGGCCGACACGCCATTCAATCAAGCGTCGGTGAGACTCATAGCGACCGGGGGCTTCGAAGTGACTTCTACACTCGAGAAGAAGTCCCAGTGACATTGGAAGGTCTTGCCGATAAGGATATGCATTGAAGTCATCAGGGTAACCTATGTCGGCTCGGTGAGAAGTCTTACTGAAAGTAACATGTCTCGGCGACAATGTTGGAGCTTCCGGGGAAACCCTTGGGTGATCGGTAAGAAGTCTTACCGATAGTGATATGTCTCACCGACAGGTATACATTTGGAGACTTCGGTGTAACACATAAGGCTTCCATATGAAGTCTTGGCAAATGTGGAAAGTCTCACCGACAGTGTTAGGGGTCATCAGTATAACATAAGGCGATTGATATGAAGTCTCAGCGAAAGACAAATGTCTTGTCGATTATCAGATGTCTTTGATGTGACTCTTGGCGAACAGTTGTTTTGGGATAACATGGAAGCCTCGGTAAGAAGTCTTGCTGAAGGTTGATTCTCTTTCCGACAATTGAACACATCGATATGACTTAAAGGCTTCGTATGAAGTCTTGGCAAAAGCAGTAAGTCTAGCCGACAAGTTTGAATCGAGGTGACTTGGAACCTACGGGGTGATGTCTTGGCAAAGAGCAATTGTCTTGCCGATGGGAATTCTATTGTTGCTATGACTCTTGGCGACTGGTCAATGTTCTGTATAACATGAAGCTCATTGTGACGTCTTGGTGAAAGATGATAGTCTTGCCGATAGATGGATGTCGTTAGGAATACAATGGGTTTCGGTATGGCTTGAAGACTCGATATGATCTCTCAGCGCATGACTAAAGTCTTGGCAACTAAGGAACACTTCGGAATGACTTATGAGCTCGGTGTGATGTCTCATCGAATGGCGATTGTCTCACCGATGAGAATGCTGAAATCGGCATGACTTGTGGATATCGGTAGAACCTCTTGTTGATGGGGAAGACTCTTGGCGACAACATGTAATAGGATCTTGTGGCATCGGGGAGACACTTCTAGTGTCTCACCGACATGCGACACAAGTTGATCGATGTTGACCGAGTGAAGGCTATTTGACGTGGTGCGATGTGGACCAATCCGAGAAAGTAGAAGTGAACCGTTTGCTGAACCGTTTCTATGTGGAAGTTGGAAAACTAAAGCACGAGGAAGTGGAAACATCAGAGGATGCTGAGCTAGATGACTAGTGAGTTCTGATCCGACAGTTGGAAAAGAATGATTCTATAGAGCCTGCAAAGAATGAATGTATATAGGTATGCATTGGATGTTCTCAAAAGGATGCTAAAGAGCCAAGAGCCAGAGAGAGATCGATAGAAAAAGGCCGAGTGGCTGGCTGACAGGCCGAAGCCATGAGGCTGAGGCTGAGAGTGAGAGAGGTAGAGTTATGCTGCTGGAATCTCTCCTGATCATGAATGCCATGTTTGATCTCTCAGGGATAGTATGTTACCAATTGTATCCATAATGAACCAAGATGAATCTCTGAAGAGGCTATGAGCCTGAATTTGTATTATAACCATTTCTGTTGCTGAATAATACAATGGCTCGATCTTTGGAGTGTGGGGTTTTTTATTCGAAAGGATTTTCCCCACATAAATCTTTGTGTTCTGGTTTTCTATTTCATCTTTCATGTTTGTTGGTTCGTGTAGCAGAATCTGTTAATGCTTGCTATTGAATTTACATGTGTTTCTCTCAAATGGATCAATGTAGGAAATGAACTGTCTGTTCCGCATTTGGACATAGTTTTTCGTGTCTTTGAGGCAACCTAATTGAAAATTGAAAGTTACCGAAGGCACTACTACATGGAGTTTTCATAAGATATGCTCCTAGATTTCCTTACAAGTGGTATCAAATCCTTCTTTTGGTTGTTGGTTTTGGGTATTTCTCTTGTGAAGATTTCTTAGTTTGATTGGCTGGAGGAAATCTGGAGGAATGGACTGATTTATTGATCCTTTGATGAGTGGAAGCCTTGTGCTATTCTGAGACAGCATGCAGCTTGAAGGATGGTCAAGATGGAAAAGGGAGTTGATCATGGTCTGATCTGTGTCTCTTGGCTTGTAGAGGTATAACCTTGGAGTATGAGGTGGATTTTCTTACTCTATGGTTGTGTAGCAGTAAATCTTTCATATTGGTGTCTGTGTGACAGGCTCTTGGGTGATATGGAGAAGCCTAGATTGTTTCTTAGTCATGGAAGAGAGTGCTTATGCTAGGTGGTGGTTCCTGGTGTTGGAAAGCACTATTTCCTATTAACCTCGAATGCTTGAAGGCTATGGAGTTAATCATTAGATGATTTGCAAGCTTCTGAAATAGCCTTTCTCTCTTTCTTGGATGCATGTACATGGTGGTGGTTTAAAGTTGGCCTGAAAGGGGCCTGGATTCTCTTGAACTGTTGTTTTCTTTCTAAGGATGATTTGTACTTGCATGGCTCTGTGATTTTGCAAGTTTTACACGGTTAAGCAAAACTTGTGATCATGTGGAGTTGTTGTTAAGCTATTGTCTAGACACTGGCCTTTGGGGTGTTGCTAGATGAGATAGTTGCAGGTCTGCATGCATGCTTGGTGCATGGTTTTCAGGAGGTATGACTCTTTCTCTGCATGGGAGTGTTGGTAAGTGTTTTGTCACTCAAAATTCTTGTGGTAATGCTTGTGGGGTCCTTGATTATGGTGCTCGTTATGGACATGATTGGAAAATCAAATCTGGCATGATTTGATGTTTGAGTCATGTTGTCTATGTGGTTATTTTCTTTGATATCTCAGTGTTGCAGTTTTCAATGTGATAACGGGTTTGCATGTTCGATGTTTGTGATCTACGAGTTATGCGGTTGGTGGATTAGCTACCCATTGGCTGCAGTGAGATAACTTGGATGTGGACTGTCTTTATCCACGAGGTTGATTCATTGGTGGTGCAGATTTGTTAGCTGGCCTTGTCTATGGTCACTTGTACATTGGTGTGATTTTTTTGAGATGAGAGGATGGATATTCTTGAGTACCTGAATAGTCAGTTATGGGAACCTGAAATAGTTGGTCATAATGCTTGGGAAGCTAGGGTATCATGTTTTAGTGGGAGCTCTAGCAGTGACTATGGACTCATCACATGGTGGTGAATAGTCTTCTATAGTGTTGTAGAATGTTGCTTTTGCATGGACATTATTTGAAGATGTGCAACATCTTGGAACCATGGAGGGTGCATGGAATCTTTGGCTGAGGTGTTGGTGGTGCTTGACAGGTGATGTTGGTTTGAGTTTATTTGCTTTATGTCATGGTATACTCTTGCTTGTGCACTGGAGTTTTGGCATTCTGCATTGTACTTGAGACAATGGTGGAGTCACTTGAAGCATGGTATCTCCTATGGGGATGTGTAGATCATGGTGTCATGATAAGTTCCCAATTCAGATGATTGGAGCTTTGACAGTGGTTTGGTAATTCTTTGTGTATTGGGTGCTTTTGATTACTTGCTTGATACTTCGTGATAGTGCAATAATGTAGATGAAGTTTACCATGAGATGATTGGTTTCTAGTACTCATGGATACATGAAGAATAAGGTGAGGTTGTTTTTCTCTTATGAGAGATGTATTGCTGCTTGTTACTCTTGTTAAAGTTTTTCAGCAGAAAGTCCGAGAAGCCTACACCTTGGTTGAATGTGAGTTCAATAAGAGACCTATGAGGAGATTGCTCTTGGATTAGTCTTGGTCTACTCGGCAATTTATCTGAAAGGTATTTGGCCCTTTATATCTTTCAAATGTGTTTAATGTTTACTTTCATGATATGGATCTTGAATTGTTGGTTAATGCTTCAAGAGGATTCATAGTGGAAGTTGTACAGTTTGGTTTATCTCCTTGAGCTTTTGTGTTATGTCATTTACTGATGAGAATTGGTAGGAGATGATGTATGGGCTGATTTCCTGAAATGGGAAATGTTTTAGCTTGATCTTCTTTGAGAAGCTTACATCCATATTGATTACATGATATTAGAAGTTGTTTTGGTGATTGATCGGATGGATTTTGCTAAGGCTTTCTGTTGGGATGTGAAGAAGATCATTCTTGTCACAGCTGGCTGTTAGAAGAGTATATAGGAGGATGTTCTACAGGGATATGGTGTGCAGAGTTTCTTTCTTTAGTCTTGGTTCTCTTCCTAGATGTTTGTTTTCATGTTACAATTGTTTGTTGCGTGTGGAGATCTTGGGAGAACTGTGAAGACTTGTCGTGAGAGAAATGTTTCTTGTAACAAGTTGTTGTAGGTTGTGCATATCATTGTGGATTTTTCTTTGGTACTACAAGGTTACATTTTCTTTGTGCTGGTATTGGTAGGCTTGTGATGCCTTCTGATCTTTCAGATCTAGATTTCTCAGGTAGTGGGAGTTCCTATATGAGTCTTGTCTTCTTCGACTGGTTAACACTGGAACTTGTATTTGTTGTTAATGGATTGGCAGAAGTTTACTAATGGTGATACCTATGAGGTATGTGAGATTGGATAGTATAGCACAAGCTGTGGGTGCTATTTTCAGTCATGTGGGGTTATCAATTGGATGGAAGCAGTCAGTCTGATTGTTGTTCTAACTGATGTTTAGTTTCTTGTTTCTAGATAATGACTTCACTGTTGTGTTCTTATTGAAGCTTTGAAGCTGATATTGCTTCTATATAGCGATTGAGCACAGTGAAGTGGTAGCAGTATCTTGTTGAAGATATCATTGGGATCCTTTTTTGCTTGTGTTCGTTGTAATGGTGTTTATACACCTTGTCTTTGTATCTTTCTTCCACACATGGAAGATGACAGGATTGTTGCTTGAATGGTGGACATCATGGATGTTGGAGCAGAATTCTTGATAGAGCATGAGAGCATGTTTAAGGTCTATGTGATTTCCTGAAAGGCTGTGATCGGTTGTCTAGTTGGACAGTGAGTTGCAGTTGGTTGCCTGGTCTTTGCTGCAGATTGTCTAGTGGACTGTTATCTGTGGAATCATGTTGTTTGGGTGTCTTGAGTATTGTAGGGTTTGAACTAGTGGAGCTAGTGTGGTCTTAGTTCCTGGTTGCTTTGAAGGTGCCTGTGTGATCTTTTTCAAGTGGGAGATTGTTGGAATATATGTCTCAATCTCACAGGCTGAAACCTCTGAGAAAGCATAGTCGCTGTGACATTCCTGTTGTCTGGCCGACTGGCAGTTTACCTTATGTTTTTCTCATGTCACCAAGAAAATGATTTTGTCTTGCCGAAGGAATCTATTGCTATGACTTACGATCATCGTTGTAACTTCTCATCACATGGAGAACTCTGGCTGACACGCCATTCAATTGGGCATCGGTGAGACTCATAGCGACTGGGGGCTTCGGAGTGACTTCTACACTCGGGAAGAAGTCCCAGCGAAATTGGAAGGTCTTGCCGACAAGGATACACATTGAAGTCATTGGGGTAACCTATGCCGACTCGGTGAGAAGTCTTACTAAAAGTAACATGTCTCAGCAACAGTGTTGGAGCTTTCGGGGAAACCCTTGGGTGATCGGTAAGAAGTCTTACCGATAGTGATATGTCTCACCGACGGGTATACATTTGGAGACTTCGGTGTAACACATAAGGCTTCGATATGAAGTCTTGGTGAATGTGGAAAGTCTCACTAATAGTGTTAGGGGTCATCGGTATAACATAAGGCGATCGATATGAAGTCTCGGTGAAAGACAAATGTCTTTCCGATTATTAGATGTCTTCGGTGTGACTCTTGGAAAATAGTTGTTTCGGATAACATGGAAGCCTCGGTAAGAAGTTTTGCGAAGGTTGATTCTCTCACCGACAATGGAACACATCGGTATGACTTAAAGGCTTCGATATGAAGTCTTGGCGAAAGCAGTAAGTCTGGCCAACAAGTTTGAATCGGGGTGACTTGGAACTTGCGGGGTGATGTCTTGGTGAAGAGAAATTGTCTTGCCGATGGGAATTCTATTGTTGCTATGACTCTTGGCGACTGGTCAGTGTTCGGTATAACATGAAGCTCGTTGTGACGTCTTGGAAAAATACGATAGTCTTGCCGATAGATGGATGTCATTAGGAATAAAATGGGTTTCGACATGACTTGAAGACTCGATATGATCTCTCAATGAATGACTAAAGTCTTGGCAACTAAGGAACACTTCGGAATGACTTATGAGCTCGGTGTGATGTCTCATCGAATGGCGATTGTCTCGCCGATGAGAATGTTGAAATCAGTATGACTTGTGGATATCGGTAGAACCTCTTGCCAATGGAGATGACTCTTGGCGACAACATGTAATCGAATCTTGTGGCATCGGGGAGACACTTCTAGTGTCTCACCGACATGTGACACAAGTTGATCAATGTTGACCGAGTGAAGGCTGTCTGATGTGGTGCGATGTGGACCAATCCAAGAAAGCAGAAGTGAACTGTTTGTTGAACCATTTTTGTGTGGAAGTTGGAAAACTAAAGTACGAGGAAGTGGAAACATCAGAGGATGTTGGGCTGGATGACTAGTGAGTCCTGATCTAACAGTTAGAAAAGAATGATTCTATAGAGCTTGCAGAGAACGAATGTATATAGGTATGCATTGGACATTCTCAGAAGGATGCTGAAAAGCTAAGAGCCAAAGAGAGATCGACAGAAAAAGGCCGAGTGGTTGGCTGAAAGGCCGAAGCCATGAGGCCGAGGCAGAGAGTGAGAGAGGTAGAGTTATGCTGCTAGAATCTCTCTTGATCATGAATGCCATGTTTGATCTCTCAGGGATAGTATGTTACCAATTATATCCAGAATGAACAAAGATGAATCTCTGAAGAAGCTACGAGCATGAATTTGTATTGTAACTATTTCTGTTGCTGAATAATGCAATGGCTCGATCTTTGGAGTGTGTGGTTTTTTATCCGAAAGGATTTTCCCCACTTAAATCTTTGTGTTCTGGTTTTCTGTCTCATCTCTCATGTCTGTTGGTTCATGTAGTAGAATATGTTAATGCTTGTTGTTGAATTTACATGTGTTTCTCTCAGATGGATCAATGTAGGAAATGAACCGTGTCTGTTCTGCATTTGGACATAGTTTTTCATGTCTTTGAGGCAACCTAATTGAAAATTGAAAGTTACCAAAGGCACTACTGCATGGAGTTTTCATAAGATACACTCCTAGATTTCCTTACAATAGCGAGCTCCTTTCATCTTGCCGATTTTCCGTCCTATCGCTAAGACCTTTTCCATCGGCGAGACCTTCCGCCGAACATATCCTTCTCTTGCCGAGACCTTTGCTTTCGGTGAAACTCCTAACGGTCGCCAACATGATGTAGAAAGGCCTTCTTTTCTTAGCAAGCCCAAATCTTTTCGTTGAGACCTCTGGCTAAATTCAAACCAAGCCCTAGTCGGCGGGACATCTCAACTTCACCAAGTCTTCTTGGCGAGCTCACAACTCTTGCCAAAACCTTCGTTCCGGGAATCCCCATTGGTTCAGAACTTTTCCTTAACCATGGATGTCGGTCAAGTCCGGATTTCTCTGAAATCTGTCATCTCCCAGATTTCCTGAAAATCCTCTTTGGCCCGTTCTTTGCGGAAATATGTCCCTCACGGATTTTCCCAAAATTTGGTGAAATATAAAGGAACATGAAATAATTGGATTTGTTTATAATTTGTGATGCATTTGATGATTATTTCATGTCATATTTGGATCTCTCATGTGATTTATTGATAAAAATGATCAGGTTTGATGGTTAAGTAGGTGTTTCTTGGTTTTTTCGTTGGAATCCGATCAGTCTAGAATTTCCCGAAATTCCTCTCTAGCTCAAATTATGTGGATGGTCTTGAAACCCAAAATTTGTTGTGGTCATTTTATATGAATTTTAATAAAACCTTAACTATATGAGATGCATTCTAATGGTATTTTGATGAATTAACATGGCTCTTTCCTGGTTTTTACTACGATTTTCATGTTGAGTGCAGGCTGAGTCAAGCAAGGTAGAAGCTACGTCTTCATTGTCTGATGCAGAGAGGGTAAAGTTGGACATTAAGAGCAAGGTCCCTGAGAGTAAAGTCACTTCTGTCTGGTCAGAAGTCACTAATACAAATGTTGGCCTATGGGATTATGAGGAGTTTAAAGAAAGAATGGTGGCTAAGGATCCTCCTTTGGTGACTAGAAGGATGATGGAATCGAGCTTGTCCCATGTAGTCAGTTTCCCTTCTACAGTGCAATGTTATGAGCTAGTCCTAGAGTGTGCAAGGCACTATGATAGTAATACACAGAGGATAATTGGTCCTCAAGGGAGAGTTGTTACAAATCTCAACCCGGTCTCCATTGCCCAAACCTTTGATATGCCAGACCGGTCTCATGTGGTGGGATTCACCATTGAGACAGCTCAAGAGTTCTACGATGAGCAGACTATGAATTCACAACAGCTTATCAATTCCTGGCTGGAGAGGCCCAAGTCCCACTATTCCAAATTTCCCAAGCAGCTGAACAGAGCAAAATTCAAGAAGGAATACTATGATGCCATCACGTTTCTTAGCAGGGTGGTTGGATTGAAAAGTGCTGGTACATTTGAGAATTGGATGTGCCATGCGATTGTAAGGATGGAACAAGAGAAAATTAACTACCATTGGGCAAGGGTCATTAGCCAAGTAATTCACAAGTAGTTTTCCAATGTGTTGCAGACAAGGACCTTCACAATGACCTCATATTTGGTCTATGCAATAGCTAGATTTCATTCCTACAGGGGATTGGATACAAAGTGAATTTTTGGGCAGGATGTTATTTATGAAGTTTTCCCTCAGTTGCATTGGGAAGGTTCAAATTATAGATGGGAAAATGATGCATTCACCATGTATATCACCAGAATGCTTCAAGGGGTGGAACATGTTAGAATTTTAGACCAAGCCAAGGAGCTCATCAGGAAGTATGGAGCTTGGTTTATTCAATTCCCAACCTTTTCCTACATTCGGATTGATGGCTGCCAAAAGGCCCCATACAGACTTCCAAGGTATCCCACTGACCACATCATATTGTTGGAAGTAACTAGACAAATTGTGATTTTGATGCCATTGTCAAGAAGGACAAACACAAGACAGGATTTGGTGGGGATTTTCCCCTAAGGATTGGCACTGGAGAAGCATGCCCTTCCATTATCTCTGCCCAGGCTTCTGAAGAAGAAATGAGTACCCTTGGCCTATCTTTCCATTCCAAGAGATCCAGATTTAACATCACAGGAGAAGCTCAAAAGAACGCCAACAAGGAATATAGCCATAATGTTAATTTGGAGGACTATTGGGCCAACTGCAATGATGAAATTGAGGTTAGGAAGAAGAAATTCTCTCAACTTCCAGTGGATGCAGTCCAATTGTATAACGTAAGGGCAGTGCCTGATCAGTTGGAGGATGATGGAAACTTGATCCAAGATCATGCTTATGAGGCCATAAAAAGACAAACCAATTGGTGATGTGGATTGGTCAAAAGAGGAAAATATAGAATTAAGGCAACTAGTGGATCCAGTTCTCAATTTCACTAGGATGTGGCTAAAACATAAGCTATGGGAGTTGGAGAATAATGGTGTATAGTGCACCTATGCCCTGATGGGTGATTTGGATCCCCACTCCACCTCTGAGGAATCCACTAAGCTAGATCCTAAGGGTAAGGGTAAGTCGGATTCCCCACTCAAGATCAAGGTTAAAGGTGTACAAGAAATAGGGATCCAGGGAGCAAAAAAATAGAGGAAGCCAAAGGCTAAGAAGAGGACAAGGACTAAGAAGTCTGAGCAGAAGGAGGCTGAAGAACAAAATCCTAGGGCTAATGCTTCTATGCCTAAGAAGAGGAGAATTTTAAAATTATCAGAGAAGGCAAGCTCCAAGGCTGCAGAAGAGTTAACTTTCCCGCCAGTGGTGAATGTAGAAAGTTCAAAGGAGAAAGCAAAGGTATATGCAAGGAGGTCTAGGACTCCTCCAAAGAAAGGTGTGCCTAAGGCAGATTTTCCTCCTGCCACTCTTCATGACGTACAGCATGGTGATGTTCCTTCCACTCATGAAACCCAAAGTGAACCAGGTGAGACAAAAGAGGTTGATTAAGATCCAGGCACAGAAGGGGAGGAATTCCATGAGGGGGAACTCTACAGTGCAGAGGTAGAAATTGAAAAAGAAATGCAATCTCCCTTGGTTACATATGCGGAGTCACCAGTCACAAATGAAGTAGTTGAATCCCCTCTAGGGGAGGAAGAAGCAAAAAGGTTCCTATCACTTGAACATAAGGAGGAACACATCAAGGAGGAAAGGGATAAAGATGAGACTCCTGAGAAACACAATTTGGAGAAGGAGATACCGGAGGATCAGCAGGGGGAAATGCAAACTGATTCACAATTGGAGCCTACCATTCTAGGGTGGCTAGACAAAGAGATAAAGAGAAAATAGGTTGTGGTAGAAGACACGCCACCGAATTGGGATTAGCTCCTAGCTAAACTTGGGAAGGTTAAAGGTAAGAAGAAGGCTAGAATGATCTCAAGGGTTGAAAGGGATGGGGCGCATAACAAAGTTGTTCACATTGCCACCCCTACTCTAGGTAAAGATAGAGGTGATGTTGTTGGAAAGGATTACAATGTTCAGACTTTCAATCTAGGGCCTACATCAGTTGAGCAAGATATTGAAGACTATGAGGTCTCTAGTACAGTTATTGTGGATAGATTGAGAAGGGAAATGAAGACCAAGCAGGAGCTGAAGAGAGAAAATGAAAATCTCAGGAAGTGCTTGGAGGAATTAATGAAGCCACTACAGTCCATTAATCCTTCTTCCTCTGCTACAAATCCTCTACCTCAAGAGACCATAACCGAGCTAGAAAAGATGAAAGCATCCACTGTTGCCACTGTGAATTGGTTGAAAGGAGTGTGAGTAAGAGGTGATGGAGCTATTAAGGAAGTCCTGTCGACTGGGAATGATGCTGCGAGGATGATGGACTGGATGAAGCAGGTAATAGCACAAGATAAAGAAGACACCGACCTCCTGCTACGAAAAACCAAGACTATTATGGAGTACACCCGAGACAGGTTGGTGAGTGATGAGATCCTTCCTTCTCTGGAGCTGCTGAACCATGGGAGTGGTTTGAGGTATTGAAAATTAGGCAAAAAATATTGAAAAATATTTACAAATAAAGAAGACACATTGATGACACCCTAGCTGGTGTCTACAATGGCTGCATTGCTTTCTTTGAAATAATGATGGGAAGAAGGAAAATTGCTCCCAAGTATTTGAGCCTGGAGCAGTTGAGAGAATGGTGGCAGGATGTTTATGTGCCACCTGATGATGGCTCCATTTATGAGCACCAGCTGGATGATGCAGCCACCTACCTTGTAGTTATTGATAAGTATTTGGCGTATAAGGTAGATTGGGATAAGTTGGTCAAACACTCAAGGGATGAGATTGCATCCATCGAAAGATGACTTAGGGTTTTTCCCTTGCCACCAGTAGCTGGCCTAGATGGGACGTTCTTGAAAATTCATGAAGTGCTGAGTCTGAATACGGATAATAGGGAAGAGGGTTCATGATAGGCTGTGACGTGTTTTGTGCTTCCCTTTTATCTTCCCGCGCATTGGTCTGAACTGCACTGCGGATCTCAGGATGGCTTGGACGGGATGTGCATTTAATGCCTATTTGACCCATTTCAAAGACTCTCTTGGCCGGGTTGTTGTGCCGAGTTATTACTGTGAAACCCTTGCCTAGCCGATGGGTTTCTGGGGAATTCTATATATTGGGCATGTCGCCTCATTTGTAAAGGGTTAGAAGATTAGAATTTGTAACCAGAATATGGAGATTGATATAGAGCAGAGCTAGTTAGAAGTAGAGTAAGTTAGCAGGTATTTTCCCTCAAGCAAATATTGTAACAAAAAGCTAGAATTGTTGCTACAGTGAACAATTTGAATACAAGAAATGACATTGTGATTTGGTGCCATACTTGTTTTCTTTTGTTTTGCATGGTTCTTGTTATTCTATCTTTAAAATTTCTTTGAGAAGGTTAATACTAAGATTATATTTGATTTAATAATGTTTGTGATTTAATACTTGAATGTTCCAGCAATCCTTCAGTCCATACTTTTCGCAACCAACTGATTGTTAGTTGCTTTGCAAAGTTAGCCTGGACTTCATATTTCAATGTGCTCAGTTTGATTGTGAGGGTTTGTTCATTTTTACTGCAATAGGGTTATTTGAATGAATGTTTATGATTTGAAAATCCTAACACCTCAGAAGATTGCATTATTCTCTGTAAGATTGCAGATTTATCTGGGTCAAGCAGAGATCAGTTTTGAGGGATTGGTCCATTCGAGTGTTGGTTACTTTCATTATTAATCTTAGAAGTAGTATTAGATTTAGAAATCTCTTTGAAACCCTTATCCTTTTCCATTTTCTTTGATTATTGGGTTAAATCTAGGATTGAAGTATCACCAGTTTGTTAAATCTGATAGAATTGATTCAATATTTTGCTTGTAGTAAGGTCACATTGTGATTACCAGCATTTTCACATTTATCACTGAGTTGTTTATGCATTGTCAAGACCTGACATTAGAAACCTTGGGGTTATCTCTTGAGGCTTGCTGATAGAGATTTACCTTTCAAGAGAGATAGGATATTACATTATGTCTGAGTTGTTGTGCAGAAAACACCATCAACAGTTAGGAGACGATGATGTATTCTAAGAGTCCAATAACAGCCGAATTGTCTTTGGATCTTTGGTGGCGATACTCTTGTGAGAATCTTGCTCTACAAGTATATTGTAATCTTTGTGATTTTTGAATAATATATTGGGCAGCTTTTGGAGTGTGGGGTTTTTCTCCTGAAAGGGTTTTCCCCACGTAAATCAATATGTTGTGATATGGATGGTATTTATGTTTAATTTTTGTAACTGTTATAAATACCAATAAATTTTTGCATTATTCTCTTCTCAAGATTAGTGTAGGAAGTTGTTCCGCTACCTTAGCTTCCTTACAAAAAGAAACAAAAAAGAAGAAAATCACTAAGATACAAAGAACAATCAAATTTTGAATCCTCTCCCTCACAAGGTGAATCATTGTGGAAGGAGAAGCCCAAATGTGCATAATGCAAGATACCAATGTATGATGAACATCAATGCTACACAAAACAAATTGATTGGGGGTCTTCCACAAAAGAAAACTATCAAATTTCCTTCAACTATGTTAAGGGTTCCATCTTTTTCTTCTCCTTCACAGTGAAAGAGACATAAGGACAAAGCACTAGCCATAGTTGTAGATTCTAAGACAAGGAGATGGATCCTTGATTCTAGAGCTTCACATCATATGGCTTCATTATAGAGCATGTGTCTTTTTCTTCACCACATATCTTGATGGTAACAACTCACATATGCAGGTTTGTAGGAGATGGTCTATTAACATGGGTGAAGAATCATTCAATGATGTCCTTTGCATACCTTATTTTTTTCCTTTCTATTTATTTGATCACATAGTATGGCATAGATAAAAGTGTTGAGTTCACACCAATTTTGTGGTCATTTGACATTTCTAGATAAATGATATTGTTATTGTATACACCTAAAAATGGTTTGGATAATCTAATTAATTAAATACGATTTATTTGATTAATTAACCTTAAATTTCTCTACTATTGAATAAATAGAAATATTTATTTATATAGTTCACATTTTAATTCTTCTAATTTTTCTATTATTTTTTCTTAATTAAATAAACAAGTTCACATACTTTTTTTCATTTAATTATTCATTTCTTCCATTTTTAATTTAATAAATGGACTTCTATAGTTTGTTTTATTAAATTTAATATCTTATTTCTTCCTAAATTTGAATAAATCTAAATATTCAAATATATTCATATTTCTACAACTCATCATATTTTACCTTCCAAATTAGATATAAAACATCTAATTTAATTCAATTGGCATTCACGGGAAAGGTGTGGAGACAAATTGGAAATCAATTTGTCAATCTCCATCCTCTGATTCTTCCTATCCTCTGGAAAGATGTTTTTGTGGGGAGGAACCATTCCCATATTCTTCTCAAGCTTCTTCATCCTTCACCATTGAATCCTCCATATCAAATCATGACCTTTGCCTTGCTGCCACATCACATGATGCTGCCAAAAAATCTATATATATAGCCTTTCTCCATAGGAAATGGATCCCAACTTTGTGCTATCTTACTCTGCAGAAATAGAAATCAAGTATTCAAGTATTTAGCAATAGCAATCAGTAGAATCATAATCATGGCATTCCATTTAGATTCATCATAGTTTACAGTAGTTTCATTTATCTATTTTATGTCATTTGCATCAGAAGGATTTCATCATTGCACTTATAAATAGAATCATACAGCTTTAGCATCATAATCATAATCATTCTATTCTCTAAATAGGCATTTTAATAGTCACAGTGCTTACCAAATCTGAGTGCCCTTTGTGATTTAATAAATCTTTGGAGATAGGGAACAATGAGATGCTTTCAAGAGTTTTCTTGTTTTTAACTAGTTTAATTGTTGATTCTCTTGATATAATGTTTCATTAAGAAGTGTTTTTAGTTACTTATTCCACACTTACATTTTGGTGCCCACCGTGGGGCCCTAACCCCATGTTTTAACATTTTGTTTTGAAAAGTGTTCATACAGGATTTTGGTGCATTTTCTTTTAGCACGACTAAAAGATTTTGTAGCGCATCCATCAAAAACTTTAGTGCTTATGACGACTGTTTTAGTACATCCATCAAAAACTATAGCGCTTCTAAAGACTGTTTCAGCGCATCGATCAAAAGCTCCCAGCATAGTTGACTGTACCATGTTCAACTCTATTTTAGCGCATTTGATAAATTCTATAGCACATCTAACAAATTTTGTCACACATCCGATTGATCCTATAGTGCATCTGATCAATTAAATGGCACATTTGACCTCTATTCTGGCACTTTTTTAATTTGACTGTTTGTTGTCTAGATCCGACATGACCGTGGCCAGTAATTTCATTTGATACATTTGGACTAAAATGAACCAATCCTAGGGTAGTCATTTGGATTAAAATATATCAATCCTAGGGTAGTCATCACACATTTCTATCTTGATTAAAATAAACACCATTTCTTTTGTGAAGAAATATCTTCACGTAGATAGCAAATTGTCATTTGGGCTTTAAGAATTAAACATTTGTCTACTGTGATTGTGTAGTGATAGGCCTGTGCTCTCCCCTTAACTGGGTGATCAAAATTCCAAACTCATCTTTTAAATTCATGCACTTTATGCTTTGGTAAATCCTTTAGAAGGCTTGTCGTAGTGGGAAAAATCACTCACCCTGTGGGAATGGCCTGAGTGGGAACAATCAAAGCTAGGTTTTCCAACCCACTATAAAATAAAAGTAAATTTGGGGAAACCCACATTTATCAGAAGTGTGCAAGATAACCATCCCCAAAATATTTTTTCTAAAGATTGGGAGGTCTCCTAAAGGATTTTATCATTTGCTACTCCAAACGGATACCCTATCTACAAACCCTAGTGTAGTATCCAACTTTTCAGTTTCCAAGCATTGAAATATTCACAATGCAAGAGGGGAAGAATTTTCCCCCAAGACACTCACCATATAATTTCCAAGGACCGTTTTCTCAAGGGATCGAGAAATCTAATTTTGAGTATGCACTTGGAAAAGACAAAAACACAGGCGCCCTCTAGGGGGTGACACGACTGTGTGAGTCGATGCAATTTTAAGATGTGGGTCGTTGAGTATAACGATGACCTTTTTGACCTTAAGAGTGAGTCTTCTTGAAGTGTATTCTTTTTCAAAAACCAATGAAAATCAAGAAGGATCATGTTTTATTCTTGAACATACACCTATTGTTTAGATTCTAGGACTTAAAAACAATTGTTTCACAAATTGCTTGATGTGTTTTCAAATCATTAATTCAGATAAAGATAATCTAGAAAAACACAAAGAGTTAGACAAATCAAACTATGAAATTTATGATTAGGGATTGGAAATCCACAATATTTGTCAAGAAATCCCTCACAAAAAGAGTCAACAAACCAAAGAAGCAACTTAGCTACAATTTTTTTTGAAAAGGAGACGCTTCTTATATCAAAGTAGAAAAAATTTACTTCAAAATAGAACTTTCATCCATAGGTTTCATGACTTTGCTAGAGGATATACTGATTATTTTTCCTTAGAGCCTTTATATTCACAAGCTTATTTCCAATGAAGGGCTCTTTCATAAAATCATAATCATAGTCAACCCATTTGTCAGTCTTTCATCCCACAACCAGTAATAGAACATTCCAACAGGCCAAATCAATTCTTAAAATAGAGGAAACAATTGGAAACACTAATCTTGTCATCAAAATCATAAATTTACCAGCAAAGATATCCTGTAAAATATACCTCAAAATTCAGAAAATTACACCCAAAAATCAGCCCCTTTACTGAGAAGAAAATTAGACAACATTGTGGAGTCCCAAAATAGCACTTACACAATCTATTTTAGCACATCCACTCTATCTTTTAGTGCATCCATAGTTCAAATAGCGCATTTACAATCTTTTTTAGCACACATGACAAATTTTGTAGCACATTTTTTGACTGTAACCAAAACTTACAGTGTCAAAAAAAATCTAGTATTTTAGCACATCCACAATCTATTTTAGCACATCTACCCTATTTCATAGTTCTTTTACCATATCGTTTAGCGCATCCACGGTCTGTTTTAGCACTTCTTCCCTCTATAATAGTGCACCCATAGAACAAGAAAACAGAGAGCTATTGGAAACATTTGTCAAACTGTTGACATTAGAAACTCGGGTTTTTATCAAGACAAAAACATTTTCATAGGCTAGACAGTGTCTTAAACCTAAATCATATAGGATCTTACAAGTCAAAATTCTTTTCAAGTTAAACCTAGATCTTGTAACTTTAAAGTGTCCAATTATCAAACACAAATCTTGGTTATTAGGTTAAGTTTCATCATCAGGATTTTGACATCCTACAATCATGAAATGAAACAAAATAATCAAATTTTTAACTTGGTCTCATCAATAGAATATATCATTCTATTTGACTTTGTTAAAATCCATTAACACTCATCCAAACACAAAAGATCAAAAGTTTAGTGAGAATAGAAAATACTTGTATGCCAATTTTGACAAGGTTACAAAGACAAAAACTTAGGGAAAAGGAAATTGAAACATCAAATATCATGGCTGAAGAAAATCCCTTTCACAGATTCCGCCAAAATGATGGAAATCAAATAACCCAAGAGGATGTCCAAACAGCACAACAAGATCCAAATTTCCACAAATTCATGGAAAGGTTTTAGAACAGGATATGGAAAAATATCTTCTGATGCTAGTTGAGCTAGGTGCCAGACTTCCAAAAGTCCTTGATGTTAATCGACTGAAAGAAACACCTAAAACAGCTGAAACCGAACCACACAACATGCAAAACACAGATCAAGTGGTTTCCCTAACATGTCAAATGCAAAATTTTCAACAACTTCAAGATATGCAAAAAGGAACCACAAAGAGGTACTCATTACTAGACATTTTTCCTTATCCTTTTCATCCAAGTGTGGACATGATACCATTTCCTAGACATTGTGAATTCCCCAAATATGACAAGTACAATGGAAAAATAGATCCAATTGACCATGTGAGGGAATTCAAAACAATGAGTTTAGAATTTGCACAGGAAGATACTTACCTAATGAGGTTATTTCCAAGGAGCTTAGTAGGTCACTATATGGAATGGTTCTCTAAATTACAACCAGGGATTCGATCCTTTGTAGAACTAGTCAACAGATTTATCTCACAATTCTCCTTCAATATTCAACATGAAGTAACCATAAAAGACCTTTACAACATGAAACAAAATACAGGTGAGACATTCCTATCATTTCTACAATGTTGGCAAAAGTTTTTTGCTAGATATCCTCATTCTATACCTGAAGAGGAAAAGATGGAATTATTTATTGACAACTTAACTGATGATATGACCTATAGGCTTGAACTGCAATGTCCCCCAACATTTGAAAAAGTGATTGAGAATGGACTTAAAATTGAAGAAGCCTTGGCCAAAAGAGGAGTGATTAAACATTACAATGAAGGACCAAACAATACTAATTCCTCAAATCACTATGGCAACAATGATAAACCTAAATTTTGGGAAAAAAATAGAAATACTAGAGACAATGATGCTACAACTGACACACAAAATGTGAAACTAGTATTCAATTTAATGGTAACAACTGTAAATAATAATCAAAATGAAAACTAGAAAATCAATCAAGGAACCACTCAAAACAACAATCCAAACAATGGAGAATCTTGACAACCATCATATCAAAGACAATCCAATCGGCAGAGATTTACACCATTGGGACAAACATTGGAATCAGCAATGAGAGAGCTTGTTGCAAATAGACTTATTACCCTACCAGAAGTGAGAAATTGGGACCCAAAAGTAAAACCATCTTGGTGGAATGATGCTAACTATTGTAACTTTCATAAAAATAAAGGACATAAAATGAATGATTGTATGCAATTAAAGCATCTGATACAAGATTTGATTGACAGTAAGAAGGTATTTGTTGAAGGACCTCAAACAAACAATGATCACAGTGCATTTACAAATACTTTACCCAATTATGAAAAGGGAGAGTCTTCTTCAAATAGTAAAGGAAAAAGTGTAAACTACATTTATGATAACACCATTCATTGCATTTCTGAGGTTGAGAAAAATAATATCATTGATAATAAAACAGATAACATTATCATCAATTACATTGTATCCCTGAATGTGATCCCAAACATAAACACATTTGACAACCAAATCAATATCATAAAAATCAGGGAAAGACAAGACTATCAACCAGTCAATGTAACGACGAGGGGGAAATCCAAAGTGATACTAAAAGGAGTTGCACCTAAAACCACTACTCCCCCTTCAAATCAATATAGCTTAGTCAATCAACTATAAAAGATTCCAGCAAAAATATCCATACTCGAACTCCTTGAAATTTCACCATCACATAAGGAGGTTTTAGAATAGGCTCTTGTGGCCACAACGGTACCCAATAATTTGGATGTCTGTCAATTTCAAGCTATGGTGGGACATTTGACCATGCCTCATTGTCTATCATTCTCCAAACAAGATGATGTGTCACTTAATCATTCACACAATGCGGCCCTTCATATAGAATTTTTAATCCATAAACACTATGTTAAACGTGTCCTAATAGATGGTGGAGGTGGTTTAAGCATTTACACTTTAAAACTGATATGTGCACTAGGTTATTCGGATAATGCTATTGATGCCAGAAGGAAGATCACAATAAAATCTTATGATGAAGAGAGATCTTCCAAGGGGTTGATCGTGTTACCAATTCAAGTGGGACCAATTGTCAAGACTATAGTTTTCCAAGTGTTAGAAAAGGAGCTAACATATAATATACTCTTGGGACATCCATGGATTCATGAAATGCAAGAAGTACCTTCAACCTATCATCAGTGTTTAAAATTTCCTATCAATGGACAATAAGTCACTATTTTAGCTAACTACAATAATCCCCAGACTTGTAACATGCTTAAAGCAACTCAAGACACTTTGGTGCCCCATAATAGAGAAGAAAACACTTCTAGTTCATCCAGTGGTGAAAAGCAACTAAATTTTATATCCAAATGGGTTGAGAAAAAGGACCAGTCAAAGGATACAACTTTTGTTGACCCCACTTCATCAAGTAATGAAGGTCCACTAAATACTATATCACAGCAGTTCAAAGACAAGATCCAGTTAAAAGACAAGGGCTTGGGAGAATATTCTATTGAGTACTCTTTATGTCTTTCACAATTGTTGCCATCTCCAAAATCATATGGACATCCCTCAACAAAAACACAACAAGCATCACAACCTACCATGGTTCTGGATGAAAGGTTTGTAAAAGCAAGTACTCTAGAAGATGAATCAGAAGACAAGGCCATTCTCAATTGGCTCTATAAAGATGAAGAAGCATCAACATCAGCAAATATCAGCATAAAGACATATCAGTATGGAAAAGGAAAAGCTATCTTAGAAAAAATGCGGTATGAAGGACAAGGACCTATTGGTAAAAGAAAAGAAAACATTGTGGAACCCATCCAACCTCTCACACTTCAACCAAAAGACACAATAGGATTGGGTTATACGGGAGAAAAAAAAGAAGAAACCACTCATGAAGTTGTTGAAAGGATCCTTCAAATGAGGGATAGCTCTGAAATAGATTCTAATGAGTATAAGTGGGATTCTTTATCAGAAATATCATACAAGGACATATAGGTTGATGTTATAAAGAGTATGCACCCACACGTGAGGAGGGATAAAGTTCAAGGACTAGACCCCTTGTATTTGGATCACAAAATATCGATGACTCAATTGAGGATGGACAAATATCAAGTGAGATAGATGACTTGGAGGAGAGTAATAGCATATACCTTAACATCAGCACTAACAACTTTGACAACATGGCTATTGGAACTCTCATTACCATTGATTTTACCCAATATGAGGAATTTTACCCTTAATATTGTTGACGGTCAAAATGGCATAGCAAAAATTAAACAGAATACTGCTATTCTATTTCTCCTGAAAGAGAAAGATAACACATGGATATCTTAGCTCCCAAGGTCTTTATAGTTGGTTCTCAATTGTGTTGATGTCCCTCAGTGGTCAATGTAGCAGTAATGTTCAAGGGGCCTGCTGGTGTGAGCTTATGGATTGTTCTTAGATCAAACATAAACTTAAACCTACTCTAACCGAGGGTTTTTAAAGAAACATAAAAAGATGGGTCGAAGCTTTGGGACAGAAAGAATGATAGTTCACCTATCTTAACCAGACTTGTTATCCTTCAAGGAATTGTAAACTAAAACTGAAGAACAAAATTAACTTGTGATTAACACACAATTGCATTCATTCACAGTGTTGATTTCTACAACAGAGTACTAGTTACCATTTTAAATAAAACACCAAAATAACATTGCATTCCTTGAACGCTTCACAAATCAAATGATTAACTTAAGACAAACACCATTCTAAAACACAACCTGAAGTAGATTAAGATCTGGTTGCTTCTACTATTAGTGAAACATATGAGCAACAATTACAAAGCTGGCACAATCACCAGTGTATAGAAAATCTATGATTCCAAATTGTTTCCATTTATATTAAGAAAACTTGAAAGATACATTATAAGCTTCTGTCGAATCTAACTCCTAACTAAGAAGACAAAAGAAACTCCTATTACAAAGAATCAGGATGCAGCTCTATCTCCTTTATTTCTTCTCTATTTCTATTAACTTTTTCTAACCCTAGGAGTTCTAACCTTAGAAAATCTAACCTTTACAAAGATGAAAGAATTCCTTTTATATACAAAGTGTACCAAAAGGAATGTGTTGTCCCCCTACATTAGGGTTTACAAAATATCTGATTCTGGGAGAGTCGACTCTCAGATCTTTCTGAAGAGAGTCAAAACTGCATTCAATGTGAATCCCTACTGTCCATGCTGATGAGAGATTGTTCCAGGAATCCTCTTAGATATTTTGCAGTTTTCGCATTTACTTTGGCCTTTCGTGTCCATCCTTGAACTCCATCGGGGCCGCCTTGAATGCTCTAAAATCATTTTTCCATTAATATTGATCAGCCTCCCACCAGTGGTCACTACAGTTGTCCCTGCAGGTCATAGTTTATTTGTTCTTCTAGCCTCCTTCATTTTCTAGACTTCTATTGCATGCTGACCATCCTCTGGAGCATCATCGAGCTTTCCCTCATATTTGAACATTATCACCTGAGTCGATCCATCACCCTTTGATATCAGAAGGAAATCCATCTGGTTTGTGTTTTTTCTGTCTCCTTCAAGGTGGTAGTCAATCAGTCAATGGCCAATAGGCCATTCCTTTAGCTTCTTCGGATTGGTTAGACATACACCATGCAGGATTATCAGGCGGTCAAAGGTGGTGCACATTGAATCGCATATTGGTGAGACACTAACCGTGTCTCGCCAATGCGATTATGTCTCTTAACAGCTATCGGCATAGCGGGTACCAGTCGATGAGACCTTTTGGTGAGCTGTAGAATTCATATCGATATCCTTTTTTATCGCTGAGACTTCACTTTGTTGGTGGTACATCGTAGCGAGGGCAGACCTTTCACCCCGAGCTCATTCTGCATCGGCAAGACCCCATCGGGTTGGTGAGACCTCATGGCGATGTCTTCTTTTTCCCCCTGAGCCCAAGCTTCTTCTACTTCAAAGAGACCTCTTCAAGTTGGTGGGATGTCATGGCAAGGCATCAGAATCCTTTGTCGAGCCCATTCCTTTATGTCGGGGAGACCTCTGCCAGTCGGGAAGACATTGTGGTGATATCACTTTGTTTCGGCGAATTCATTGACTCTCCCAGAGCTCTTTTCATTTCGATGAGACCCTACTCCGAGGCCACATTGCTTTATGTTGGCAAGACTAAGTCCCCTAGCCAAGACATCTTGGTGAGCCTTCCTTTCTCTGGCAAGCACACCCATGTCGGGGAGACCCCCTTCATTTCGGGGAGACATTACCCCGAACTTTACATCTTGTCATCGAGAGATCCCCGGATCGTTGGGACCTTTCATCAAACTCCCTTTATTCTCATCAGGCTCACTTTGCTTCATCAAGACTCCTTGCTATTGGCCAGACATTATGCTGAGCCCCCTTAGTCCTTCAGGGAGCTCCTTCCGAGCTCAAATTTCTTTTGGCAAGACATTTCAGAGTCGCTCAGACACCACGCCGAATGCATCTAGTCTCCTCAAAGGAACATCTTATTGGTGAGACATAAAGATCTTGCCGAGACCTTATGGTGATGGAATCCCCTTTCTTTCGAGGCCTTCATTTCATGTCAGCGAGACAATGCCACATCAGGGAGACCTTTCCCCGAGCCCTTCTTGTCATATCGAAGACTGACCTTTCGGTAAAACTTTTTCATTTCAGCCAGACCTCCTGCCGAAGGAAAAATTATCGCTGGGCTCAGACCTTTGGTGGGACCTCCTCCTGTGCTTTGTCAGTGAGACCAAATGTACTCACCAAGACATCTTTCCGCTGCAAAATTTTCTCACCGAGACGCATACCCTCATCGGTGGTCGACAAGACACAAGGTGCTCAGAAAGACCACCCACCGAAGGAATAACTCTCGCCGAAGTGTCTGCTCCATACGCGCTAGTTGGTGAGACATGAAGAATTCGCCGAGACTTCTTCTCGAAGGAAAATATTTGGCTGATATTTTCATCCCTCTGTTGTTGGTTGGTGAGACATAAAGATCTCGCCGAGACCTTTCTCCGAAGGAGACTTTCATGCCAATGGGAAACTCTTAGTCGCTGGGACAATGATTGATGTCTTGCCGATAGATATTTGCATGTGAATTCTGATCGTTGTGACATCCCTAAGGTCTTTGCGAGAGGCAACATAGATGCCTATTAACCAAATGTACTGGTAGTCGGCAAGACATCTGCAAGGTCTTGCCGACTTTCTTCTTAGAGGAAAATTATGACCAACTAGACTGAGGAATACATTCCAACTGAGCTCCCTTGGAAAATATCATCATGTGTGTGATTTGATCCTACAAAATAGAGTCCCCATCAATCCTCAGAAGCACATAAGATATATTATTCTAAGATACACTATCATTTATGATAATTCCATTCAATTTCCAGCAAGAAGAAAACCAACTCAAGCTGAAATAGAACCAAAATTTAACGGAACCAGTAGACAACTTAGGAAGAAAATAGAAGAACCCCAAGAGTAAAAGAAAATAACAGAGGCAAAGAAACCAAAAAGAAAGGGGGACCCATTTTGTTCCAAAATAAAATGGGGTGGTTATGCAAGGCATAACAAACACATCCTGAACTTATTGACTGGGAACCAACTGAAGCTATTGATATACCAATCTTTACGAATGATGATGCCATTGTAAATTTTCTTTCTAGTGACACACCTAACACAAGTTCTACTCATAAATCTCATAACGATATTTCAAATCAAGAGGGTGCCAAATCTTCCAGTTGCAAAATTGAATACAGGAATAATGGATCTAATGGTGAAAACCATTCAATGGAAACATTAGATCTCAAAAAAGTAAAAACAAAGAACATATATGACGGTGAAAACCTCTCTGAGGCACCGAAGGATGGAAGATTTGACACCCTTCCAGAACATTTTCATGAAATATCATCAGTGCTGGTGGAACCTACACAGTCAATCAATATTAGCACAACAAAAAAGACAAAAATTCTACATCTAGCAGCATCTATGACAGAACTAGAGAAGCCTAAATTCACCAAATTATTTGAAGAGAGACATATAAGCTTTGCATGGTCTTACTCTAATATGTTGGGGCTAGATCTAGATCTTCTGATGCATCATCTATCTCTACCATCCAGAATCAAACTAGTAAAGCAAAAGCTAAGGAAAATGCATCCCCACATCGCATTGATGGTAAAAAACAAAGTTTAAAAAGTTTTTAGATACAGGATTCATCAAGTCCATCGATTATGCTAAGTGGATTTCACATATTGTACCTATATCTAAACCAAATAATAGTATCATAATATGCACAGATTTCAGAGATCTAAATAAGGCATGTCCAAAGGATGATTTTCCTTTACCAAACATTGACATTATTGTGGATTTAACAGCGGGACATGCCATGTTGTCACTTATGGATGGCTTCTTAGGGTATAACCAAATCAAGATAGCACCCGAAGACCAAGAGAAGATAGCATTCACCTATCCATGGGGCACATTTTTTTGGAACATCATACCCTTTGGGTTGAAAAATGCAGGTACAACATATCAGCATGCAATGATCACTATTTTTGATGACATGATGCATACTTTTATTTAAGATTACATTGATGATATATTAGCAAAATCATACACCAGGGAAGGACATTTGGAGATTCTAGGAAAAATCTTTACAAGAT
Organism: Sequoia sempervirens; assembly: GCA_007258455.2. Lineage (NCBI taxonomy): Eukaryota > Viridiplantae > Streptophyta > Pinopsida > Cupressales > Cupressaceae > Sequoia > Sequoia sempervirens. Next base: position 431,417,860 of record VDFB02000015.1, on the reverse strand, counting down.
TATAGAAATTCAATGTCAGATTGAATCCAAAGAAGTGTGTGTTTTGGGTTACATTGGAAAAGCTCCTCGGATACATAGTTTTAGAAAAAGGTATCGAAGTGGATCCAGATAAAATTAAAGCAATAATGGAAATGTCACCATCGAATATTATCATTCAACTACTCTCTCTATAGGGTAGGCTACACTCAATCAAGAGATTTATCTCCCAATTAGCAGATAAAAGTCATCCATTCAATCATCTACTACACAAGAATGTCTCTTTCAAGTGGGATCAAGAATGTGAAAAAACTTTCAATAAAATAAAGCAATATTTGATGTCACCTCCCATACTCATGCCACCTACGGAAGAAAAACCATTGTTATTATACATTGCAACAACAGAAATTTCTTTAGGAGCTCTATTAGCACAAGAAGATCTTGAAGGAAGGGAACAAGCTATATACTATATCAATAGGACTCTGAATGGTTATGAAATAAATTACACCTTCATCGAGAAAGCATGTTTGGTGGTAGTATTTTCTACCCAAAAATTGAGGAATTACATGTTGACCCACATAGTTAAGCTCATTGCAAAGATTGATCTGTTAAAATACTTACTCAGCAAGGCTGATCTAACAGGGAGACAAGCCAAATGGGTCATGATCTTGAGTGAATTTGATATCCATTATGTGGATAGGAGAGTCATCAAAGGTCAAGTGATTTCCAATCAATTAGTTGAAGCTCCATTATTTGATAATCATGCACTGAACATTGAGTTTCCTGATGCAGACATTTTTACTGTGACAACACAACCATGGAGGCTTTATTTTGATGGGTCATACACATAACGTGGGTCTGGTGTGGGCATTCTGTTTGTCACACCTCAAGGACATACAATCCCAAGGTCCTATATACTCATGTTTTCTTGCACAAATAATGTAGCTGAGTATGAGGCTTTGATTATTGGTATCAAAGTGGCAGTTGAATGGAATATCACATAACTGTAATGATATGGTGATTCACAACTAGTCATTTATCAAGTAAATGACGAATATCAAACAAAGGATGAAAAGATGATGCCATATAAGAAGATGGTAGATGATCTCAAAAATTACTTTGTGGAAATCAAGTTTAAACAAATTCCAAGGGCAGAAAACAAAGTTGCAGATGTTATGACGACAATTGCTTCTCTTTTACAGTTGCCAAAAAAGTGAGGTCGTTATGAGTTTATAGTAGAACAAGTGTCTAAACTAACTTATGATGATCCTAATTCTCAAACCATATGCCAATTAGTTGACATTGAATCCTCCATTTATGGAAAGACTTATGCTTACCTAAAATATAATATCCTTCCTCATGATCTTTCCAAAAACCAAAAACGCAACTTCATCTGCCAAACCACATGACATACATAAATTGCTGACATACTTTACTGTTGAGATCTAGATGGTACTCTTCTTCGATGTCTAGAACATAATGAGTCTGAGACAACTTTACATGAGGTTCATGAAGGTATTTGTGGAACTCATTCAAGCGAACCAACCCTAGCAAAGAAACTCTTTCATTTGGGATATTATTGGTCGAATATGGAGGAGTCTTAACAGTTTGTTAAGAAATTCCAGAAATGTCAAATCCATGGTAACTTAATTCATGCACCAGCGCAAGAATTGCATCTGTTTACATCAACATGTACCTTTTGTTAGTGGGGACTGGACCTAGTAGGAAAGATAAATCCATCTTCATCCAATGGGCACAAATTTATAATCATAGCAATGGAGTACTTTACAAAATGGATAGAAGCGGTTCCTTTAACAACAATCACTAGAAAGTAGATCTCGTCTTTCATACTAAACTACCTCATCTGTAGATATGGAATTCCCCAATCCATTGTAACAGACAATGGTAGACCTTTTAAGAACCAGGATGTCCAAGAATTGTGTGAAATATTTCATATCCAACATCATTTCTCAACACCGTACTACCCTCAAGGAAATGGCCAAGCAAAGGCCTCAAACAAAATAATTCTAAAAATTCTAAAGAAAATGGTTAATGATGTTGGACATGATTGGCATGTTCAACTAAATCCTACATTATGGCATATCGAACTAGCATCAAAACACCCACAAGAGCTACACCATATGCATTGGTATATGGATCAGAAGCTATACTACCCATTGAGGTTGAGATTCCATCACTTTGTGTATCACTAAAATGTATCATTCTAGATGAGGATTATAGGGTCTCTAGACTGCAAGAGTTGAAACTATTGGATGAACGTCGTCAACAAGTTGTGAACCATTTAATGGAATATCAATAGAGGATGTCCAAAAGCTACAATCAAAGGGTAAAGCCTAGAGTCTTTTAGGTTGGGGACTTGGTCCTAAAGGAAAACCCTAGAAATCAACAAGATAGAGAAAAGAAAGGGAAGTTTGAACCTAACTGGCTAGGTCCCTTTGTCATCATATCAATTTATGGATCTAGGGCCTATCAACTGTCTACACCTGAAGGGGATCTATTGGATGAACCTATCAATAGTATCCATCTCAGAAATTTGTACACTTGAATAACCTAGTGCATGGTTCAATGGTTACCTTGATGAAAACCTAGAAAACACGTGTCTCGAATGATAGGAAAAAAAATACAAAAGAGAAAAATACAAAAAAATCATAAAGACTAAAAAAGTGTAATAAAAACATGTAGTGAAAACTTGGAAATAGGTGCTACTTGTGATTTGAACTAGCTTTTCCATCTATTAGAGGCATGTCATGGTTGTTCAATTTCACTACCATTTTATGTCTATTATCGTATCATTGTAACGTGGTCATGTCTCACCCTGGCTTGGGGGAAAAATCAGGACCTCGCTGGGGGAAATAAACTTGAGCTTAATCAAATAGAAAAATAGCAGTATGACACCACAGCAAAAACAATGATCAAAATGCAACCCAACATTGAACATCAATCACCATCAGAAATGCATCAAACATCCATATCATATCAAAAATCCAAAAACAGAGTCGTCTAGTTGAACTACATGATCTCTGTGTGTATAACGTAGGCAAGGCTAATCTTTGATCGACCCCTGAGGCCCCTACGATAGGTCTTTAGGTTAAGTTTTTGGTCAAAATCTCAGAAAATAACAAAAACATCCAAAAATCAAAATCAAAATCAAATCAAAATGGATGATCTAATCTAAATAATGGTTGAAATAATTTAAGCAAAGGTTGGATGATTGTATTTTGATATTTGTTATCAATTATTTGGAGCAACTCAATGATGTATTGAACTAGAGAAGCTAGGAAGGAGAATGGTATTTTCTTTGTCTGCTATCTGTGAGTTAATCATTATTATTATGTGAATTGTCGTGAAACGTGCTCTACAAAGTATCATTGATGACATTCAAAATTCACATAGGAAAGTGATTGATTCTTGTCTGTTTATGCAAGAAATGCTCAGGTCATCTCGGTTTAGTTATACATAGGTGCTTGTGTTCACTTGCAATATCAATAATCATGGAAGTAGGACTCAGGTCATCATGGTCTAGATTATACCATCGATGCTTGTACTTACTTTCAACATTTTAAAGCTCAATGATGATACAAAGCACAATAAATGGACTATTAAGATGCCAATGTTTGCATGTAGATTTGCATGGTAAAATAGATTGCATTCATGATAGTTTTACATCTGCAAAGTGTTACAAAAGTTGGTAAAGGATCCAAAACAATGATATGTTTTCTCATAATGGATTGAGTATACTTGACATTAACAAAAACATCACTATTATGATGTAGATGCATAGTCATTTTCATTATATACATTGGAAATCATTTATTTTATCATTTCATCATTTTTCAAATAAATTGCATTGATCACATCATATTTTTGATATCACACATCATAAAACTGCATGAGAAAACTATCAAAAACATCCTCAATATCATGTAATTGCATTTCCGTATCGTACATCCATTCATCATATCATACATCATACATTCAAAATACCATTATATTCATCATTTTTCATCCACTTATTACATCATATACTTGCATTTAAAATATATTACATGAGTAAAGTACACATATCCCATTTACATCATACGTCATATATCATTAAAACATCATATAGGTAGATTATCATATAATTTAGAATTGCACATCATACATTTATTTCATCCATATAAATAACTCAATACATCATGCATCCATACAACATCATTATACACATCATAGATAGAACATCATAAATCATAGCATGTCATCATGATTATAAATTACATCCATAACATCATAATATAAGGATCATCACACGGCATATAGAACATATAAAATAAATGCATCCATCATAGAATCATATAGAACACATAATAGATCGATAAAATCCACTGCATATCATATAGATCTCAAAATCATAATGTCAAATATACAATGATGTCTGAAATAAAAGGAGATATATTATCAAAAATGGTTGTAATCAGAGTATACATCACATCTCAAAATATAACAGAAGGTACAATCATGAAACTGTTTTGCTGGCTCCATACGGTGTAGGCATCTCAGGACCATTCCCTCCACCACTGGATGTACCAAGATCTCTCGGGAGGGGTTGTGTCACCTCTACTCATGCTCCTCAACTGGGACCTGCCAAATCGAGACTACACATAACTCACTCTCTGCTCTGAAGGAACGACATCATAGAATTTACCTTTATAATACTCTACCTCCCGACCAATACGGACAACCTCTCACATATAATCTGCTATAGTGGTACCATCCTCCAATTTCTGCAATCTCTCAATTATAGCCTGAGCCTGCTCTGTAGCCCGTCTAGCAGTATCCCTCTTGGTTGTCAATGATGTAATCTATGTTTGAGTCGCATCCAACTGAGCTTGTACCTAAGCTAAAACATGTGCATGTTACTGGGCATGTACCTGCATCTGAGCCTGTGTCTATGTCAATAGACCCTGAGCTCGCACCAGCTGACCTTGTAAGGTCAGTTCCTACACCTGTAAGCTCTCAATTTGGGTTTACTGCTGCTGGGATGGTACACTGATCTGCACACACTGCTCTATAGGATCTACCACTATTTTCCTCTTATGAGGCACCGTATACTCCTATACATCTATGGATAGACCTGATCCACCTACACCCAACCCACCTGAACCATCTCCACTTCTCTCATCACTACTACCCTCCTCATCCCCAATATCCTCCTCCTCACCAACCTCCTCTCCTCCATCGGCAACCATGTGCAACAGCAACCTCATCCTCGGCAGGTAGTGGTGTTGGCTCATCAGGAATGGTAATACGTGGAAATGGATGAAGAAACAAATACTCTACATAATCAGTTGGAACAGGTGGCTCAACAATATCAGGTCAGATATCCCAAACTAGAGGCGATAGAGCCTAGAACTCCTAAATAGTGGCATCATATGAAAGGTCATGCCCCCAGTCTGTAGAATCTACCTGTCAAAGAGCATAATGGGCAACACCCTAGGGCATGCCCTGAACAATACCATATTGTCTAAGCACTCGTCTGAGAAAAAATCTCTCCAACACCCAATGTGTCCACCCAGTCATAATCATCAACTGACATAGATAAGGTAACTGAATTTCATCATCATCCCAGTGCTCACAATCTAAGTAGGGCCGCCATGTCACAACCTATATATCATCCAATACTCTCCTCCAGTGATCCAACTTACCCAATCTAGGTTGAGTAAGTCAACTTGTGTATATATGTACATATGGTTGCATGGCAGGTCATTGTCTAACCAATATTGGATGCATAATAGCAATATGCTCCCATGCCCACACCTATAGTAGAGTGACTCCTGAAGACAAACTACGACCTCCAAGGTAAATAGCCGAATGCAAATCATGATATAGATGGGCAAGCATACATATGCCCCAAGCATATCTCGTCCCGTGTACAATCATACTCTCCAACACATGACCCTTACCAACAGAAAGTCCCTTTGATCTATGATCAGGACAAAGGAACCCTCCAGTGAAACTAGCAAGTATTGTAGGAAAAGTGGCATAAGCATCCACCATCTCGCACCACGGAATCCAATATCTAGAAATGGAATCATCCTGAAATACTCTATGGAGACCATTGGTCCCACCCTGCTTTGAAGAATCATACACTACAATGTCACCAACAACTGTATCTGCAGAATCTACTAGACATCCTCAGGGGTGACTGTCATCTCGCCAGTAGGAAGGTGGAAATTATTATGCTCATTATGCCACCTCTCTACTAGGGCTGTCAGGAGACCCCGATTAATCCTAATCTGGGGCATATCTAATAAAGAGGACAAACCACAACGTGTAATAACTATCATCTCAGGTTGTGCTAGTTGTGGTATCAAATTGAATGTCTGGGAAAACCACTCTCGAATTTGAAGGTTCGTCAAAACCTCCTATCATCATGAAATATTCAAAGTCAACACTTTTTGTCAAATCATGAAACATCAATTATCCTATCAAATCTAATCAGCTCTTGGTGATACTTTTGATTAAATCTCATGAGAAAACATCATCAAACCTTACCTATCATGAGGTCAATCATCAAACATCATTGAACCTCACTTATCATGAGGTCAATTAATCAAATCAACCTCGCCTATCATGAGTTATATCAAACAAACTATAATTATTCCTCGCCTATCATGAGGATAATTATCATCAATCAAACATCAGATCTCGCCTATCATGAGGTTGAACATCATCTACTTGATTAAGATCATCAATCATATCAAACCAACAGCTGGCACAATCAAAATCGACAAAATCAAGGATAAATTTGATAAACTACATTATGACTTGGATGCGCTAAAATAGTGTTTTTATGTGCCACAATATCAGAAGTGCCATTAAAACACCTCGAAGTGCTAAAACAGGCGCTCAAAGCACTAATTTATCATATGCACAATTTCAAGAGGAAAAAGTGGTATTTTAGGACATCAAAGCACCATTTCAGTGAAAGCATTATTCTAGGAGATCAAAGTGCTAATCTATTGGGTCAAAGCACTGAACTATTCAAAGCGCTAAAACAGAAATCAAAAGCGCTAAAATATTTATCCTAGGTACTAAACTTTGAAAGCGCTAAATTAACCTATGAAATTGCTACAATATATATCCTAAGTGCTACTTCATTAAAAGCATTGAAACAGACCATGAAAGCGCTACATCGAGCCTTTAAAGTGCTAAAAGAAACAAAAAATTTAACATTTGAAAAATGGCACGAAAAATGAGAAAACACAGAGGTTCACGGGTATATACCGAAGGTCCGTAAGCAGTCGGGCAGTTGTGTTGTCGCACATGCTCAAATTGGTGAGTGTGGTAAGGAATTGACATCTTGCTCCAAATTGCTAATTTGCTCTCTCTCAAATTTTTCAAACTCAAATTGCATAAATGAGTTTTAAAATCACCTTTTTGACCTTTTATAGGTTAATTAAGGTGAGATTTTATGGGGTTTTTTAATTTTATTTTCCATGGAGATTAATTCAAATTCATCACAAGGACAAATTTCTACATTCTTTGTCGAGAGATAAATTATGTCATCATCATATCTTGATCAAATCATCAGAAAATCATAAAATTTTGAAATCTTAGAAAAATTCAAAAAAAAAATCAAAATTTCATCAATTTATCTCCCGAGGGGGCATATATTCATCATCACCTAAAAATCTATGTCTGGGGCATACTAAAAAAAAATTGTTAGTACTAGCAGCAGCAGCAAAATTTTCTTTGAAGCAATGTGTAAACACATCACTTCAAAGAGGGGAAAAATGTATACACCTAAAAATGGTCTAGATAATCTAATTAATTAAATGTACGATTTATTTGATTAATTAACCTTAAATTCCTCTACTATTGAATAAATAGAAATATTTATTTATATAATTCACATTTTAATTCTTCTAATTCTTCTATTATTTCGTCTTAATTAAATAAACAAGTTCACATACTTTTTTTCATTTAATTATTCATTTCTTCCATTTTTAATTTAATAAATAGACTTCTATAGTTTGTTTTATTAAATTTAATATCTTATTTCTTCCTAAATTTTAATAAATCTAAATATTCAAATATATTCATATTTCTACAGCTCATCATATTTTACCTACCAAATTAGATATAAAACATCTAATTTAATTCAACTGGCATTCACAGGAAAGCTGTGGAGATAAATTGGAGACAAATTGGAAATCAATTTGTCAATCTCCTTCCTCTAATTCTTCCTATCCTCTGGAAAGATGTTTGTTTGGGGAGGAAGCATTCCCATATTCTTCTCAGGCTTCTTCATCCTTCACCATTGAATCCTCCAAATCAAATCATAACCTTTGCCTTGCTGCATCACAGGATGTTGCCGAGAAATCCATATATACAACCTTTCTCCACAGGAAATGGATCCCAACTTTGTGCAATCTTACTTTTCAGAAATAGCGATCAAGTATTCAAGCATTTAGCAATAGCAATCAGTAGAATCATAATCATGGCATTCCATTTAGATTCATCATAGTTTACAGTAGCTTCATTTATCTATTTTATGTCATTTGCATCAGAAGGATTTCATCATTGCACTTAGAAATAGAATCATACAACTTTAGCATCATAATCATAATCATTCCATTCTCTAAATAGGCATTTTAACAATCACAGTGCTTACAAAATCAGAGAGCCCTCTGTGATTTAATAAATCTTTGGAGATAGGGAACAATAAGACGCTTTCAAGAGTTTTCTTGTTTTTAACTAGTTTAATTGTTGATTCTCTTGATATAATGTTTCATTAAGAAGTGTTTTTAGTTACTTATTCCACACTTACAGTTATAGTTGTGGAGGAATATGATCAAAATATACTTTACACCATAAATTTGACTCTTACTATTTCTTCATCCAATTTTCACGCTCAAGCATCTAGTGTGGACACCCTTGAGAATATTCAATACAGTCATACCTTCAATTCTTTTTATTGAGTGAGGTTCTAAAGACGTGTTGATATTTCGTCTCTTATTGCTTCTACTTTAGTGTTGTTATATCTATGACTTCCAATGACTCTTTTTACCAAGATCATATCCATCATCCTCCAAAGGAATCTCCTTGGGATGAATACTTGATAGATCTATCATATTTGTTTCATGAGTCCTTGTAAATTTGGAGGACACCCTAGAGAACATTCATATTCTATTTTCCATCATAGTTATCTTATCATCTTAGGATGTTGTTTTATGTTCATTTATGCAATGTCATGTATTCCAACTCTCTTCAATTAGGCCTAGGACTCCTAATTGGATTTGACACCTCTCAACACTGACATGGTGACACTTGAGAAATTTTCTAAGACACCATAAATTATAATCTTCCTTTGCTCATTCCTTTTTGGTATGGGGATATATCCTACATACACCTTTGTTTTTTCCTAAGGGGAGGAATATTTTTCAATGTTCATGAATCATCCTCAACATTCAAAATCCAACATCTATCATTGGAGTAGAACACTCTACATTAAGGGGGATAGAGCAATTATCTTGTCCTTTTCTTTGTCTCTATTTTCGAGGGGGCTCTCTCTCTTTTCTTGAGGGGCTTCCTTCTAGGGGGTTTTCCCCTATATGATATTTTATCCTTCCTAACTCCTTCACGAGCATATTTTTTACATGGGTATCCAACTAACTACAAAATTATTTGGACTGATCCATTTATCTTTCCTACCCACCTAACTTATGTTTAAGGAGAAATGTTGGTGCTTTATTTTATTTTCTTGTGTTTATTTAAATTTATTGTATTATATGCACCAAGGATAGGATAAGCTCACTTAGGTAGGTATTTATATAAGTAGGTTGTATTTGCATCATGTAACTTGTCCTTTCCTAATTTGATGGAGATGTGTGCACATGTGACTGCATCTCCTTTATTCCACATTGATTGTACATTCACATCTCTTGGTGGGTTATTCTATGTATACCGACTTGTAGCTCTCATTTGAACAACCTCTTACCATTGTATATTTACATCCTCTGATAGAAAGGAACCATTGTCATCTTTGGTCTCTTTTATGCTTTCATTGAAGCTCATTGATCTTGAGTGGCTATCTCCATAATTAAATCATACACAAGACATTTCCAAAAGCAAGTATTTTCATAGGACAAGAGAACAAGGATGAGACATCCTTTCATCATCCCCTCGACACCACTGTTAAAGAGGAAACATCTCCAAGAGTTTCATCTCACAAAAGGTATGTTTTTGACATGTCCCTCTATTGGGGGCATTGAGAGGACTTGAGGAACTGAATGGGACAAAGTGGAAATTGTTTGAATCCCCTTGAAAACTTTGGCACATCCCCACTACCTACACATGCAAAATGTCATGTAAAAAAAAATCTAAAAATCTAATTCGCTAACTCTAACCCTTAAATATTATGTGTCCTATTGACACCAAAAACCCTCAAAAGAATTATGAAGATACATGTCCACTTTCAATACAAATTACTATCAACACTTTGTCATTGCATTGAGTAGAAGCAAGAGGAAGAGGAAGAACACTTTGTCATTTACACTCATATTCATGATGCATTTTATTTCACATTGGGCCATCTCACTCACCTATATCACACCTTTATTTTGTATAAGCTAAATCAAGCATGATTACAAATAAACTCAACCTACTGCCTACATCCACATTGCATTTCATTTATCTATTAGCATTTGTAAGGAATTTAATTGCATCTCATCTCACATTATAGGTTCACTAAATTTCATCTCATATACATTGTCATCTCATATTTATTTTAAGTTGTTTAGATTAATCATATTTGGTTATTATAAGCATCTTAGATTCATTTCATTATCCATTCATTTCCATATCATTAACATATCACATAAATCGCCACCTACATCACAAATTGTTAGGTTTGTATCCATAGCATATAAAACCATAAATCATCCATCACATCCTGCATCATAAATGTTAGACATCATACATATCATCCATGTTATCCATATAAGCATAAACATACATCATCATTAGCATATGCATACATCACATCATCATGATCATCCATAATAAAATCATAAACATACACATATGCATAGATAAATCATCCATTACATACACATGACATCGTGTCAATAAGGGCTATCGCATATCATATAAAAATAAAAATACAATGTCCATCACATGAGCCATAATAATGTCCATCATATCATAAAAATACATATCCATCATATACATCAATAATCATCAAATAAAGTACAAGCACAAGGCTCTAAATCTGATCTCTGCTACTTTGTACTATACACCCATCTTGTACCTGTTAGAAACCGGTGTCCTGTCATCTGTCCTCTGTCCTCTCTACTATGAATTTCCCACATCTAACCTCTATGGTGAGCCTGGCACTCCTCTCCATGGAGGGGTCTCTTAATAGCTACTAGATCCATAAGTGTGTGTCCCTACTGACTAGGATGGTGTTGGCATCTGTAGCGCCACTCTGACATAGGCAGGCACCTTTTGTGCATGATCTAGCACTGACATGAAGTAGGCCCCTATATAGTAGTTGGCCTCTCGCATGTACTCATCTTGCTTTGTTGCCTGATATCTGGTTGAATCCTACTCCACCCTGTACCTATCCCAGAATCCGCATATGGATCTCCTCTCCTATGCCCACGCATCCTATGCCAACCACAACTTATCAATCTTTGCTCCTATCTGCAACACTTGCTTTATAGCCTTGTCCCTCTCATTTCGCATGGCCTATACCTATTCTTGAGCAGCATCCCTCTCCCTATGCAATGTATGTACCTCAGCCCTTGTCTCACCGCCCTCGCCCCACATGGCATGTGCCTATGCCTACGTTGCATCTCTCTCTCTCTCTCCACAACCTGCATCTGTTCCACTACCGCGTCCCTCTCATCCTGCAAGGTTTGTACCTATGTCTGTGTTGCATCTCTCTTTGTATGCATGGTTTGTACCTAAGCCCTCATAGCCTCCTCTCTCTCCTGCATCAATCCCATCTCTCCAACTATCTGGTTTGCTACCTCGACTCTGTCACAGAGCTTGTCTCACTCTCGTCTCAAATCAATCATCTCCCTTAGTAGCCCCTCCACCTGTCTCCTCAAATCACCCATATCTTTCTCTGCCTCTGCCAAGACATCTACAAATACCTGGTCTGCCACTCCTCCGAGCTCTCGCTGCCCCCTGGCCTATAGTATAGTCATCTCTTCCTGTAGTCTGTCTCACTCCCAACTCACCTCCACTAGCTCCTCATTCTCTTTGGACACCTCTCCCTCAAGCCAAGTCACCTCTACTCGTATCTAGCTCACCTTGGTCTACAGCCCATCCCTCTCTACCTATATCTCCTCCATGCATCATGATACCTCATCTACTAGGATCTCGTAGTCCCTCTACCCGCACCCTATCCACCACTGCATGCAACATGCTCACCTCGGCCTCTATTTTGCACCTCATATCCTCCGCATCCCTAAGTCTCTACTCATAAATCTATAGTCTCGTCACAACCCCTCTCAATAGTACAGTCAGATCCTCCTGTACGTATGGTACCATGGCCAATGGCTCAATCTCTGGAGAGTCTACATCCATCACCTTCACCTGTGCCTCATCTCTCTCCTCCTCTACCTCCACATGTGCCTCATCTCTCTCCTCCTCTGCCTCCACCTCCTCCTGGTCTCTCCTCCACTGTCTCTCCCTCCTCCCCACCCTTCGTTGCTAACCTCCTACCTCTGTTGCCTCCTTCCCTCTCCTCTGCTGACCTCCTACCTCGGCCTCCCCCTATCCTCTCCCCTACTAACCTCCTACCTCAGCCACCTCCTACCCTCTCCTCTGTTGTCCTCTCCTCCTCCCTCTCCTCTGTTTGGCCAGTCTCAACTCATTCTCTATCCCAAAACCAAGTGTCTCTACAATTGGCTCTACTAGCGTAATCTGTATGGGTCGATGATGGGAAAACCACTTGGAGAATCCGACTGTCACTCCCACATCTGCTCTCCCTCCTCTCCTACTCATATAAGGTACCTGATGCAACCCCTCCCACTGCTACCTTGCAAACTCAGCCGTAATCTACTCCCCCCATGGTCGTTCTCACATGATGTGTCTGAATCTCTTTGGTCCGTGAGGAATGTCCTATGGAAGCCCAAACTATCTCATCACCCAGTCTGCCCTGTGTAACTCCACTATATAGAGCTCTCTCCTGACTATATAGGATACTATGCAGAAATATCCTTTATGTCTCTCCTCATCTCTCCTCCATTCAGTGAACCGTCATGTTAGGTACGACCTCCACACTATCTGCTCCTCCCAAAGATCATCCATCATCCTCCTCCATCTATCCAGATCATCGAAGCCCTGATAATGCCATACCCAACTGTACTTTATCCCATACCAGTATGCCACTAGTAGTTTTGGATCTTGCAGCCCTCTTGTCACCACTCCTAGCTTGGCCACACTAATGTGCTCCTAGGCCCATATATGTAACAGTGTCACCTGTGTAATGTTGAGATCCCCTCTATAGCACACAATGTGCATATCTTTGTATAATTGACACAACACGCATGGACCCCATGCGAACTCCCCCTCTATCTGCTCCATGATATGTCGCACAACCTCCATGTAATTGAGGCTGTAGAAGCATCCACTCATGTCTGGTATCAATAGTCCACTAATCAATCCACAAAGGTATAGTGGTAGTGGAGGTACCCCCAATCCCAAACATCTATCCAAATCGAACACCATCATTTATAGTGGTAAGTCCTCTCTTTCAAATAGGACCCATAGGGTCTAATCCAGTGCCTCACCCTTTGATCTCATCCCACTCACCAAATGGTCTTCTATAGGTAGTCGTAGAATCCTCCAAACGTCCTCGAGGGTAACGATCATCTCCCTTGTCAAGAGATGGAATGTAGAGGTCTCTGAGCTCCATCGCTCTATAAGGGTTGTCAACATCGCTCGATGCGCTCTGACAATCGGGTATCCCAGCATGTGCAGCAAACCCACTCGTGCCAATGCCTCATAATCCTCTGCATTCATCGCTGCTATGGTCACCTCCAACACCTTTGAACACCTCTCTCTCATCCGCAGGCTCTCGAACCACTACATCCACACCACACAACATGTCAGTCATCTCATCATTTTCTTCATCTTTCCCTCTTTTACATTTCCTGCCCCTGGGTTGTCTTCTCAACAATTTTCCCCCCTTTTGGACAAATTTCCCCAATTTTCCCAAAAAAAAAAAATTCATCCTCCCTACCCATTTTTATGGGCATGCTCGCCCTTTTTCTTCCTTGTTTCCTTTTTCCATCCCTTGGGTGAACACGCCCTTGGGACGGGTGAGCCCACCTATCCTTGGGCAGCTCGCTCATCTTTGGTCGAGCCCACCCATCCTAGGGTGAGCCCGTCCTTGGGTGAGCCCTCCCAGACAGGCGAGCCCGCCCAATGGATGGTCAAGCCCATCCATGGGCGATCCCGCCCGCCCCCATGGGCAGGCAGATCCACCCGCCTCTCCAGTGAGCAAGTATGCCCGATGGACAAGTCGGCCCGCTGTTGTGGGCAGTCACACCCCTGGGCTGGGTAGAATCACCCATCCTTGGGAACAATCGCCCATCTGTTGAGTGGAATCACCCATCCTCGGTGCAAAATCGCTTATCCTATTTCAAACTCGTTTTTGAGCATATTTTCTCGATTCTAAGGAAAGTCTGCCCTTTCCTAACACCCTCCCGCCCTTTTTGGACACTTTTTTTTAATTTTCTAGGTGAATTTACCAACTAATTGGGAAAATCCAACCCCCTTCCCCATTTCCTCTAAACAGGAGATTCTACCTACTCAATGGGCGAAATTAAAATTTTTCCACCTACCCATTTCACTAATCCACCCCCTACCAAAACCCATGTTTTTAAATTACATAAAAATTTAAAAATACACCAAAAATTTCTTAAAATCACAAAGTGGGGTTTGGAACTAACTTGGCCTGGAACTGTGTGCTCGTGGAAGAACCGTCATACCTCATACCCTCGGTGGATGATGTCGTCATCATACTCCTCAGCCATCCTCATCTCCTTCTTCTCCTCTTCTCTCTCTCTCACTCAACTATCATTTGTGCAAATGAGGAGTAGTAATTCCTAAAATTACTATAAGTAACTTTTCCCTCCTTTTTAATTTTTACCCTTTATTTAACCTCTTTTTAATTCAATTAATCCTCTAACTTTCGCGGGCCACCATTTGCACACCGTATTTTTGTTTAACTCCATTCAAAGGCCAATCTTCATGGTTTTTTGAGCTCTATTTAAATGGTTCCTTCCATTTCTTCATATCGAGAAGTCACTTGGGGCCCCTTTTCCTTCCCCAACCACCCTCTCATGGGGGTATACCCTACCATTTTCCTCCATTCCTCTGTCATAGCTTCTTTCTTGTGAGCTCAGGGCATCTCCCTTCACTTCCCACCATTTGGGCAGCTCACACAACTTTTCCCATGCTGGGGCATCATTTTCTAGTCACTTCCTCTATAGAGTCATCTGCATTTTACTTTTCTTCGAAACACTGTTATTCTAACAATATTTTGAAGAGGGGAAAAATGTAGACATCCAAATTTGACCACTCCCATATGGTCAAATTCGTTTCCTTTATTCGTCTATTTCATATTCCCCATTGATATTAATTAAATTATTTATTTAATTAATATTTTGCTTTTTCCTAAGGTTTCTAAAGTATTTAATTTAATAATTGAACACTTTACCTTTCATCCCTTCCTCTCTAAATTAAATAAATACATCAATTTATTTAATTTAGTCATTTAGCCTTTTGAATTTAAATAAATTTTAAATTCCCTCTTTTTCTCTCTCCTTGTCACATCCATAATCATTTTCTAATCTGGATTAGTTTAATTAATCTATGATTAAGATATGCACACCTTTAATCAGGATTAATGTCACATCCTCCATATCTTGCCACTTGCCTCTAATCCTTCATTAGTCTTCTTAATCACCTGTTTGCACAACCTTAATATAATCTTCATACCATTTTTGGTATCCCTCCAAGTCAACCTATAATAAGTACTTTCTTCATTTAGCCATGACCTCTTCCCCATGTGAATTAAAAATTCACATTTATTCCTCTAATGTTTTCCTCTTCCCCATGAAATTTTTTGGAAAATTTTAAAACCTCTCATGAGTCATATCACCCACATTAGACAAGGACCTCCTTTATGAGGAACTTGTCTTATCCCCAAGGTACTTCCAATCATGTAAATTTAAAATTCGCATTTATTACTCCAACATTTCTCCCTTCCCTATGATAATTAGTGAGGAATTCTAAAATTCCTCACATGTCAACATCCTTCCCACATGGGAACAAGAACTTCCTTTTTGAGGAAATATTCTTCTAATCCCAAGTACTTGCAAGTACCTCCACCTCATATGTCCTTTTGCCACCTCATTTTCCACATGGAAAGATGTGAGGGCTTGTGAGTCTTCAACTCACCACAACCCTTCACCTTGTCCATGTTGGCTAAATCCTATCCATTCAAATTTCTAGAGACTCATCCCCTAAAATAGAGGATTTTGTCTCATTTTTCTCATAACGCATTCATGCATTCACAATTCAACTCTCAAGCACACTAACAATCTCAAGCACAAGCATTTTTCATCCTTCATTATTGCACTTCAAGCTTTCATTACATTCATCTCATACATCTATAAAAATACCCACATCCATTGTTGCATTCTCCATCCATCTACATCACTTTGCATATCATTTTAGCTTATTTTCCATCAAGGAGCACACAAAAAATCAACATCAAAGGGTCAATCAAAGGATCAACTTGAGCAAGGTATATCTTTTGTTTTATCCTTCTTTTGTTCAAGTTCAACTAGGCTTATCTTGAGGTGGTGTTTTGTGTATTTCTCCTTTTGCATTTTCTTTGATTTTGCATCATTTAGGGTAGGAAATCATGCTGAACAAATTTATGGCATGCCCAGTGGGACCCACAAACGGGCATGTTATTTTCACGTGCTTTGTTGTTTAAAGTTTTGAAGGTTTAGGTTACACAAAGGAGATTCTACTAGTGGAACAAGCAATTCTACAACAATAGGGGTGATTTTTCAGTCAAGACAGGCGGGCCTAGCTTGAACAGAGGTGAATCTACACTTGCAGATTCACTCATCTATGAAACAAGGGAAAATATGCTTCTTGTTTCCTAAATAGGCAACCCTACTTCTGACTTGGGCGAGCTTTTCTTCTGCAAATAGGTGAGCCTGCATCTAAAATAGGAAATGTTGCTGATAGGGGTGAGCTTTCCTCTCAAACAGGTGATTCTAACACTAACAAGGGCGATTCTACTATCAACAGGGGGAATTTTGCTTTAGATAGAGGCGATTCTGAGGTAAACAGTAACTTAAAGTTTATTTTCAGAGTTTGTTTCTTATCATTTTTTTAAATACTGACCCCTAACCTATTTTTTCGGTGAATGTGCTTGGTTTTACTAACGTTTTTGCAGTTGTTTCATGTTTTCCAAGGCCAAAGGATTAAACCACTAACTTTTTCTTGCAAGACAAGCGGGCAAAGACCTTTAGTTAGCTTTTCTTTTTTTTATTTTCATACTATTTTAGGCACATAGAACTAATTAGGAGGGGTCAAAAATGCTTGTTTGTTGTACTTGTTAAGTGGACTATCGATGTATCTAATCCCCTTGTGCCATTTGGTGATCCTGGGTGAAGAGAAATCATAGTCCACTTTAGTCCTTTGTGTTACCTAGGGAATACTAGACCGTTCAAGCTCTCCCCTTGCGCTTTGTGCAGGCCTGGGGACCAACCAAAAATGTCTAGTGTCTTCTCTTAACGGCACCTGCTTGGGGATTTCATCACCCCAAGGGAAAATCCTAACCACGTGTACTAGTGGGGTATATAAAGGGAGGACAGCCAAAGTTGTACCCCAATCCAGTCATGTTGTGTCTGGTGAAGTGTCGAAGCTAGGGTGATACCTAGAAAATACATGAAGAGTTGGTCCAAGTTTCCAATACCTCATTGGGGCTTCTAACTCACGCCTATGACAGGTTGGTGTTCACGGTTGTGCTTCACATACAATGCATATATCGAGGACTCCCTAGTTTTCCTTGTTCAGCCTAGATAGAGGACCGTGTTGGCCATACCCTTCTTAATAATCTTAGGATTGTGTTGCTTAAACTATCTTCTTTGTGCAAAACTAGTGCATTTATGTTTAGTCGAGTCAACCTTACCTTCTACTTATTGTTGTATTTTTTTGTCCTTTTCCATAGTTGTTTTCATCCAAGTTAAGTCCAGGTCTGTTGTTTGGACGATTTTTCTTTTGTCAGGGACGAGCTTATTGTTGTTTGGGGTGAACCTATTGTCCACAGGGGTGACCCTGTCTTCTGTCTGAGTTATTTCACAGTCAGTTCCTGTCAAAATCGCCCATTCTTCATAGAATAGGCGAGTCTACACCTTTTTTGGGTGAGCTTGACACCTAAAGGGGTGATTCTACAATTTGTCTGAGTCATTTTGTCAGTCAAACATCCCATCACATTTGATCATTTTATCAAAAGGGGTGACTTTTCCACTATTTTGGGCAAACCTGCTTCATCCTTGGGCTATTATGCTTGTTGTTTCAACCCCCTATCAGTCCCTGAGTCATCATATTTTCCCATTCTTTGAAAACAGGCAATTTTGCAACATAGTTGGGCGAATTTGCACCCTAGACAGCCAATCCTGCTATCCATTTAGTCAGTTCGTTTATCTATTCAGTCTATCCATTTATCTGTTTCCCCATTCTGAGAGTCTATTTCCCCATTTTGAGAATCTATTTCCCTATTTTGAGAGTCCGTTTCCCCATTCCGAGAGTCTATTTCCCTGTTCAATTAGTCTGTTTCCCTATTATGTGAGTCTATTTCCCCATTCAGTTAGTCTGTTTAGAGAGTTTGTTTCCCCGTTCAGTGAGTTTGTTTCCCTGTTAGGTGAGCCTGTTTTCCTATTTTTCCATTCGAAGAGCCCGTTACCCCATTTATCGACGTCATTTGACTATTTTTAGATTTAAACAAGTTCAAAAGCTAGTTAGGTGACCCTGCACCTTGATTGGGCGACCTTGCACCCTGGTTGGGCGACCCTGCACCTTAATTGGGAAATCTTGTACCCTAGTTGGGTGACCTTGCACCTTGGTTGGGAAACCTAGCACTCTGTTTAGGTGACCCTGCACTCTGGTTAGGCGATCCTACACCTTGTTTAAGTGACCTTGCATCCTAGTTGGGAAACCCTACACCCTAGTTGGGCGATCTTGCACCCTAGTTGGGAAATCTTGCACCCTGGTTGGGTGAGCCTATCACCTATTTAGGAAATTCTGATCCCTGTTTAGGGTAGTTAATCCGTAGGACCCCCAAAAGCTAGTTGTTTTCCAAGTCATTTGTAGAAATCAAAGAACCTTATCACCTTATGTTCATTTGTAATCTAAAATTTAGTCCATCTGCATTATCATCTAAATCATATAGGTGCATCCTAAAACATCTCTAAGTCACATATCCACCGTCATTTAATCCAAATCCCCTGAACTTCATTTGAAGTTATTATCCAAATTGGCCTAGGTGTTTGAAATCGATCATCATCCTTCAATATCTACTTAGGATTGTCATCCATCCTAAGTCATCATCATTCGGCCTAATCAATCCCCTTTCATCTCAAGGTGGATTTAGTTCCACAATCATCTATCTGCCCTTTAATATGATCAATCATCACCTTAGGTCACCTAGGGTAATTTATGAACTTGGTTTAGAATCCCTTTCATCATCCTATCTCATCCATCATCCAATCTTATCAATTATTTCATCAACTGATCTTATCTAGTCTAATCCAATCACATCTCTATCCAATCATCCAATCTATCAATCCATTATCCAATCTAATCAATCCTTCAAATCATCACTTAGGTCATCTTTGCATTGCATCTTAGAGTTTGGCCTCATCTTAGTTCACTTAGTAGTTCTGCACTTTCATTCTCGTTCAGACCCGGTCACAAGCCAAGAAGCAAATGGCAGAACAACAAGCCCAGGGTTCCTAGCCAAATATCCCTCAAGATCCCAACAATGGTGCAAATATCCCTTAGGATCCCAATAACGGTGCTTCATCATAGTCCAATACCGATGTTCAAAACACCTCACCACCTGGTGATGAGAACATGGTCAATCAGCCTAAAGTCACAGTTGACGAATACCTTAGCAATCCCACCAATGTTCAGATGATAGATCGCCTCCTCAATGAGTGTGGGAATAAGATTCTTTCCACTCTGATCATGAAAGGAATCAAACCGCCACCCGATTTTAATGTCACAATATACCTACACCCAATCTCTCCCTGTGCCTCAAGACCCAAAGACTTCACAAAGTGTTCTGAGAAATCTATATGTTCCTGAAGGTGCACCTATAGAGAATTTCTATCACCCTGAGTTTGGAAATGTTGTGATACATCAAGTCATAAGTTATCCTTGCCTCCCAATCATAGCCTCTACAACACCACCTGATCCTAGTGACCCCTATGCCTGTGGCATGCCACAAAATATTCCCTCTACTCCACCACTCCCATCTCAACATCCTGGTCAACCACCTGTCAACACTGGGGGAAATCCTGTCCTTGCATTGATGCCACCTCCAGGGCCTGCACCCACTGGAAATCTACCACCACCACCTCAAGGTAACATCCATTCATTCTAGCAGCCTCCCATTAATCCTCATCACTCCATTGTGTTGCAAGCACCGCCACAACACACTACTATCCCCTCGCAAGCACCACCACAGCATATCACTACCATCATTGTCTCATCTCAACCAGCCCATCAACAACCTCCGTAGCAAAACGTCACAATCTCGCAGCAAAATGTCACAATTCCACAACAAAATGTTCCAATTCATCAGCAACACACTAATGTTCCTACGCAACCCCCACATCAAGTGATGCAAGTGGCATCACAACCTCAACAGCCACCCCATGGAGCTTCCATAGCGGCCCCACAATAGCAACACATCCCATATCTCCCTCCTTATTAGTAGCCATCACAACAACAACAACCACCCCATCATACTCGCATTCTCATGCAAACACAACGTAATCCCCTCGCACAATATCTCTACCATCCGTCAAGCACATATATCGCCTATGCTGCTACATCCAATCCTAATCCAAATCTCCATCTGGCATCTCAAAAAACACCACGAACTCAACTACCTCTTTACACCAACCCTTTGCAATCACACATGAATCCTTACCAATAGCTATCTAATCCACAACCATCTTCATATACCACACAACATCCCAACTTTGTGTACAATTACCAATCTAATACATACTACACTCAACAATAGCCACTTTATCAATAGGGGGTTCCATCCACCTCTTACACTCAGCAACAACCACCTTATCAACAAGGTGCTCCATCCACTTCCAACTATCAGCAACCGTCACCATACCAGTAAGGTGCTTCCACATCATCGTACTACCAATATCCTACACAATATTAGCAGGGTGCCCCATCCACTTTGTATTATCAACAACAGCCACCCTATCAACAAGCAGCTTCCACCTCTTACTATCAAAATCCATCATCCTCCTATCCACCTTACGTCAATCCGCAACCACAATCCACATATGCCAATCAATACCAGCAAATGCCTCCATATATACCTACACCAGCCTATGATCAAGCTACTTCTGCATCGTCTTTATCATATCAGCAATATCCTCCATACAATCAACCTAATCCATCTAATCCAACTCCCGCAGTGCCTATCAATAAATATTTGGAAGAAGTCAAAGCTAAGTTAAAGGACTTGCAAGCAGGGACCGGTAAACAATCGTTTAAGTTTGAGTAAATTTGTCCCTATCTATTTGATCTCTCTATTTCATTGGTTCCTTTCTCGAAGCACTTCGAAATGCCAAAATTCGATAAGTATAAAGGAACAAAAGACCCCAAGGCTCACATTCAAAAAATTTACACCCACTATCAAGAAGTCATGCATAATTACAATTACATCATGTGCTTATTTCCTAGGATTTTGCAGGGGATAACTCTTGACTGGTTTATGGGTCTCGAGAAGGGATCTATCAAGTCCTTTGCATAGCTTTCGGAAGAGTTTGTTTCCCACTTCTCCTTTAATCTGGAGAAGGATATCGATACATTAGATCTCCTGAAGGAAAAGTAGCATGAGGGAGAAACCTTTGTGAGCTATCTTCAAAGATGGTGAGCTTTAGCCAGTCACATGAAATCCCCGCTAAGAGAAAAGGACATTCTCACCATGTTTATCAAAAACTCTCATCTAGATATGGCTCACAACTTCATACTTCACTGTGTCACAAACTTTGCAAAAATAGTGGAGAAAGGGCCTATCCTTGAGAGGGCTCTTATTGCCAAAGGGTTAGTCAAAATATTTAACTTTGATATAGAGAAGTCATCTGGGGATAAGCGTTGTTATTGGAACAAGAACAAAAATGTTGTCAATGATGGTGTCATTGACACCAAACACATCCAAGTGGTCAATGCTTCCTAGAAGCCACAATATCCCCCTCCTTAGTAGTCAATTCCAAATGCTATATCAGTTCCACAAGGGGCACCTCGTCCATCACAACAATCCAATCAAAACAATCAAGGGGGAATAAATGTTAATTTACTCAATTAGGAGAACCCCTAAGTGTCATGTTTAATAGGCTCCTTCAAGCCAATTACCTGATTACATATCCTATGACCGAGCCACTTGACGAATCCAATCCCAAACTAGCCTAGTTCAAAGAAAATGAGTATTGTGAGTTCCATAAGATTAAAGGGCATCCATTGAATAAGTGTTAAGGTCTAAAAACATACATCCAGGATCTCATAGATCGGGGTGATATACATGTGGATGCCAACACAGCACCCTCGTCCAATGCTCAATTACAGATATATCAGAATGCTTTCCCTAAGCATCACCAAGGTCCTAGCATGTCAAACTCAAACCCCAGGCCTACCAATAACAACAATCAAAATAACAGCACAAACAACATCAGTTACAAAAATGTTGTGTTTGATTGTCAAGGCATAGTCATGCACATTGAATAGGCAAAGCCACATGTGTCTATGATACACGTAAAAGGAAAGGATCCACAATGTGTTGTTACAACCTATCGAACCCGTATCATAGTCCCTGGAGCTTCCACATCCACCCAACCACCCCCTGTGACTTCTCAATACAACATTCTTGACCATCTAGGAAAGACACCCACCCAAATATCCATTCTAGATTTGCTTAAGTCTTCTCATATACTAAGAAATCCTAAACAAGGCATTATAGGACACCCAAGTTCCCAATGACATAGACCCTATGCAATTTCAAGCATTGGTAGGACATCTCTCAACAACCTATCAACTAGGTTTTAGTCAAAATGGCATGCCCTACATTGACTCAAATCATAATCATCCCCTCCATCTAGAGTTCCTTATAAATCGTCATAAAGTAAAGAGGGTCTTAGTAGATAATGGTTTTTCCCTAAATCTTTGCACATTGAAATTCATAAAATAGGTGGGATATATCCATGCTGATTTAAACAATCAAGTCATCACTATCAAGGTGTATGATAATGCAGAGCATGATTCTGTAGGGACAATATGTCTTCCAATCCAAGTTGGGCCAGTTGTGCAATACACTACATATCACGTCATTGATTTGGAACTCCCCTATAACCTCCTCCTTGGTCGTCCATGGATCCACGCCATGCAATCCATTCCATCCACATACCACCAATGTCTGAAATTCCCATTCAATGGGGTAGAAGTTACCATTCACACGGATCCTCAACCATTTGAATATTTTCACACATTAGAAGCTTCCTTCTCCCACTCTCATTACTGTCCTAGAGTGGAAATGGGACCACCATAGACATCATCATCCCGCTCATCTACCAATGCATCAGCCACCACTTCATCCACTCCATCATCCACATCTGATTCCACCCTTACCAAAAGTCTAGATCATTGACAAGGGATGTGGTGAATACGAAATGCACACAGATTCACCACACACATTTGGCCAACCTTCTCATTCAACACCAAAGGAAGAAGAGAATATGATCACCTTGAGTTCCAAAAATGTGGGATCCAATACCTGTCGTTCTCCTGGGTTAAGGCAAGACACACCAAAAGATGGCATCAACCAATGGGTATATCATGAGGAACCAGAACCCTCTCCCCCTTTGAAAGAATATTACCATGAGACCTACCCTTGGCCATCTAAGTTTGTAGAGAAACATAATTATTGGGGGGGAGGCCTTGGTGTAGACAAACAAGGAAGATGGCAACCAGTAGATACTTTTGTGCATCCAAGAAATTTGGGTTTGGGTTATGATACCAAGCAAAAAGGTCCTATGGCATCATCTAGTGCTTCTAACAACATCAGTGAGAGCAACAGTCTCCTTAAAGACATACCATAGGAGGAATCCATCAAACACACGTACAATGATGTAGATCACACTAACCTTTCTTCCATGTTCGAATGCTTATCCATTTGCACCATTAGCCTATCCCTTCATCATCCTGAACTTATAGACTGGGACTTATATGGTAGCGCACCTATCGATACCTTTCCTTCAGTGGGTATGTACGTACATCTTATGGGATTGGGGGAAGATGAACGCCCTAACTACAAAAGTAAAAAGAAGCAAAACCAAAAAAGGTCACCTAGAAAAACCCTCCCCGAGGTGCTTCTTGACTTAGAAAATTAAAAACAAAGGGTGTATCTAACGGAGAAAACCTCTATGAAGCACTGGACAATGGGGATGTTCATCTTCCCCTAGTAGGAACTCAACTATCTAAACAATCATCCATCCTGATCGAGGAAACACAAGAAATAAATTTGGGAACTGAAGAGGATCCCAAAATCACATATGTAGCCAAAGCACTATCAGAGGAAGAATAATCTACCATCACCAAGCTTCTCAAAGAAGGTATCATCAATTTTGCATGGACATACTCAGATATGTCGGGTCTTGATCCTGCTTTAGTAGTACATCATCTGGATGTACATCCTAATGCTAAACCTGACAAGAAAAATCTCTAAAAAAATGCACCCCCAAGTAGCTCTACTAGTTAAGAAAGAGTTGGAGAAGCTATTAGAATTTGAGTTTATAAGACCCATTGACTATTCAGATTGGATCTCTAACATAGTGTCAGTTACCAAACCAAACAGGAATATCAGGATCTGCACAGATTTTCAATACCTCAACAAAGCTTGTCCCAAAGATGATTTCCCTTTTCCAAACATCGACATGTTGGTAGACTTAACTTCAGGGCATGAGATGCTTTCCCTCATGGATGGCTTCTCCAGATATAATCAGATCAGAATTGCACCTAAATATCAACATAAAATAGCCTTTGTCACACCTTGGGGCACATTCTTCTATAATGTCATGCCCTTTGGCCTCAAGAACGCGGGGGCCACTTATCTATGAGCCATGACCGTCATCTTCCACGATCTCATTCACATCATAATGGAAGATTATGCTGATGATCTATTAGGGAAATCAAGAACAAGGGAAGAGCAGCTGATGATTCTCAAGAAGATTTTTGAGTGTCTAGAGCACTATAAGCCACATCTGAATCCTAAGAAATGTGTCTTTGGAGTCACATCAAGAAAACTACAGGGTTTCATTATCTCCTGAAGAGGCATAGAGGTCAATCTAGCTAACGTCAAGGAAATCATGGATATGCCCCCACCATGCAATCTCAACTAGTTAAGGAGTCTCCAAGGTAAGTTACAATCCATCTGGTGATTTATAGCCCAATTAGCTGACAAATTCCATTCGTTCACTCATCTCCTAAAGAAGGATACCGCTTTTAAGTGGAATCAACAATGTCAACTTGGCTTCAACAAAATCAAAGAATATTTGGATCACCCGCCCATCCTTATGCCACCAATTCCAAGTAAACCTCTCTTGTTGTATATTTATGCTATTTCAGTGGCACTGGGGGCATTGTTGGCACAACACGATGAGTCATCAAAGGAATGAGCGATCTACTACATTAGCCAAACCCTAGTGGACTATGAATTGAATTATTCCCCAATGGAAAAATATTGCCTAGCCATGGTCTTTAGTTCGAAAAAACTTTGACATTACATGCTCAATCACCTAATGAAGCTCATCTCCAAGGTCAATCCACTCAAGTATCTATTATCCAAGACAACTCTGATTGGTCATATGGCTAAGTGGGTCATGTTGTTAAGTGAGTTTGATATAGAGTATGTGGATCGAAAATCTATTAAAGGATAAGTGATAGCGGATTAGCTAGAAAATGCTCCCCTGGTAGATGCTTATCCTCTAGTGATAGAATTTCCTAATGAAGGGGTCTTTACAGTAACCAAAGTAGCCACATGGACACTTTATTTTGATGGGTCATACACACACAATGGATCGGAGGCAGGAACCTTGCTCGTCACCCCCCAAGGTGATTATATACCAAAGTCATTCAAGTTGGGTTTCCTGTGCACAAACAACATAGTTGAATATGAAGCTCTTCTTACTAGCCTTAGAATCACAATCCAATGGCATATCACTTATTTGAGAGTCCTTGGTGACTCCCAACTGATCATCAAACAGGTCAATGATGAGTTTCTGAAAAAAGATGATAAGTTGTTACCTTATAAACACATGGTTGATGACTTCAAAAAGTATTTCACTTCTATCCAGTTTGACCAAATTCTGAGAGTACAAAACAAAGCAGCAGACGCAATGGCTACCATTGGTTCCTTAATCGACATGCCTAAGGATTGAACAGAGTGTGAGTTCCTTTTTGAACAACTCTTAATCTCAGCGTTTGAAATCACTAAAAGTGAGATGGTGTGCGACATTGTAGGTCCCACATCCCCATGGTATCATGATATTTATACCTACCTTCATTACAATATCTTACCTCCTGATATTACACGCAATCAAAGAAAATATTTCATCCAATGTACATCCCATTATACCATCATAGGTGATACACTTTATCATCGTGGGTATGATGGAACCCTCCTTAGGTGTCTAAATGAGACTGAAGCCCACATTGCGCTAATGGAAGTACATAGTGGTGTTTGTGGGGCCCATTCAAATGGTATGGCACTAGCTAAGAGAATTCTCAAAGCGGGATACTATTGGCCTACATTAGAACATGATTCTTATGAATTTGTGAAAAAGTGCCTACCCTATCAACAGCACGCGGATTTGATGCATGGTCCTACATAGGATTTGCAACCTCTTATAGCACCATGGCCCTTCTCTCAATGGAGTTTCAACTTAATCATAAATATATATCCCCCATCTTCTGATGGCCCTACCTTCATCATCACTGCAACTAAGTACTTCACCAAGTGGGTGGAAGCAATGCCACTCTCTCAAATCATAGGTACTTAGATATCTAAATTTATCCTCTTCCATATTCTCTACAGATATGGAATCCCATCCAACATCATTTTCGACAATGGAAAACCATTCAAGAACCAAGCCATGAAACATCTTTGTGACACCTTTCACATTCAACACCATTGGTTTATGCCCTATTACCACCAAGGTAATGGACAAGCAGAAGCTACCAACAAGAACCTAATCAAGATCCTTAAAAAGGTAGTCAACAATACTGGTTGAGATTGGCACCTTCATATCCATCCCGCCCTTTAGGCCTATCGCACTTCCATCTGCACTCCTACTGGTGCCACCCTGTATTCTATCATTTATGGTTTTGAGGCAATCTTTCTAATTGAGGTAGAAATCTCATCACTGAGAATCTCCTTGAAGAATCTTATCAGTGACGAAGATGTTCAAGTCGCAAGACTCAGTCAGCTAGAACTCCTCGATGAAAGATGGAATAAAGTGTATGACCATCTTCAAGCATATCAAAATCATCTGAAAAGAAGCTACAACAAGAAGGTCTATCCTCACCAATTCAACATTGGTGATATAGTCTTCAAGGAGAATCAACGCACTCAACAGGATCGAGATAAGAAAGGAAAATTTGAAGCAAATTGGTTGGGTCCTTATGTCATCATAGCAAAATATGGATTAGGGGCATACAGAATTGCCACACCTAAAGGAGAGCCCTTGGAGGAACCTATCAATATCATGCACTTGAAAACATTCTACACTTAAGTCAACTGGGGTATCCTATCCTATAGAAATCCGAAAAATCCAAAAAGAGTGTAAAATAAAAAAAAATACAAAAAAAAAATTAGAAAATCAGAAAAATCCAAAAAAATAGTAAAGAGAAATAATTCGTCCTATGGTGAAAACTATCCCTAGTGGCACCTTGGATAGGTACGTTTGGTGAAAACCTGGTTACAGGCACCATTCGTACAGGGCTTGATCGCTATCTACCTCGCGTCCTAGTTACTTTATGCTTTCACCCATCCAAATCTCATATCCTATCATCCTACTGATCTTGTCCTTCCATCTGCATCCATCATCTGGTCGCTTGGTATATTTTGGTTGAGCATTGGATGAGCTTCACCTGATATCTGTCATCCTAAGTTTTTATCCTAATATGAGCTTGTGTTGTTAGTCCTTGTCATCATGTCAATCCTTCGCTTCCATCTAGATTCTTTCATCGTGTTGGTTTCCATTTAAATCTCATCCTATCACGTCAGTCCGTTGGTCTCGTTTCTTGTCATTGGTCCTTTTCGAACTATGTTTCCCCTACGCTTTCACATAGGCAAGTTCAATCATTTGATCCACCCCCAAGGCTTTTCTTTGCTTTTCTTTGCTTTGTTTTTGGTCCGTCCAGTCATTGTTTTCCATTGTTTGTCTCCATCGTCCCCTTTCCACTTTTATCCATGGTCTTTTCTTGAACTACAAGGGCTCTGCGCTTTCACGTAAGCAAGGCTAATCTATGATCAGCCCCCGAGCCCCTAGGTCATTAGGGTGTGTTAGTCTTGTGTCTCACGTCTTGTGTCGTGTTGTCAAGTATGTCCTTATCTAGTTGGTTCTTCATAAATGAGATTCACTTGTATCATGAGATTCAGTCCGTTTTGGAGTCTCTTGCATTATATCGATCTTTTAGTTTAGTATCCATCTTTGGTCTCAATAGGATGCATCCTTCCTAACAAACCTCATCAATCCCATCCATCCTTTTGATCCTATGGAAAAGGACATTTCAAATTGATTGTGATCTTTTGATGCTTTTGGCTTTCATCTATCATTTGAGCTTCCTATCACAACTCATCAAGGTTGTCATGATCTATCATATCATGGTTTGTTTTGACTAGTAAACATAAGGGCATATCGTGATCTTTTGTTTGTTTTTGTCTTCTTGGTTGTCCCGCGTAGTACCCACCAAGACTCTTGTAGTCTTGTGTTACGTTTGGGAATCTTTTTGTGCTTGTGGTTATCCCAATGCCTGGCCCAACCAAGGTCTTCACGACTTTGGCGTGTTGGGATAGCCTTCTTGTTTGTTGTGTTTTTTTTATGCATTCGACACTAATTCACCTTGGTTTACATACCCTGGCACCTAGTGTCTTATGCTATAGCAAAAATTAGTGCTCTGAAAATGGAAAATCACATTAGGATTGCATTTCATGATCAATTATGTTGCATTTCATCCATACCTGACCTATGACTTATGATTTTGGTTGTGCAAACATTCACCTTCCATATTCCCTTCTCCTCAGGATACCTATGGTTCTTGACAGGTGCAGTTTCACACCCATCTTGCCTTAATTTTGTAATGATTACAGGGAAAGTACTCTCCAATAGACTAAAGCAATTATGATATGCCTACCATAGACCCTCAGTACTATGTGAGTCCTTATTTACACTCATATTCATGATGCATTTCATTTCACATTGGGACATCTCACTCACCTATCACACACCTTTATTTTGTATAAGCTAAAGCAAGCATGATCGCAAATAAACTCAACCTACCACATACGTCCACATTGCCTTTCATTTATCTATTAACGTTTGTAAGGAATTTAATTACATCTCATCTCACATTATAGGTTCACTACATTTCATCTCATATACATTGTCATCTCATATTTATTTTAAGTTTTTTAGATTAATCATATTTGGTTATTCTAAGCATCTTAGATTCATTTCATTATCCATTCATTTCCATAACATATCACATACATCACCACATGCATCACAAATTGTTAAGTCTATATCCATAGTAGATAAAACCATAAATCATCCATCACATCTTGCATCATAAACGTTGGACATCATACATATCATCCATGTCATCCATATAAGCATAAACATACATCATAATAAGCATATACATACATCACATCATCATGATCATCCATAATCAAATCATATACACATATGCATAGATAAATCATCCATTACATACACATGGCATTGTGTCAATAAGGGCTATTGCATATCATATTAAAATCAAAATGTAATGTCCATCACATGATCCATAATAATGTCCATCATATTATCAAAATACATATCCATCATATACATCGGTAATCATCAGATAAAGTACGAGCACAAGGCTTTGAATCTGATCTCTGCTACTTTGTACTTGTGATTAGGTGAAAATATTGTTTCATAAACGAGTAGCAACACAAGAAATATGCAAGAAACAAAATAAACACCTAACACCTCAAAATAGGGAAAAAAGTTAACATTAACAAAATAGATGAAACGGTTATACCTTGCTAACTTGCTCTTTTGGTTGGCCCTTGATTTTTGATGTTGTGTATGCTCCTTAGATGGAAAATGAGAGTGACGATGCAAGATGTTTGAAAAATGGATGATAATGGATGCAAGTGCTATGGTGAAAGCAAGATGTTAAAATATGGCTAAGTGTGGCTTCAAATGATAAAATTGCAAGAGTTTGGCTATGGAATGCAAATGTCCCTAAATAAGAAAAAAGAGGGGGTATTTATAGAAGAATTTGAATTCTCTAGAAAATTCAATAGTTGAGATTTATCCAACAAGGCCAAGATGAAGGGCTATGGTGAGTTGAGGACTCATAAGCCCTCACATATTGACATGTGGGATATTAAGTGGCTTAAGGAGTGATGATGTGGAAGGACAAGTACCTTGGGGGATGAGAATATTTCCTCAAAAAGGAACTTCTTGTCCCCAAGTGGGAATGAAAGTGACTTTTGAAAAAATTTAGAATTCCTCAAAAATCTCTATGGGGATTGAGAAAGTAGTTGGAGAAATAAATGTGAATTAAAAATTCACATACTTGCAAAAATCTCATGGACAAGACAAGGTTCCAAAAAGGGAAGCACTTGTCCACATGTGACTTGATGTGACAAGTCAAAATATTCCATGGGGAAGAGTCTACATGTGACTTGATGTGACAAGTCAAAGATCACATGGGGAAGAGAAAAAGTAATTTAATACTCCTTGGAAGGATAAAAGGAATTAAAAATTCCTTGGGAGGTTGATTAGGCTAGTTAATGAAGGATTAGAGGAGGGTTAGGTGGCTAAGAAAGATTAGAGGACAACTTGCAAAAGTTGGAGGATGTGACACATCCTAATCAAGGATTAGACATGTGCACATTCCTAATGATGGAATTAGGAGGTTGATTAAGATTAAGGAAGGGATGTGACATGTGAGGAATTAAATAAATGTCATATTTATTTAATTCATTTGATGAAAAAGGGGGATTAAAGGGTGTAAGGTACTTAATTATTAACTAAATACCTTAAGAATTTAGATGATTTAAGAGTATTAATTAAATAATAACAATATTACTTAATTAATGCTAATTAGAGGGTATTTAGATGAAGAGGGAAATTTTGGACAAATATAAATGTCCAAATTTAGGTATCTATAGTACTATACACCCATCCTACACCTGTTAGAAACTGGTGTCCTATCATCTGTCCTTTGTCCTCTCTACTATGAATTTCCCACATCTGACCTCTATGGTGAGTTTGGCACTCCTCTCCATGGAGGGGTCTCTCAGTAGCTACTATATCCATGAGTGTGTTTCCCTACTGACTGGGATGGTACTGGCATCTATGGCACCACTCTGACGTAGGCAGGTACCCGTTGTGCATGATCTGGCACTGCCATGAAGTAGGTTTCCATATAGGAGCTGGCCTCTCGCATGTATTCATCCCACTCTGCTGCTTGATATCTAGTTGAATTCTACTCTACCTTGTACCTATCCTGGAATCCACATATGGATATCCTCTCCTATTCCCATGCATCCTGAGCCAATCGTGGTTGACCAATCTCTGCTCCCATCTGCAACACTTTCTCTATAGCCCTGTACCTCTCATCCCGCATGGCCTGTACCTATGTCTACGTGGCATCCCTCTTCCTCTGCAATGTCTATACCTCAGACCCTGTCTCGTCGTCCTCACCCTACATGACTTGTTCTTGTGCCTGCACTGCATGTCTCTCTCTCCACTACATGTACCCATGCCACTGCCACGACCCTCTCACCCTGTAGGGTCTGTACCTGTATCTGTACTGCATCTCTCTCTGTCTGCATGGTCTGTACCTGAGTCCTCATAGCCTCCTCTCTCTCTTGCATCAATCCCATCTCTCCAAATATTTGGTATGCTACCTTGACTCTGTCATGGATCTTTTCTTGCTCTTGTCTCAAATCAATCCTCTCCCTTAGTAGCCCCTCCACCTATCTCCTCAAATCATCCATATCCTTTTCTACCTCTGCCAGGACCTCTATAGATACCTAGTTTGCCACTCCTCTGGGCTCCCACTACCCACTCGCCTGTAGTATAGTCACATCTTCCTATAGTATGTCTCGCTCCCAACTCACCTCCACTAGCTCCTCATGCTCTTTGGACACCTCTCCCTCAAGCTGAGTCACCTCTGCTCATAGTTAGCTCACCTTGGTCTGCAGCCCATCCCTCTCTACATGTATCTACTCCATGCACCGTGATACCTCGTCTGTTAGGATCATGTAGTCCCTTTTCCCCTCTTCCCACACCCTATCCACCTCTGCATGTAACATGCTCACCTCGGCCTCCAGTCTGCACCTTGCAGCCTCTGCATCCCTAAGTCTCTACTTGGCAATCTGCAATATCACCACGGCCCCTCTCAATAGTACAACCAAATCCTCTAGTACGTATGGTACCATGGCCAATGGCTCAATCTCTAGAGCGTCTACATCCATCGCCTCCACCTGTGCCTCATCTCTCTCCTCCTCTGCCTTTGCCTCCTCCTGGTCTCTCCTCTGCTATCCCCTGCTCCTCCTCACCCTCCACTACCAACCTCCTGCCTCAACCGCCTCCTACCCTCTCCTCTACTGATCTCCTGTCTTGGCCTCCCCCTATCCTCTCCCTTGCTGACCTCCTACCTCAGCCACCTCCTATCCTCTCCTTTGTTGTCCTCTCCTCCTCCCTCTCCTCTATCCTGCTAGTCTCAACTCATCCTCTAGCCCAAAACCAAGTGCCTCTACAATCAGCTCTACTAGTATAATCTATGCAGGTCAGTGATGGGAAAACCACAGAGAATCTGACTATCACTCCTGCATCTTCTCTCCCTCCTCTCATACCCAGATAAGGTACCTACTGCAGCCCCTCCCACTATTGCCTTGCAAACTCAGCTGTAATCTACTCCCCCCATGGTCTCTCTCATGTGATTTGTCTAAATCTCTCTGGTCCATGAGGAATTTCCTGTGGAATCCCAAACTATCTCATCACCCAATCTACCATGTGTAACTCCACTATATAGGGCTCTCCTCATCTCTCCTCCATTCGGTGAACCACCATGTCACGTATAGCCTCCACACTATCTGCTCCTCCCGAAGATCATCCAGCATCCTCCTCCATCTATCCAGATCATCGAATCCCTAATAATGCCATACTCAACTGTACTTTGTCCCATACTAGTATGCCACTAGTAGTGTTGGATCTTGCAACCCTCTTGTCACCACTCCTGGCCTGGCAACACTAATGTGCTCCCAGGCCCATATCTGTAACAACGTCACCTGTGTAACACTGAAAGCCCCTCTATAGAACACAACGTACATATCTTTGTATAACTGAACTAACACACATGGACCCCATGCAAACTCCCCCTCTCTCTGCTCCACAATATGTCACACAACCTCCATGTAATTGAGGCTACAGAAGTGTCCACTCTTGTTTGGTATCAACAGTCCTCTAATCAATCCACAAAGGTATAGTGGTAGTGGAGGTACCCCCAATCCCAAACATCTATCCAGATCCAACACCATCCTCTGCAGTGGTAAGTCCTCTCAGCCAAATAGGACCCATAGGGTCTAATCCAGCGCCTCACCCTCTGATCTCATCCCACTCACCAGGTGACCTGCTATAGGTAGTCATAGAATCCTCCACACGTCCTCGAGGGTAAAGTTCATTTATTTCCCTTGTCGGGAGATGGAATGTAGAGGTTTCTGAGCTCCATCTCTCTATAAGGGTTATCAACATCGCTCGATGCACTCTGACAGTCGAGTATCCTAGCATGTGCAGTAAACTCGCTCGCACCAATGCCCCATGATCCTCCCTACTCATCATTGCTATGGTTGCCTCCAATACCTCTAAACGCCTCTCTCGCGTCCACAGGCTCTCGAACCGCTACATCCACACCACACATGTCATTCATCTCATCATTTTCTTCATATTTTCCTCTTTCACATTTCCCAGCCCTAGGTTGTCTTCTCAACAATTTTTCCCCCCTTTTTGGACAAATTTCCCCAATTTTTTCAATTTTCTTTTTTTCATCCTCCCTGCCCATTTTTATGGGCATGCTCGCCCTTTTTCTTCCTCGTTGCCTTTTTTCCATCCCTTGGGTGAGCACACCCTTAGGACGAGCGAGCCCACCTGTCCTTGGGTGAGCCTGCCCGGGCACAGCCGAGCCCACTCGTCCTTGGGCGAGCTCGCCCGGACAAGCAAGCCCGCCCAGTGGACGAGTGAGCCCGCCCGGATAAACGATCCCACCTGACGGACGGGCGAGCCTGCCCGATGGGTGATCCTACCCACCCCCATAGGCGGGCGAGCCTGTCAGCCCGCTGCCACGAGCAGTCACGCCCTTGGGCTAGGAAAAATTGCCCATCCTCGGTGTGAAATGGCTTATCCCCTGTCAAACCCGTTTTTAGGTGGATTTTCCCAATTCCAAGGCAAGTCTACCCTTTCCTAACACCCCCCTGCCCTTTTCGAACACTTTTTTTTATTTTCTAGGCGAATTTACCCACTAATTAGGAAAATCCACCCCCTTCCCCATTGCCTCTAAACAGGCAATTTTTCCTACCTAATGGGAAAAATTGAAATTTTTCCACCTACCCATTTCACTAATCTACCCCCATACCAAAACCCATGTTTTTAAATTACATAAAAAATTCAAAAATACACCAAAAATTGCTTAAAATCATAAAGTGGGGTTTGGAACTAACCTAGCGTGGAACCATGCACTCGTGGAAGAACCATTGTAGTTCGTCCCCCCAGTAGATGATGTCATCGTCATACTCCTTGGCCATCCTCCTCTCTGTCTTCTCTTCTCTCTCTCTCACTCAACTGTCAGGTGTGCAAATGAGGAATAGTAATTCTTAAAATTACTATAAGTAACTTTTTCCTCCTTTTTTAATCCTTTTTAAGTTGAGGGTATTTTTACCCTTTATTTAACCTTTTTTTAATTCAACTAATCCTCTAACTTCCACGGGCCACCATTTGCACATTGTGTGTTTGTTTGACTTTGTTCAAAGGCCAATCTTCATGGTTTTTCGAGCTCTATCCAATAGTACCTTTGTTTCCTCAAATTGAGAAATTTCCTGGGGCCCCTTTTCTTCCCCAACTACCCTCTCGAGGGGGCATACCCTACTATTTTCCTCCATTCCTCCATCATAGCTACTTTCTTGCGATATCGGGGCATCTCCCTTCACTTCCCACCATTTGGAAAGCTCACACTTTTCCCATGTTGGGGCATCATTTTCTAGTCACTTTCCCTATAGTCATCTACATTTTATTTTTCTTCAAAACACTGTTATTCTAACAATATTTCAAAGAGGGGCAAAATGTAGACATCCAAATTTGACCACTCTCATATGGTCAAATCAGTTTCCTTTATTCTTCTATTTCATATTCCCCATCGATATTAATTAAATGATTTATTTAATTAATATTTCACCTTTTCCTAAGGTTTCTAAATTATTTAATTTAATAATCGAATACTAAACCTTTCATCCCTTCCTCTCTAAATTAAATAAATACATCAATTTATTTAATTTAGTCATTTAGCCTTTTGAATTTAAATCAATTTTAAATTCCCTTTTCTTCTCTCTCCTTGTCACATCCTCCATAATAATTTTCTAATCTGGATTAGTTTAATTAATCCACGATTAAGATGTGCACAACTTTAATCAGGATTAATGTCACATCCTCCATATCTTGCCACTTGCCTCTAATCCTTCATTAGTCTTCTGAATCACCTGTTTGCACAACCTTAATCTAATATTCATACCATTTTTGATATCCCTCCAAATCAACCTATGATAAGTACTTTCTTCATTTAGCCATGACCTCTTCCCCATGTGAATTAAAAATTCACATTTATTCTTCCAATGCTTTCCTCTTCCCCATGAAGGTTGTTGGGAAATTTGAAAACCTCTTATGTGTCATATCACCTACATGGGACAAGGACCTCTTTTATAAGGACCTTGTCTTATCCCCAAGATACTTCAAATCATTTGAATTTAAAATTCACATTTATTACTCCAACATTTCTCCCTTCCCCATGATTATTAGTGAGAAATTTTAAAATTTCTCACATGTCAACATCCTTCCCACATGAGGACAAGAACTTTTTTGAGGAAATATTCCCCTAATCCCAAGGTACTTGCAAGTACCTCCACTTCATATGTCCTCTTTCCACCTCACATGTCCTTTTGCCACCTCATTTTCCATATAGCAAGATGTGAGGGCTTGTGAGTCCTCAACTCACCACAGCCCTTCATCTTGTCCATGTTGGCTAAATCCTAGCCATTCAAATCTCTAGAAACTCGTCCCCTAAAATAGAGGATTTTGTCTCATTTATCTCATAACACATTCATACATTCACAATTCAACTCTCAAGCACACTAGCAATCTCAAACACAAGCATTTTTCATTCTCCATTATTGCACTTCAAGCTTTCATTGCATTCATCTCAACATTTATCAAAATACCCACATCTATTGTTGCATTCTCCATCCAATCTACATCACTTTGCATATCATTTTAGCTTATTTGCCATCAAGGAGCACACAAAAAATCAACATCAAAGGGCCAACCAAAGGATCAACTTGAGCAAAGTATATTTTTTATTTTATCCTTTTTTTATTCAAGTTCGACTAGGCTTATCTTGAGGTGGTGTTTTGTGTATTTCTCTTTTTGCATTTTCTTTGATTTTGCATCATTTAGGGTAGGAAATCACGTTGCACACATATACATTGTTAATTATTTGTAATGTTTAAAATTACTAAATTTTGTTTTCACTATGGTTAAAATATTTGATTTAGTATTTAGTGATTCATTATTTTATAATAGCAATTTTTGGTTATTTTAACTATTTAAAGTATTTTAGATTTTAAATATTTATTTAATACTTTTAAACATTTATTTACAAATTTGAATGATGATATAATTGATTTTCAAATTATCATGTGGCTTTTGTGTATCCTTTATTTTTGTGCCTCATGTGATTTTGAGAAAAATAAAATTACAATCAAAATAAATTTTCTTCTTTTAGTTTTAGTTTTTTAAAGTTTAATATTAAATATTAAAAATTATTTTTAAATAGTTGTTACGAATAGTCAAATTAGGCTTTCATTTTTGTGTATCCTATGCTTTTCTTTTGTGCTTCATGCAACCTAAAGTAAAATAAAAAGGTGAAATTCATGTTTGATTAAAGTTGAAGAACAAAGTTGTGGGTGGATGGGCAGGCGTCTCTCCACAACAAGGATGTGGAGAGACCGCAACTCTCAGGGCTAGTGTTGAAGTGGTTAACCAGGATTTTGTAGTTCAACACTCGTGGACGTGGTTGTTGCCATGATAGCGACCATTGTCGCTAGGACATATGTCAATCTGGAAAGTGAGCCACTTGGAATATTAGTCGTGGTGGTAGAGTAATGATAAGTTAAGATGGGCGAGGTGGGCTTTAGTACAGCAATTCAGGTCTCTACATCAAGGAAATGATGGAAAATCAAGGTAAGTTACAAAGCCCGCATTTGGATGTTCATGCCATCATATCATTTCCATTCTTGAGATTGTTGATCGGACAAGTTCGTGCAAGCAGAGATTTGTGATGAGTTGGTGTGACGGTTCGTGGAACAGTGGCATCTTTTTCTGTCAATTCCATTTATGATTGAAGTGACCTCCGCCTCTAGTGAATTTCTATATTTTGCTTATTGTGTGTTTATTTCTCATCCCTGGCTTGTGAAATTTGGATTGGGTTCAATTTTTTGCAAATGATGGGTGAGCATTCAAAGTTTATTGTGAAAATGTCGGTCAAAACTTTGACGAACATTGGGGTCGATACTCCTATTCAGTTGTTCAATTCAGTGAGGGAGATGGCATTTCGTGACAAGGTAACAGATCAGCGGCTCAAAAGGATAATGAAAAAAATATGATTCATTCATCCTGGTCATAGTGAAAATGGTGTTGGGAAAGGGTTTTATCTGCAATGGTGAGATGAAATGAGTTGGAACTCACATCACCTCTTGTTTCTTGGTCATCCTATTGGATATTAGGATGAAAAAGAAGGATGTGGAGGCTTTAATCTGTCAGGTCTTTGTTACAGAGCAGTTGGTGGGCTAAGAGGAGGTTCTCACGGTCACCATTCCAAGGACGAGTGTGCCACGGCCTAAAGATTATCTGACCTTTTACAAGTATTATCCCTTCATCCTGGACCTGAAGTGGATGGTGTTGGTGGAGCACAAGAAAATTGCTACGGTTGGGGAAAATTATCTTCTACAGGCTTTCAAGGTTGAGCACTCCTTTGGTCGGTGTGTGGTTCTAGACTTTGGCGTCTTTGTTGCTGCAAATGGTTTCCTGGAGTGATGGATGCTGGTATAAGTTGTAGTTTTCTGTAATAGGCTATAGTTAGTGTTAGTAGGGAAGTTTCTACTATGGTGGGCTTTTGGGTTGGCAATGCCCACATTTTGCAAATATCTGTATTTTGACCCTATGCAATCTCTACTTGCTCAAACTAGTTGGTTAGGATTGATTGGTGTTTGGTGCTTCTCCATGGTGACAGCTATGTAAATTTTTTGATATTAGTATAATACAATATCTTATGAATCAAAAAAATGGTTGAAGAGAAAATTTTCTATTTTGTATGTATCTTCTACTTCTACACATCACGTGTTGGTATATGGAGCCTAATCAGACTCGAAGGTTAAATTTTCTCCACTTTTATCGATGAGGTTTCCCCCCAAATTTTTAACAAGGTCAAGGGGCAGTGCCCCTAGCGCGCTCCCTATCATGATATAGGGCAGGGTTGAGGGGCAGTGCCCCTACAGGGGCTCAAGGGCAGCGCCCCCGAAACCTCTCAGGATTTTTTATTATTTTATAAAGGCGTCGGGTGTTATTTTTCTATTGGCCAACATAAAAAAACCCTATTTTGTAACTGACATAAGTCTTGTAAAAGGCTAAGGGTTAGGGTTTTTGTTGATATTGTATTGTAGCATTTGCAGCAATATTAAGTTGCAAGGATTATTGGTTGTAATCGGTTCAATTTATTGGATGATAATATTGGACTCTTTGTTTGTGGATGTAGCTCAAGTTTGGGTGAACCACATTAAATATAGTCTCTCGTTGTTATTTTCTATGTTTTTCATTCCTCTGTTTAATCTTTATTTGCATTTAATTGATATTTTCTACATGCAATTCCTAACATCACGTAATCTAAAGTTAAAAAAATGAAAGAAAAAACCTTGTGTCATAAGCCCTTGCATCAAATATATGCACTGAATTTAAAATATTGAACCATAAATTTCACTTTTTGTAGTGTCACTATGAATTATCATAGCATGAGTGACAATGAGGCAAATGGGAATCCAAACATTGCAATTAAATATAAGTATCAAAGTCTAAATGTTGGGGGTAGTGAAACAAGCAATTTTATTAAGAGTGCTCCTTGTTGAGTTAATTGTGCAATAATAAGAGCATAAAAACATAAAATAGAACAGCAATAACAATTGCACAAATAAAGACAAATAATTGACACAGTTATTTAATGTGGTTCACCATTAAAATGGCTACATCCACCAAGGAAAGTTGTTGGTGTAAATAAAGTCTTGTACCTAGTTAATTCATTACTAGGGGACTTATTTACATATATTCAATTTACTTAGGTCAAAGGAAGGAATCTTTCTAAAAGGTGTTAGTTTTCATTAGCTGTTATCTTATCTTTTGACTTGTAACACATGTGAACCTAGGTAAGTGTGATGAGTTGTCTCATGTCATATGATTAAGACACTTTTCATAATCCTATGGCATCTTGCATCTCACCTTAGCTATATAACCAAGGGGTCTCTCTCATTGAACATCACAATCAAATCATTGAATCATATTGATAAGAATACAGTTTATTTTTGTCACATTTTAATCTCTCTTTTATGCTTTCCATTTGGTCTCAAGATCTTGGTAGCCATAGCCAATTCTAACATGGTATCAAAGTAGGTTGGGTGTCATTGGAAAGTCTTTTTCCGAAGAGAGATACCAGATTTGGGGATGTTCCATTTTTTGCTCTTTATTGTAGGTTCAAATCAAAGCTTGTTGGTGCAAATCTAAGCTCGCCATTGCATCTAAAAAGTTCAAGAAAGTTGATTTTTCCTTTTGTTTTGTCGAAATTGGACATACGAGGCCAAATCTATAAGGATTTGAAACTAAAGAGTGGTTGTTAGATCCAGAAGGTAGCTATATTTTTGGAGCATTTTGGGTCAAATCCAACCCTGCCATCATGTCGAGAAGGGCCAAAAATCCTAAGATCGACTATCAAATCATCGAATTCAGAGCAATTGTCTGGTGAGGAAAAAAAAATCCCCAAGAGTCGTACGACCCCCCAGGTTGCGTCATTATGACAGGTAGTATGATTTCTGAAAATAATAATAATAATAAATTATTTTGATTGAATTTTTTTGGAAAAAATTTTATAAAATTTCATATTTCAATCGTTGTGAAAGTTTTTCAAAAAAAATTATTTAAAAAAATTAAAAAAAATATACTACGACCTACTGCATACTGCAGACCTGCAGTACTTTGTACCACGGGTGGTACAAGCTTCCCCACGTGGCTTGCAGCCATTAGTTGGGGGCCTTTTCACTCAACGCGAGCCCCAAAAGAAATTTTGGCATACTTCTATTTAGCGGTGGTAAAATCATAAATTTCGCCATCCATCTTTTGAAAAACTGGGAAACAGAAAAGAATCCGATGGCAAAAGATTCTGGAGGTATATTCTCTAATTTCGTCAATTGCACAAGCCTAGGTCGACCTGTGACGGGCATATACCTGTCATTTTTAAGCTCACGAAAAGGAAAATATTCTATCACCAATAGGATATTCCATTTTGACGAACCCGAAAATGTCAAATTTGATCAAGTGAATTGCTAACATCATCCCTACATTAGCATTTGCTAAAAAAAAAATCCCCCCCTCACCATTGGGCTTTTTTATTTTGCAGTCTGACTTTGAAGCTTCATAACTTGAGCTCACGACCTTTTTTCAAGCAATTTTTTTTTTTTGGCTAATTTTTCGCACTCTTCAAAGTGGTGCAATCAATTTTTGGTTTTAGTATCTGGTTTTTCCAAAAATTGCAGATTATCACAAGTGTTGTTGCTTCGTCCTCATTTTGAGAACTTCGGGAGCTCATATCTTGCTCCTATGGTAACATATTTTGTTGCAGTTTTTTTTTAAAGTGCATTATTTTTGTTTACTTTTCAATGGTATGATCAGATTGATCTCATTTTGTACCAAAAATTGTACTTGATTCTGTGGCCAAATTTGGCATTTGCATATACCAAAATCAAGACCACTTTGTTGTTTTAAGAAAGTGGCAACTGTAAATGCACTAAGTATAAAGTGTCAAATCAGATATTGCTTGGGGGGTTTCATGATTGAGTAATTTGGGGGTGGGTAATCTCTTTCCTTTGTTGGCTTTTGTCTCTTCATTGGTCTATTATGTGACTATAGTTGAGGAGTTTAATATGGGCATCAAAAAGCATTTTGTTGTAATAAGGTTAAATTGATGGAACTTTAAGTCTTGGCGAGATGGAATCCTAACACATTGTAGGTGGCTTAATATTTTATCATATCTTTATGGACTAGTTCCTAAACCTTCATCAAAATGGAAGAGAGTTGTGTGGGGCATAAAAATAGAACATATCCTAGGATTAATTGGTTGTAGTTGTGATATTCATACACAAATGGTCACTGATGGTATTGAGATCCCTCGTGACCTTATGACCAAACTTTGGGAGATGTATGGAGACTTGAATGAACCACCATTCCCAGAGGATCTTGTTGTGGATTGTCCTGTTCCACTTGCAGAGTTTCAAACCATTGATGATAAAATAGTTGAAACACTTGTTGATTGGGAAAGGTATGGTAGCTTTGATGACCTAGAGCCTTCTCCTTCTCCTACAGAGACATCTATTGAGACTTCAATTTCTATGGCTCCTAATCTAGATTTAGAGGGTTCATCATCTTCATCTATGAGTCAACATCGAGGTTGAGGACTCTTGTAATCCAACATTGGTAGAATCATCTACTGTTGTACCTGAGGAAAATTGTGATTCAGTGTAGTAGGACATACACAGTCCTCCAGAGATAGCTACTTGTGATGACTTCTTGACAAGTATTCCAGACCTGTTTGGGAGTCTCATATTGCAGATTTAGGGGACATCATCAATAGC
Source organism: Sequoia sempervirens (assembly GCA_007258455.2). Lineage (NCBI taxonomy): Eukaryota > Viridiplantae > Streptophyta > Pinopsida > Cupressales > Cupressaceae > Sequoia > Sequoia sempervirens. The sequence continues at coordinate 431,375,034 of VDFB02000015.1, read as the reverse complement.
ATTCATCTTCTCTTTGATGAAGATGCTCCTTCTTCAATTATTGTGAGGGAACACCTTGACCCTCTTGTTCATCCTCTACATGATCATTCTTTGCAGTTTCGCATGAGTGTGGATACTTTTGGACAGCATTTGGAAAAGGCGTCTTTGTCTTCAGAGGGGATATTCTTGTCTTTGGATCATGTTCTACATCCAACTCTACTAGATTTTGGATTGTCCTCTTCAGCAATGTGGCCTAGAATGCCTATTTGGAGTGTGTTAGCTTTTGGCATCGACATGAAGACACTTGAGCATGCTTCAGAGACATCATCCATCATACATATTCATGACATATGCATACATCCATGGTTTTGTTTCTTCCTAAGGGGAGGAATGTTGTTCGGCGAGATTGGATCATCTTTAGCATTCAATGTCAAGCTTCTACCATCATTGCAAGAGACTCAACATTGAGGGGGGGGTTTCCTTGTCTCTCTTCTACTTCTCTCTTATGGGGGGTCTTTTTCCTCACATGGGGTTTTGGCCTTCTCATGCATCATTGAGAGCATTTCTTTTTGTATTTCATCTCTCTTTTGGGGAGGAGTTTTGTCCCACTAGGTTTTCTCCTTTTCTCAATTTGTAAGAGATTTCTTTGTCATTTCATTTACATTTGTACATGGGTACCTAACATGGCCTAGTAGCCAAGACCCATTCTTGCATTATTTTGTCATTTGCACAATAATCTGCTACTCCCTAAGTTGTACTTAAGGGGGGGTGTTGGTGTAAATAAATTCTTGTATGTAGTTAATTCATTACTAGGGGACTTATTTACACATGTTAAGTTTACTTAGGTCATAGGAAGGAATCTTTCTAGAAGGTGTTAGTTGTCATTAGTTATCTTGTCTTTTGACTTGTAACACGTGAACCTAGGTAAGTGTGATGAGTTGTATCATGTCATATGATTAAGACACTTATCATAATCCTATGACATTTTGCATCTGACCTTGGCTATATAATCAAGGGGTCTCTCTCATTGAACATTACAATCAGATCATTGAATCATATTGATAAGAATACAGTTTATTCTTGTCACATTCTATTCTCTTTCTTTTGTGCTTTCCATTTGGTCTCAAGATCTTGGCAGCCATAGCCAATTCTAACAAAATCAGGTCACTCTCTTTTATTGATTAATAATTTTCTTACAATATTTTCGCAACAACCCAAAAGGAAAAACAAATTGAAATACCTACAACTCTTTTGGCAAGTGAAGAGTCATGGGAAGAGGAAAATGAAAAGGCATTGATGGTTGGACTTCACTTCCAACAATCTCCCACTTGAATTCCAAACCATACTGTTGTCCCCACTTTCCTTGAAGCTCAATGTCACTTGATACAAGACCAAGAGAAGCTCTAATGAATTCAAGCTTCTCTTTTGACACAGATTTTGTGAAAACATCTACAAGGTTACAATTGACGGTATGAATCTTCTCCAACTTGAGTTTTCCATCTTCAATGACACTCTAAATGAAATGATATTGAAGCTCAATATGCTTAGTGCGGTTATGAAAGGTTGAATTCTTCACCAAATGAATAGCACTATTACTATCACTAAACAAAGTGAAAACTTGTTTTGAACCCCTCTCCCAATAATCGTTGCAACCATAACATTTCTTTAGCTCCTTCAGTCATTGCAATGTATTATGCTTCGGTAGTGGAGAGAGCAACTACTTGTTTCAATCTAGAAACCCAACTGATCGTTTCCCCTGCAAAATTAAACACATATCCGGTGGTAGAACGCCTTTTGTCCAAGTCACCAGCCATGTCAAAATCAACATATCCTTGCAACTGAGCATCCTTACCTTTAAACCTCAAAACCTAATGTGAAGTGCCTTTAAGATAACTCATAATCCACTAAATTGCTTTCCAATGAGTCTTACCTGGATTACTCATGTACCTGCTAACTACTCCCATTACATGAGCAATGTCTGGACGAGTACAAACCATCGCATAAGTAAGGCTCTCAACTATAGAGGAATAAAGCACATGTTTCATATAGTCTTTTTCTTCTTGTGTCTTGGGACACATTTCGGATGAAAATCAAAAGTGATCAACAAGGGGTGTGACTACAACCTTAGCACCTCTCATATTAAGTTTGTCCAAGACCATATCAATATACTTTTCTTATGAAAATTTGATTTATTTTTCTGTCTATCCCTGATTATTGTCATGCCAAGGATTTTCTTTGCAAATCCCAAATCCTTCATAGAAAATTTGTTGGCCAATTTTTGTTCCATATTTGTAACAACACTCATACTAGTGTCAGACACCAACATATCATCAACATATAACAATAGCAATACAAACTCACTATTGTCTAAAACTTTGTAGTAAACACATGAATCAAACTCATGCCTGGTGAAGTTTTGCTCAACCATGAAGGAATCGAACTTGAGGTACCATTATCGCAGGGCTTGCTTCAACCCATACAAAATTCTCTTCAATCTACAAACTAAATTTTCATACCCTTTCTTTTCAAAACCTTCAAGTTGTTGCATATACAATTCTTCATCTAAATCTCCATGAAGGAATGCAGTTTTGACATCAAGTTGCTCCAACTCAAGATCATAGACAGCTGCTAAACCCAAAACTGCTCGGATGGTAGTCATTTTCACATTAATCCCACTAATCTTTTCTTGTTAATCCCGCTAATCTTTTCTTGTTCATGTCCTTTGACCACTAATCTAGCCTTGTACTGTTTCTTGCCATCATCCTCTTCTTTCAACTTGTAAACCCATCTATTTTTTAATGCTATTTGATTAGGTGGAAGAGGTACCAAATCCCAAGTGTTATTTTTTATTAATGTAGACATTTCATCTCTCATGGTTTCCATCCACAAATTTTTATTAGAAACATTACATGCCTCTTCAAAAATTAGTGGTTCAGCTTGATTTGAAATGAGTAATTGATGGATAAAATCATCCAATTTGGGTGGAGATCTACATTGTCTGGTTGATCTCCTCAACTGTGGAATTTGCATCTTCACTATTCTTCACTTTCAAATTTGTATCTTCACTATTCTCAAACATTCAAGTTTCTGCTATTAAATTCTCGACTTTCCCTATTTACATCCTTTGTATCTCTGCTAATAAAGGCTTCACATTCCCTATTGAATTTTTTGTAGCATTTATTTTTGTTTGAGCAGGGATATTAATTGAATTTTATGCATGTTTTAATGTTTTTGCAGCCTCTTGGGAGGTTTGTGTGGCCTTTGCTAAGGCTAGCACAACCTTTCCAAAGGCCTGTGCAACCTTATGGAAGGCTTGCATAGCCTCTCCATAGGCTAACGCAACCTTATGGGAGGCTTGCCTAGCCTCAAAAAAAAATTCCCCTAGACATTTCATTACTTTGCATAACCCAATCAATAGGAAAAATCATAGAATTTTGATTTTTAGTATTAGACTACACTTGTGAATTTTCATTCTCCTATAATACTTCTTCAGGAAGATTAGGTAAATTAGATGCCATGACTCGATTTAAAATATCACTCCCATTGGAAATATCATTTACAGGCACAAATTCTTTAACATTCCTCTATTTCAAACTCGAAATTAACTTCTCATTAAAAATAACATCTTTGTTGCGAATTACCTACTTGGCCATTGGATCCCACAAAAGGTAATTGTATGATGCCTATTTGTATCCAATGAAAACACATCTTTTAGACCTCGTTTCTAGCTTAGTTTGTTTCTCCGATGGAATGAGAACGAAAGCCTCACACCCAAACACCTGCAAGTGCTCATAGGAAATTTTCTTTCCAAGCCATTTCTCCTCTAGAATTTGAAAAGATAAGCAAAAAGATTGTCCTCGATTAATCAAATAAACCAATGTATTAACAGCCTCTGCCCAAGATTCTTTACCCAATTCGGCATTCGAGAGCATGCTACGAGCTCTCCAAAATTGACTTGTTTAACCTCTCAGCTACACCATTTTCTTGAGGGGTGAAAGCGACACTTTTAATCCTTTTTATACAATTCTCTACACAAAATTGTCAAACTCCAAAGAGTAGAATTCTCCTCCATTGTCATTTTTTAAACATTTAATCTTATGACCAGTCTGATTTTCAACTAATACTTTGAACTTTTTAAACATGCTAAAAACTTCAAACTTCTTCTTAAGCGTGTAAATCCAAACTTTTCGAGAATAATCATCTAAGAACACAAAATAATTTGAACCACCGATAGAAGTTACCTCTGTTGAGCCAAAGACATCCAAATGCACAAGCTCCAACAGTGTTGTTTTGATATCTCATTATTTGGTGCAAAAACTAATTTTCTTTTGTTTGCCAAAGATACTATGTTCACAAAAATCTAAATCAACTGATTTTAGTCCTAGAAGTTGATCCCTTTTGAGCAATATTTCAAGGCCCTTCTTACTCATATGATCGAGCCTCTTATGCCAAAGTTTTGTCTCATTTCCCACTAATGTCATTGCAGCTCCCACTTCAATGTGACTTCCAGCACATATAAAGTTCTTGATTTGCAACCTCTTGCAATCACTAAGGCTCCTTTGGTCACCTTCCAAGTGCTTGAGTCAAAGGTGATACAACAACCTTGAGTGCCAAGTTGTCTCACGGAAATTAGATTCCTCTTGAGTTGAGGAACATGTCACACATCCCACAATAGCCAGTTATTATCATTGTTCAATTTCAATAACACATCCCCTTTGCCAACGATATCATGACTCATTATCACCAAGATAAACCTTACCAAGTTTTCCCTCTTGATACTTTTTGAAAAATTTCTGGCATGGAGTTGCATGAAAGGAGGCACCAAAATCCAACACCCATCTATTATTTCCAACTTCTCCAATGGATAGAACTAATGCACCTACATCTTCATCATACACTGTATTTGCTTCATCTTCTTTTGGTTTATTTCCAGCCTTCTTGTAAGACCAACAATTCTTTTTAAAGTGACCTTCCTTGCCACAAAACCAGCAACCTGTATTTTTGCCCCTGGATTTAGATCTCATGTGAGATTTAGATCTTTTATTATTATGGCTGCCCCATTCTTGTGATCTTCCTCAATTGTCAAAAAATGAAGCCCTCTAGATGAAGTACCTTGATGTTTTATTCTTAAGTCTTCGCTAAGAAGAGTTGCAGCCACATCATCGAGTTTCAACCCATTTTCGTTCTTATCGAATTCTTTGTTTTTGGATACCGAATTACTAATTGCCATTACAACACCTTCCCAACTATCAGGAAGAGAACACAAAAGAAAAATAGCTTTGATTTCCTCTTCATAATTAATATCAACAAAGGTTAATTGGCTGATTATGGTATTAAATTCATTTAAATGATTGGAAACATTGTTGCCTTCATTTTCAGATTAAACAATTTCTTCATCAAGAAGACACTATTAGCAGTTGGAGCCCTCTCATGCATGCTTGTTAATCGGTCCCATAAACTCTTTGTTGTCTTCTTGGATGCAACATTAAACAAGACATTGCTGGAAAGGGAGAGGATGAGCATTGCCACAACCTTTTGGTCCAACAAATTCCAATCATTATCAAACATTTTTTCGGGTTTGTTTGCCTTTCCTTCTAATGCAATTGAGAGATCCTTTTGGATTAAGAGAGCTCGTACTTGTAACTTCCAAATCTCAAAATTCTGACCAGAGACTTTTTCAATTTTTGCCTCTTCCATCTCTGCTCAATCTCCACAACTTCTCCTATGCTCTGATACCACTTGTTGAGTTAATTGTGCAACAATAACAACCAAAAAACATAAAACAAAACAGCAATAATAATTGCACAAATAAAGACAAATAATTGACAGTTATTTAACATGGTTCACCATTAGAATGGCTATATCCACCAAGGAAAGCAGGTCGCTCTGTTTTATTGATTAACAAACTTCATTACAATGTTTTCGCAACAACCCAAAAGGAAAAACAATTTGAAATACCTACAACCCTTCCGGCAAGTGAAGAGTCATAGGAAGAGGAAAATGAAAAGGCAGTGACGGTTGAACTTCACTTCCAACATTCAATCACCCTTCCAAGTTGTTGGGAGATTTTGCTAGGGGTATATTCAATAAGGCGGCCCCTTTAAAACAATTTCTTCTGAAATACAATCAAATAAACATAACACTTCAAGGGGAGACTAAGCTATAGAGATACCATTTTTTGTGGTCTTGAATTACAAGGTAGCATTACCAAAGTTAATGCACTTCCTTCACATCCCACAAAAATGTGTTGGCTCATGTCACAAGTTATTACTTAAACAAAGAGAAGGGATACAAAGATTATTTGGAGGTGATGAAGAGTGTAACACATCACATGTTACTATGCAAGTGAAGGTTGCTAGCACTGCCCAACAACCACAAGTTCCTCATTTTCCATAAGTCTAATAAAGCTGAAGAGGAAACATAAGTGACAAGTTCTCCCATCCCAACACCAGAGATGTTCAATGTTCAGATGAAAGATGAAAGATTAGACAAATGATGTCATTAGCTAATTTCTTCATTGTCAATGGCATTCCATTCCATGTTGCTCACTCTCCTTATAAGGATCTTGTGACTAAAATTATATAAGTAGGGCCTTCATATATGCCACCAAGGAAAACAAACCTAAGAGAGTGAAGGAAGTGATAAGTGACTTTTTGGGTTGATGCCAAACACATTGTCTAATCATATCTCCAATTTCAGTCATCAAATATAGGAGTGTATGAGTGTATTGATGGTGTGCTTGGCCAAATAAAGGTCATTTTATATGCAAAAATCCCTACCTTGTAATTTTGTAATGAACACATTCAGTCTATTATTCAACAAAGATGGAAGAAACTCAACATGCCCTTGCACATGGTTGCCTATGTATTAAAGCCAAAGATGTGGATGCAAAGGCCTAGCAAAGTTTCCTTTATGGCAAATGCTTAGGTGAAAGCAAGACTTAATGAAGACAAATCTAAACATGTACAATACTAAGGATGCAACCACTCGTACTAACTAGACCAATATTGGCACACTTGGGAGATTTCCAAACGAGATGAAGTTGGATAGGGAGATCGTAGCATAGAAGGATCCACTAATATGGTGGACTATGCATTGACCTCATTCATTAAACACCACACTAGCCATTTGTCTCTTGTCCTTTTCTAGTTTATTTGTTGCTAAGTGGAACTAATTTACACACTTCATCCAATCTATTAAAAAGAACAAGCTCACCCCTAGGAGGGAAGAGAAGCTTGTAGATGTACATAATACCCTCTATCTAATTGACCACATCACACTTACATACAAGGGAAGTCCAACATGATGAGATATAGAGCAAAAGGAACCTACACAAAATGATGATACAACCTAAACATCATGGGTTGGTGTTTGTATGGAGAAGCTTAAGGTAGATGGGTTCGACACTAGTAGTTCTACCAATAAAGAGTTTTCCATGACCTTTGGGAATGATGCATTGGCCAATTGTATTTCAAATTTTAATGCAATTATCATATTGACATTTTGAATATAATATTTGACAATTTCAATGTATCATGTTTAATAATTTATTGTTCCAATTGTTATTTTGTATAACATTTTTTTATAATTAGTTTTAAAAATAATATATTATATTTACACCATTGTCGCCAAATTTGGTTCTTGGTCCCCTCATCGCTAAAACCCATCCTAGATGTCCTCCCATACTGCATCCTCAAAACTGCATGGAACTATATTAGTAACAAAGAAAATGCATATTTCAACCCGTTTGCATAGCTCAACTGATCTTAACCATAAGAACAGATAAATTATGTCCAAAAAAACGGCCCTCTCAAAGACAACAATTCCTATAGTGCTAACAGTGTCAACTAAGAGTAACTCAAAGATGTACCACATTTCAGATGAAACAGCAGTGATGTGAATATATGATAGATTTCACTGGTTATATTTGGATGGACTTATAATAGAATAATACCATACATTAACATTCTGTGTAGCTAAATTTGAATGGACTCGTGGTTGAATTCGGTCCAATATTCAAATCAATCACCCCCGCACCCCCCTCGTCCTCCTCCTCCTCCTCCCCCTCCCCCCTTGAGCATTTGCATTTAGGTTTTTGGATTTCACCGAACTTCCTTATGAGGGAAGAGTTGCAACCTAAAAGATCTAAAAGATCTCTTAAGATATTAAAGAGTTCAGAACACCAACTAAAAGGACAAATACAAACAATAATGATACGCCCAAAGCCCCAGCCTTGTAATGTGGGCAGCAGGTCATGCCTCATCTCCACCAATCATCTCTAGAACGCCAAACTAGAATTAAGGCCAAATCAACTATTGGCCTCAACGGAGATATTTCCCTGCAGCTATACCAAAATCTATCAATCAAGCCATGATGGTGAATAGGGGGCTTCCTATACATGTACTAAGAGATCCAATCTGCTCAAGCGCATAAAGAAATAAATGAATGAATAGACCTATTTCAGCGTCTAAAATTGATCCCCTCTCAATAGGTTGAGGCCCCTCACTGTTGTGTGACCCCCTCTAAGGTTGGGATCAAGCATAAACGCCCTCAACATTTGGTTCATTCAGCTGGTGATAGAGGCACATGCATAGCAAGACTATCAGCCTCATCTCCCTCACAAGCAACACACACAGCAAATAGGAGATCAGAGGGCCCATACCACCTGCCCACTTAAGTCCAAACCACTCGAGATGTTTTCATATGGAGTAAATAATTTTCTGAGGATTTATGTACTTGGGTATGTTGATTTTCCATGCAATTATTTTCTGCACGGCAGAACCTGGTAGAGAAATTGAGCCATTAATATATCATACGCAAGACAAACTTTGGGTTCTAATAATTAGCTGCAACAATCAAACTCTAAGAAAATTAGAAACCATAGGAATCAGAAGGTAAGTAAACCCCAATGATAGATGATATCTTATTATAGTATAAAGTTGTACAATTCTATATTCCATGCATATGAGAATGAATGAATTTCTTTGGGAATCACAGAAATCAATTCAAGCATCTTCTCAAATGCAATATGAAGATTCAGACTTGTGTAATTAGAACACCTGATGTAAACCTGCAAGAAGAAATTCTCCTCACCCAAAAAAGCCACAACTTTCCATAACCACAAAGAATTGACTTCTCATTATTCAGTAAGGAAGCATGATAGGATTACAGAGGGTGGAATTATCCATCCGGTAGTCAAGTCCTTGTATGAGCAAGATGTTCTTGATAGTTGAGACTACAAATTACAACAAACAATTTAAGTGTGCAAGAATAAATTCTCCTAACCAAAGGAAGTCGGGAATTCTCATAACCAAAAAGAAACCAGACTTCTCGTAACCAAAAAAAACCAAACTTCTCATGATAGAAGTCAATAAGGAAGCATGATAGGATTAAATAGAGAAGAATTATTCATGTTGCAATCAACTCCTTGTATGAGAAAGACATGCTTGACAGCTGAGATTCCTGAGATCTTTACAAAGAACAAAAGTAACAGAAGTCTAGGTGGAAAACAAGATAAATATTGCTTAAGTTCAAAGAATTAGAAAACTTGGTAAACAATAAAAAGTTTTCCCCATAGAAAAACTAGAACAAGAGAATAAAACCACCAGACATGGATCCTCTATCACAGATGCACTTGTGAATTTCTATTACAGAAAATAAATACATCGTCGCAGGAAAATGTAATCATATACTATCACAAAAAGCAAATGGCAGTAAATGCTTAATATCCTTGCCAAGATTAACTTACAAGTCAACCCTACTTTACAACAAAAATTTAGTAGCTAGTATGAAAATACACAATTGTTTAGAAACACCTATAGGAAATAGCAAAAAGTCTAGTACCTCTATCATTTATATATTTTTGGGTTTGGTTTTACATAATACATCAGTTAATTCAGATACAAAAGGCACTGTCTGTTTTGCTCTCAGAGGTTGTTTGTGCCTGTTCATTTTATGTGTATCGACCAGTTGTCCATATTTTTCTTTCATAAGTCTTTGTGAATTATACAAACCCGTCTTGAACTGAATTTTCAGATCCATTAACCTGCAATTTTCTTCTGGTATTAGTGCTTGTGATATTGGTGTTCAAGATGTTGTACTGAAATGATAATTTTATTTGTTTGTATTAACTATCAGGTATGGCCTTAGGAAGTAAGGTTATGTCATGGTATCTTTGCTTCTGTTAGGTTCCATCTAAGTGTGGATCAAAGGTTTCTTGTAATATTGTTGGGCTTCATTGCAGATGGAAAAGATGTTTGGCGTCTAATTTGGAAAGAATTTAGTGGCTTTTATTCCTACAGGGAATGATGTTCACTTCTTACAGAGACAATAAAGCCATAAAGACATGCATATCAGCATGAAGACTTCCAAAGGGGTTTGTGGTTGATTTTGTCTAGAATTTAACACTTCCTATGTCATACAAGCCCTTGGATTTTGAACAAGAGAACTGTGAATGTTTAGGATGATGCTTTGCGTTCCTCTTTGGTCTTTTTCAGAAGCAAACTTAGCTTTTGGCATGGTCATTGCTAGTGGTTTTGGTGCTAATAAATGCTGTAAATATTGATTCTTCGAGTACATCATGAGGTGACTGAAAAGGTCATCTATGACAGAAATAGAGATTACAAACTTTGATGCTATCCTTTAAGTTTAAGGATTCATCTTATTGGAGGAAGATGACAAATTTGGTGGTTTTTTTTCTCAAATTTCCAAGCAAGAACCAAATCTGGTTTAGCATAAGGGAGAAGTTAGATTTGAAAAAACTGTGAGGGTGAGAGTGGTATAAATAATGCAAGTCATTTCTGGCCAGGTTTGCACTTCGTTATTTATGTATCCTATGATTTAAGGATTACAATAATCTCAACAGCCAAGTTGAATCAGATGAGATGTTCATCCAGCTATTATTGGTTTCTCAAATCAACTATAAGTATAAGCTGTTTACAAATAACCCTCAAATCCTAGAAGTATTTCAGTGATTGCAAGATTTTGGTATACTTTAGTGTTTCTCATAACTTTGTTTTTTACATTTGTGAATAAACTTAAATCTGTGTTCATATGATAGTTGGGTTCCTTTTCTCTTTTGTCTGTAGCGTGAGGGGTCAGATTGACCTCAGCAGAAATCCATTCCATTCCACTTTGTGAAAAGATATTTTTGTTGAATGTAACTTATAAATCAAGGGAAATAAAGGCTCACAAAATCTCAACTACAAAAATATTTGAGGAGCTTCACAAAAGAAATAAAATAATATCACATTTCAAGACTTCCCCACATCTCAAAATTAGAAAAGTGGAGATTGTCTAGCATTTGCACTTCAGATAATGGTTACCTGAACTGCTGATACAATGACCAATATGCTTCACTTTATTAGCATATTGGATACGGGTACAAACAAATTTCAAGCGAAATTCTCATCACGACCTCCTTCTAAGTTTTCCAAACCTTCTTGCTACTCCAAATATCAATGCTTTACTCACAACTCCCCTATCAAGTCCACATGCAAGAGCCACTGCCCCACCAACAATAACCCATCTCCAAGCAATCCCTTGCCGGTTTTTTGCAGAAGCTGTAACCAACTCCTCTGCATCTTCTGAGGAAATTTCCAAGGTTTTCAAGTTACTTGGATGCACCTTTGTATTAATTTGGGCCATGAATCCACTTCTTGATAATGGAGCATCCTTGCGAACCATCTGATAGGCACGTACTCCAGGTTCTATCTTCTTGACCGCTCCCCACATGCCCTGACGAACTCCAATCTTTGCAACCTCCCTTGGGATTCCCATATCTTCATTATGAAATAATGTGACCTCACAGGCAGTGAATTGTCCATCGCCTTTTCTTGATTCCACTATTGTTTGCATACAATAAGAAGAAGCAACAAATAAGAAATGATGTCCAAGAACCTAAAAAGAAATTCTAGCCATAAGACAAAGAATATGAGAAAGAAAACAGATAAAGACTCCCAGCAACCTGCTCGTATCCGCCAACTAGAATAGTATAAATCAACACGTCTTGGCTTACTGTGCCTTGGAACTGATGGGTATGGAACTCCCTGAAAATGTATCCCAAAATGCATATATCAGTTTGAAAGATGGCTTGACAAGTAAAGTATTTGGAGCATGAAAGAGAACAGTACCAATAAGAAAAGTAGCCAATAAGACAAGCAGATTTGGGTTAGAATGATGCAAAGAATAAAGAGTTAAAATTTACAGAGATTACTTTATTTTGCTATAAGATGGTCATTTAAAACAAGAATCAAACCCAAAACCATACCATATTAAATTCTTCCAGTTTCTATTGAATCTAATTTTATAGGACAAATATATAGTCATAAATTGCCCACATGATAACATGCAAGTAACTGGACAGCTAAATGCTCCATATATTATTGTGGACTTCAAAATTATTCACAGACAACTCAAATTGAATGATTAACTATATCTAGGATTTGGTTTCATCGATCTACAGTTAACATGGAGTAGAATTAAAAGCTGAGTAGCCATTGCTTGCTTTGATATCATGGAAATTTTGCAATAATGAGTTTTCATTTAGTCAAATTATATATATTTACAAATACAGTTATCCTAGAAATGTATCAACCTATAGAAGCTTGTCAACAGCTATAGAATTTTGTAAATTCTAGCACATAATTCAATGATGATTTATTAATTTCTCATTTTTATAGCTCTGTTGGCTGCTTTTAAGTGTTGCTTACTACCAATCCTTTTCTATGTCATCCTCTATGGAAACTCATTGTTGATTTTGTACTCAATTACGTTATAGTATCAAGGATAACTGTCTTCCATTATCATCTCCTTCTCTGAGATTTTTTTATTTTCCTCATTATCATGATTTCTAGTCACTTAATATTGATCATCTTCTTCTTTTACTTCTTGTGTAAGTTACTGAATCAGCAGAAGAACACTGTCTCTGGGCAAGATTCATCCTGGAACTGGATTTGGGATCAAATCAACTGTGGAATCGGGCAGGGTTTGGACTTTTTGGGTCAGAACCATGTGGAATTGTTGACACACATACCCTGGCAATTCCAGGTCAAACATGGTGTTTCCAAGACATTTCCACCACAATCCAGCAGCAAGCAAAGTTTACAACATGTTTTTTGGTCTTTTTGACCATCCAAAACCCTAAACAACTGTCATTTCACTCACATTTCATGTGCTGGTTGACTGGCAGGAACAGCAAAGGAACTAGAGGCTGCTCTGTTCGACAAATAAGTAGAAAAAACTGCCCTCTCCTGTTCAATTAACACAAATAAAACCATCCTCTTGCTGCTCAAACCAGACTCAGCAAATAGTCACGAAGCTTTAACCATAAATTCGCAATTTGACTCTGCACATAACTTAGGGCTAACTGTTGCTTATGATTTACATACAGCTTTAAGACATAAATCAAACTTTAAGGATTAAATCAATTCAAGCTTATGTTTTTTTATTTCAAATCAACTGTTTTAAGAGGTATTTAAGCTTTATGGTTTGATTCTAAATTAATGAAAATCAAACTGTTCTCAATTTCAGGTTTCCCTTTACTGAACTATTTTTAAAGAAGTGAGCATTTCGTTAAAATAGAACGGGAGGTATTTTGTTAAAATACTAAACTAGAAAACAGTGGTAAATACTAAATATTATATATTTGTGATTTTTATAGTTTTTTAATATTTATGTTAATGATTTTATATGATATTAAATATATTCATGATTTTTATATACTTTTGTATGGGCATACCCAGAACATATCCAGCCCAAAAAAAAAATTGTACCAGCATACCATACTCATGTACCTATACCCTAAGTCACAAGGTTCGAATTCGAATTCGAGTTCGGCAACATTGAAATTCGGATGAAGTTCGGCAAGGAAAAAATTCGAAAAGTAAAAAATTCGGATTAAATTCGCCTTATATAATTTTGATTTTTTAAAATTTTAAAATATAAATAATAAACATAAAATAAATAAAACAATAATATAAATATGCTAATATGTTTAAATATATTAATAAAACTAAACACAAAGGAAAATAAATAATAAATATGTTTAAAAATATAATTTAAATTTTAAATATTATTAATATATAAATAATAAATAAATAAAATTATATATTAAAAAATAAATATATTATAATAAAATTTTAATTTATTTGTTTTAAAATATTAAGTTTTAACATTATGAATAAAAAATAAAATTAAATAACAAATGGACATGATTTAAAACATAAAAATAAATAAATTAAGAATATTAAAATATAAATACATTTAATTTTTTTTTAATTTTAATACTATAACTATAAGTACTAAATATATTCAATTGAATATATTAATAATTAATAATTTAAATTAAATATTTTAAAATATTAAAATCTTAACATATTAAAAGTTAAAACAATGTTCATACATTTTTTATATCTTAAATTTTATAAAATAAAATGAATAAAGCACAAAGAACAAAAATATAAAAGCTACGGATAAAGCTCAATGTTCATACATTTTTAATATGTTAATGAATAACAGTTGCGAAAGCGAGGGTTGTAGCTACAGACATTCGACTGGACCTCAACATTCTCACCAACGAACTCCACACAAGCGGCCGTTTTCACTGTGCATTGGATCTCGTCAAAGCAAGCGTTCACAGGCATGGAAGTGAGAGCGTGTAGATCGCCAGGCATTCTCTCGGCGCCGCCATGGGCATGTTAGCGGGGCAAAAAAATGGCAGAGGAAGAAGGGCAGTTTATACAGTCGCATCTCTATAACCCGCCCTTCCTTTCGCCACAGAGACATCTCACTCACCTCAAAGGAAGCCCGGTTTTAACACATATTTTGATATAAAAAAACTGACCCATTTTTTCTGACGAATTTCAAGGCGAACATAAACGAATTTTTGGGGGTCTTTTAAAATTCGCCAGATTTCGAATCTCATGGATAATACTCGGCGAATCTTGTGACTTAGCCTATACCCATACCCATACCCAATTTGGCCACTTAGATTCACAGTCAACATACCCAGGAGGTACTTGAGATTACAGAGTCTGCTTTGGACATATATCTAATTGCAGGTAGATCCCCACCTAATTTGATTTAACGCCTACTGCTTAATATGTATCCAGCACATACCCCATGAACTCATCCGGAAGTTGGCCTCTGGTTTGCCATGTCAAGCAGCAAATCACACCTACCTTCAGAAAGCCAGCCAAACCATTACAGTTTATCCAAATGCATTTCCAGAATCTAACCAGACAGAATTTTTTTGCAGAACCCATGAAGTTGGCCTACTGCTTAATATGTATCCAGCACATACCCAATGAACTCATCCAGAAGTTGGCCTCTGGTTTGCCATGTCAAGCAGCAAATCACACCTACCTTCAGAAAGCCAGCCAAACCATTACAGTTTATCCAAATGCATTTCTAGAATCTAACCAGACAGAATTTTTTTTGCAAAACCCATGAAGTTCCTATAGACCCTTTATGCATTCGCCTAACTCATTTATTTTGCCACCAAATTTCCTTTCTTATGTATAAGGAAGGCCTACAAGCTAATTCGTTACTTATCAACATGCATTTCTATTACCCTCTCAGATATGGCATTCTATAAAATACCATTTTAACAATGGAATTCCAAAAGGGTCCCTCAGACACATCTTCCTGCTACCAAGTGACTTAAAGAACATCACAATTACTATAAACATCAAAAAATATTCATAATAGTATCAAGGTATGGGCAATCACTCCGCCCTGTTCTACCCAGATAATTTCTAGCTAAATAAGAAAAGACTTTACACTCAAATACTTTGATGAATGCCATCCCTGGTGGATATCTATTGGCATGCAATCTTAACACAAAACCACTTACATGCCTCTTGGTTAAAAAATGCTGGTCACTATGATGGCTAGAGATTAGAAATGTTCTTTTCTTCTTTGGTGTGGTTCACAAGTATCCTTGGAAAGTCTTAGAAAATTGAAAGAACCATGAACCCTGAGATGCATCAGCACTCACTGATAAATATACCGCTTGCAATCTAGCCTATATATCTAAGCCACATTCAGATAAAGATGTTCTCACCTAGTATTCACACACTAAAAGTTTTATACCTTACCAAAAAAATCAGGAAGTTTAAACTTAAATGATAAAGATCAAAAAAGATCTTTCCTACCACCATTCAACATTCATGTTATTCTACAATTGTTCTCAAAGGTAAGCGAATCTAGATAAAGAAAATTTCACATGCAATCTTATGTTGCCAGTAGTAACTCATTGCCTCTAGAATCCAGTCAACTTTTAAGTCATAACAACCCATGTTATAGAAATTAGTAATTACATATGTGATGGCCTTATAGATGCAAATAGGGGAATCCAACAATCCAAGTTGACAACAGAATCAACCAAGTTGGAATGAGTCGATTACACTTCTCTTCGTATGCATTATAGTTTTTCATTTTTCTCTTTTGATAAGCAAAAATAAATATTAAAAGCTTAAATTAACATAAAATTAAAATAACAAATTTACAGAGCCTTTCTGGAACTGATGAACAGTGGAGGCAAGATCGAGACTGAGATAATCCTGGAAATTGCTATTGATCCAGACTAAAACTTGTTAAATAAAAGACTATTTTCTTTTCCATTGTGAGATACTTTTACCCTTGCATCTGATACAAAACAGTTATTTGGGCTGGTATAGGTGCAGGCAATTTTCAAAAAATGTTGAAGTTATGACTAGATATGACTTCTAATATTCTTACAAAAAGCACATGTAAACAATTCGTGGCAGGGAACACATTAAGCATTGTACCACCTCAATTCTGATTTACAACTAAGTGGGATGAAGTCACTCCTAGAAGTGTCCTGTAGGGATAGAATGCTAGTAACATCTTTATCAGGCTACAACAAACTTAGAGAAGACGCTACTAAACACTTCAATGTAAAGACTACTGCAGGACCATAACCTGTAAAAAATGACTGAGACTTGAATATAATCAATAAAAAATAAGTCATGAAGAACAGTTACAGAATGTTAGAATATTTTGTCATTGATGTCAAGGTTGAGCTGCTTGAGCTGTTTGGTTGCTTGGTTGAGCTGTTTGTCTGCTTGCTTCAGCTGGTTGTCTACTTGCTTCAGCTGGTTGCCTGTCTAGTTGAGCTTCTTGGGCTTCTTGTCTATCTTCTTCAGCAGCTTACTTGTCTTCTTATCAACATGCCTTATGCCAAGTCAGCCAAATCAGCTTTGCCACTTCAGCATGTTTCATAAGTCAAATTTGTTCTAAGAGGTCGTTGTCTTGGAATATCTTTGTTTAAAGCAATAATTTTGACTTCTTAAAGTTTGGCGATGGATTTGTTACCACGAAGGATTGCACCCGAATGCAAAGTTGTAAAGCTCAGCAATCCCATATAACATGGAAACACTTTCGAACCTGTGGATTGCTCACAATGAAAGTGAATCTCCAGATTATGAGCTGGTTCCCCTTTTTATTTGTCTATGACACTAATGACTTATGCAGGAAAAGGGATAGAAGGCTTAATGGAATGCAAAACTGAATTAAATGATGGTGATGCACTTAAAAGATGATAAACTTGCAAACTGATTCACAAGGACCTCTCAAAGATACTATTTGCACAACTAGATCTAAACAGTTCAATCACATAAATATTTCATACAAAGGCTTTAATGAAATCATCCTCTTCGAAGGAAAAAATAATATTTTCACAACAAAGATAATTACTCTGAATTATTTGCACAATGTATAACCTGTAAAACTGAACTTAATTGCATTCATACACTTATGAGTGAGACAGCAAAAAAAAAAAGTTTTCAAAATTGAAACACAGTAAGTTTCTTATCAAATCAAACATAAGGACGACATTTGAAATATGGAAGGCAAACTTGACAATATTTGAAAGATGAAAGGAAAATTTTGCAACTGACAAACTATGATAACCTGTAAAAGTTGTTGTATTATATTAAACTATAAAATAAAATTGAGTTACAAGATAGTCTCCTTGCAGAATGCAAAGGCAGAAAACAAGAACTGAGAAAAAAGACAGTCTTTTCCAATATATACAATGATATGATAGCTCCAATACGCCAAGAGGTGGAACTAGAAGCAAACTGTAGGTGCAAAATATCTCAAAAATCCTCTAAAGAGCAAAGATGAAAATCCATAAAAAGGGGAGTCAGAACTGAAGCAATTTGAGCAAAAATAGGCTCAAACTCCCTCTCACAACTAGTTTGACCAAAGTTGACCTTGAAACTATATGAAACAAATCCAAAACATGACCAAACTCTCTAGTTCAACTCTGAATGCATGAAAATATCTTCAATTCCATTACACTTGTGCCTTTTGCATGATTTTGGAGAAAAGGTAACTATTTGATAAAATATTAAAGACAATCAGTTGTGATTATTTTAATATTTAACATGTAAAAGCCCTCCTTTTATGCATCACGTGGTAGATATTAAGGTAATTAATAAAATATTACCTTTAATATTTAATTGCATAGTTCATTTTGTCTAAAATATGCAAGAAACACACAAGTAACTACATGACCAAAGTGGACCCCAGAATCACCTCAGTTCGACCAAGAAACAAAGATAAAAGACTTCAATTTGACATCAAATGCATGATCGAAAAATACGAACTAGGTTGGTGAGAAATTTAAAGGGTTTTTTTGCCTCATTGTTTTCTAAATTTTTTTCAAAAATCACAAAAACCCAAATTGTAGTTTTTGAGATATGATTGAAACACGCGACCACTGTTCTTGTGGTGCAGGGCCTTCGAATGGTTACTCTTCCTTAGGACTGGTAAAAAGTTTTCAAAAAGTACGAACTGGGTCAGTGAGAAGTTTAAAGGGTTTTTTTGCCTCATTGTTTTCTAATTTTTTTTTTAAATCACGAAAAACCCAGATCGTATTTTTCGAGATATGATCGAAACACGCGACCACTATTCTTGTGGCGCAGGGCCTTCAAATGGTTACTCTTTTGCTCATATTCTCGTCCATAAAATATTTCTTCTGAATGCTATCACCATTAATAGTCTATTTTCTCAACTAGAACTCAACATTATTTGCAAACTCCTCTGATTACATAATCGCCGAGTGTTCGCCGATTACCCGAGTAATCGCCAGATTTTTAGCAAAACGAGTAAATCCTACTTTTACTCGCGGTTTACTGTAGCAGGTCAGTCGTCGATAAAATGCATTAACTGTAGCAGGTTACACGCAGTTTACTGTAACAGGTTAGGGCATTCGAGATTTGGTCCCGTCATTTCGCTCGAGATTTCCGACCTTTCGCTCCAGCCATGGGCATTCGACATTTTGTCCCGTCCACTACAATCCATTCGCAACCCGACCTCGGCTCCGCTCCACGGCACTGTTTCGTCGGCACTGTTCATATGTTTTATTTTTTAATTGTTTCATCGGCACTGTTCACTTCGTATATGTTTAAGTGTCTAAAATATATTTAAACCACATTTTAAATAGCGCAAAAGATATGAGAACTTCATATATTTATTTATTATATATATTTACTATTAGTCTATTATTATATATTATATTTATTTAATATATATTATAAATTATATTTATTTAATATATACTATTATTGTATTTATTATAAATAAATGCAATATAAATTATATTTATTATTAAGATATGCAATGATAATATAAATATATGTATAAAAATAGCATTTTCTTCAATATATTATATTTTAATACTTTTTAAGTCGCCGAGTATTTGCCGAGTATTTTCCGAATATTTGCCGAGTATTTACCGAGTCAAAAATTTTGGCCTTGCCGAGTACTCTCCGATTTCGAGTATGTAAACTATGGCAAACTCCATTCACAAAAACTTTCATTGCATCTTTTGAATCTGAGAGGGCAGCATGTTGGGCTCAACCCTTGTGGGAGCCCATTTTTTCACAAGCTGAAATATTAAAAGAAATGAATCCAACAACGAAATTTCACCTATATCTGTAGAGCGAACGAACATGTTAGCAAAACAATGAAGCTGAAAGCTTCAAATAATGCATTAATTCTTTTGTTCCTGAATGCTCCTGAAATCTGCAAACTTCATTCCAGCTCTACCTGATTGAGCTGTAAGCGAAAATTGGGTAACATTTTGGCGACATCTTAGGGGTGCTTGCCTACTAAGCATATAGACTAGTAGCCTTAAACAATCCATTGGCATAGGAGTTTTTTCTTGCTCTTTTGTGACTCAGAAAACTACATGTACCTCAGCTATCAGGAACTATACAGCAACAAAACCAAAACTGTAAGAAACTAGCATAACTTTGTTTAAGACAGAGCCAGAAAACTATGCAACATCTGCACTTATTGAAAACAAAATAGTACTGAAACGAAACTGACTTACCCTACCCTAACCAAACAACCGTGAAAACCTCAAACAAATCCATTTACTGTTTGTTTAAAGTAGCTTCCCCTTCTCAACAAAAAAACACTGATTTACATGTTTATGAACAGCTGAAACTAGATGAAGAACAAGAAGATATAAATAAACTGCTGCAATTCTTCATTAGGAGTGTAAACAAAATCACCCTCTAATTTTGATCAGCCAAACTGCTGGTTTGGAGTGAATGAGCAAGTTGGCCCTGTTGTCCTTTAATCTCAATCTCATTCTTGGACTCTGTTATGAAGAGATGCCTGATTGGGCATCCTATTGAGATGCTAAACCGAGGACTCTTTTTGCCGGCTTCTTTCTCATGTGTTGTTTCTTCAACGACAACCTCTTTGGTCACTTGATTATGTTGATCACAATCCTAAGTTACCGGTTCGGGTTCGGGGACGGGTTCGGGTACGCGAACCCGGTACGTGGGTACAGGCAAAATTTTTTTAGGGGTTTGGGTACGTATGGGTACGTGTGTATATATATATATATATATTAATAATTTAATATATTATAAATATATATATATGTATTATATATACAAAAAAATAAGAGAAACATAGAGAATTGTAAAACTAAATCATTTCATAGTATGATACTTGATCATTGACCAATGCCAAATGCCAAAGATAAATATTAAATGCCAATTGATAGTAGAAAAATATTCAAATAAAATTACTGAATTACAAAATGTAGTTCATGAAACATTGAAAATTTGAAACATGATTCAATGTTCATTGTTCATATGCTCATCAATCATCAAAAGGATTGTCAGAATCATCATGACTTGGATTTTGAGTGGTTTCAACTTCAAAATCATCATCATTTGAACCCAAAGCGGATCCAACACCATGTGATATGTCATCAATATCACCCACATCATCCATAGTGGCTCTAACAAGATCCTGAATGGTTGCATCCAAGTCAGTAGACTCGGGTGCTACATCCTAAAGCCTCGCTGCCCCCTGCCTGTATTGAGGATCCCTACGTGATAGAAGACGCAAATTGGAATGAATATACACTGTCTTCACTCTTTTTGCAGCCAATCGTTACGCTTTCATCGAAAGTGGATAAAGGAGTATGCCCAATTCCGCTTCAACAAGGTAAGAGTCATAACCGGAGAGAAAACCAACAAAATTAAAAATAAATAAAAAATGCAAGATAAATCAAGAATGTTAAGTGTTAAATTTTACAATACAAGTGGCAAAAAAAAACTTACTTGTGAGAGGATCTTGATTGCAAGAGGTTGGAGGTACATATAATCTTGACCATGGAGGTACCACCATGTAAGACCATCCATTTTGTATTGGTCTCTAGCAACAGAAGCGGTATGATTTTTTGATTTTCCTGTGAAAAACATTCCAAATTCTCTCATGACACTTGCATGCACTTCTGGATCACTGAACATTCTACTAAATGCCGTCTTATACCCATTAGCAACTTCAGCATCTCTATATGGCGGTATTCTCCCTGGGATAGAAAGCACTTCAGTGGTATAGTACCTCGGAGATAGGGCATATGCAAGTAGGTGCAATGGAGTTGTCATCTTGTTCCAACGATGAAGAACAATTGCTTCCACCCTTTTGTACAAGGTGTCTTCAGGATCATTCTCTTTTTTTTGTATTTCTATTTTTATTTTTTCCAACATTGTGTCCATGCTATCATAGACATCCCCCAAGCATGGTTCATCTGTATCAGCAAACCGAAGCATAGACATGATAGGTTCGGTGAATTCCAATACATAATTCACACGATCCCACCAATCGTCATTCAAGATCAATGCCTTGACTTTGGGCCCTCTCTGAATTTGATTGCTTCCATATACTCCATTGGTTGCTAATAACCATTTGACTCAATGCATCTTTCACCTTCACAAGTCGTCTCAGAACAATTGTGTGAGATGCAAACCGGGTCTCGGCAACCTAAGAACATGTTAATAGTAAGTTAATAACACATTTAAAATATGTAAATAATGCAAAAAATTATTTTATCCAATTATGTAAAACATGACATAAATGATAAATGAAACTAAATATATTAAATTTTAAAATTTACCTTCCTCTGTATAATCTAATGTTGAAAAGTTCTCGAAAATTGCTTTGTGACATATGGTGGTTTGTCACAAACATCCGATCTCCTCGCACTGTATATTTTTCACTCCACTCTATTTAAAAGCACAATTGCTTGCACTTCAATTAAACAAATTGAGAGGAGGTACAAGGCACGGTGTCCAAAAGATGTGCCCACATCCGCCCTACTAAAGCACCCGCAGCCCCTCAAGAACTTTGCATTGTCCTCAGAACTACTCTGACAACACTACTACCCACCATCTCTATGGAGTCAATGAGAATCCCGAAATTAGAACATTGCATCTTCACTTCGTCTTTCACAAATAATCAAATTAAAACATTGTTCTTGGGGACACTGCAATAACATTAATCAATGGACGGTCGTAATCTTCCATCCATCTAAACAATAGATAATTCGCTTTCAACCCAAGAATCTCTAATTGGTTTTATTGGGCCTCTATATTTCCTTCTTGCAATAAGGTACGCACCTTTTCATACCCAGGACTTGTGAAATCAGGAGGTGCACTATTTATTGCTGACACCATGTCCTTCCAATATGGTGATCTCACCAAGTTGAATGGAAGACCATTGGCATAGAGGCAACGTGCAATTATTTCTTCAGCAATATCTCTTGCCTCCATTTTAAATGCTTTCTCTAATGGACCTCTCTTGCGGGTGGTGGTTTCTAGTTCTTCATCTTCTTCTTCCGTAGAGGGTATAGACAAGAAGGGATGTCTAGAGGGCCTAACTATCTGATGAGTGGGTAATGTTTGTTTTTTCTTTCCGGAACTATAACTAGTTTGTTTTCCTCTTGCAATTGAATTGTCGGCATCTTCTTGTTCTTTTATAAATCCTGCTATTTGTACAGGAGATAACCCCTTCTTATCTGGACCCACACACATGTTAATCCCTTTACCACCAGGGCCCATAAAATGAAGTTTTACTCGGTAGTAGGAGCTATTATATTGTGCATTGCAAAAATTACACTTCCAAACAAACCCCCCACCTCCAGGAATTTGTGAAATTCGTGTGGTATGTCTCCATAAAGGAGATCCTTTATCAATTTTAAACTTTTGGCTTCCATCCCCCACCCACTGAACTTTGACTACTTGCCATTGTTGCAATCTATAAAAAAAATGAAAAAAAAATATATATATTTGAAAAACTTCTTCACAAACTTGAAAAAATTCATCAAAAACTAAGAAACTTAAAAAAAATCATCAAAAGATTGAAGAATAGGGTTTAAATGCATACCTTGAACACTTAAATCTCCTTTGTAGAAGCTATTTGCCACTCCTCAATCGATCTCCTTCAAATGCAATCACCTCCCTTCAAAATGCTAAGATGGACACAAATTATGGAGAGAGCAAAATGGGAGGTAAAAATGAAATGCTTTAGTGTTAAAATGCCTCATATTGGGTCGTTTTAGGGTTTTGTAGCAAAATAGAAAATAAAAAATTGCTTTTTATTCACTTTTGGGCCCACTTTTGAAGTGCTGGGCCGTGGGTTCGCAGGGGTTCGCCCGGGTACGTGGCTGGTACCCCCGGGTCCGCGTACCCACGGGCCTGGTACCCGCTGGGTACGCACAGGGTGCGTGCCCAGCGCGTACCCACAGGCGAACCCGTACCGGGTTCGTACCCGAACCGGGTTCGAGGCCTGTGGGTACGAATCCGGTAACACAGTCACAATCCTTTGTCTTGAAAGGTGCTAAGTTGTCAACAATGTTAAGAGCAAAAAACTTCAATGATAATTAAGAATAAGTCCTCTTCACGAACAGTTTCATTTTGCAGTGTATGCTCTAACTTATTCTCATGATGATTTTCAAAGCTCATACCTTCAATATCTATGATTTGTTGCTTTTCTTGCTCTACTTGAACAACCTTTTCTTGTGAATCAACCTCTTGACCTTCCAAAACATGATTGTCCTCATTTGTTTCTTCCTAAATCTGCACCTTTCCTAACTGATTCCCTTCATCCTGCTACTCGAAACTAGGCATTGATGTTAGTTCAATCAAGCATTGCTCATCTTCATGTACAAATCCTGGAAGTTACATTAAATAAATCAACAAAATTTTGGACTTTAACATCCTTTTCTACCTCAAGAACTTGTTGTTCCTTATTTCTTTCTTCAAAAGATGGAAGTCTAGAAACTAAGCTTGAAACAAATACTTCAAGTTCATCCCAAAATGAATTATCTTCATTCTGATTTTCATTTTGTTGTGGAAGAGGATTGTTTATTACCTTATTGTAGCCTTGTTGAGGGGTTAGAACATCAACATCTTTACCTTCTTGCTGATCTGAGGCTAATACTACTGTGATGTGAGACTCTTCTTGCTCATCATCAACAAAACATGGAAGTTCATTAATCATGTCAGTTAGATCATAAGAAACATCAGCCTTTTCTTGATCTAAAACTTGTTGATTTTCAACTACAACCTCCTCTATTTCTTAATCTACAACGTGATTATCTTGAGAGATCAAGATATCAATGGATTTCTCTATGGATGGGGTGATTATGTCTAAACAAGAAGTCTAATTTTGCTAAGGTTCTTGAGGCTGAACAAGCTGGGGAAAAGGCTGCCCTTGAAAGATTGTAGGTTGAACCTGCTCAAGAATAGGTTCCTCTTGTATGAAGCATATTGTTTTGAACGTAGGAATACCTTCTCCAAAAAATGGGTTTAGAAAAGTAACAACTGGGCTAACTTCTTGCTCAATAAGAGACTCTTGAAATGAAGGGAAGCTCCTAAAACTTGGAATTTCAAAATTAAAAGACATAGGAGACTCACCTTGATTGGAAATTGGAATTTCAAGTTTGAGAACCTCCTGTTTGGCAAGTTTTAGCTCATTTCTGCATCTTTTGCAGCAAGTTGTTGATCAAGATTCTCCTCAAATTGCCTCTTTTGAGCTACCAACTCATATTGTTGATCTTGAAGACAAGCTTGATAATCTTCTTGTTCCTGCAACATTGAATCTTGTTGAAACTAGTAGATTTGCTCGGAGCCGTCAAAAGTGTGTAGATCCTACCTCCAAAGGCTGTAAATACTGATTTTCACACCAAAAATCAGAATTATGTGGAAAAGTTTTGGACTATGAGAATCCAAATTGTCCCACCAGGCATGCCAAAAATTGTTATCACGAGGGATTGCACCCAAATGCAAAGCTTAAAGCTCAGCAATCCCGTGTAACATGGAAACACTTTCGAGCCTATGGGTTGCTCACAATGAAAGTGAATCTCCATATTATGGGTTGGTTCCCCTTTTGATTTTTCTATGATACTAATGACTTATGCAGGAAAAGGGATAGAAGGATTAATGGAATGCAAAACTGAATTAAATGATGGTGATGCACCTAAAAGATGATAAACTTGCAAACTGATTCACAAGGACCTCTCAAAGATTCTATCTGCACAACTAGATCTCAACAGTTCAATCACATAAATATTTCATACAAAGGCTTTAATGAAATCATCTTTGAAGGAAAAAAAATATTTTCACAACAAAGATGATAACTCTGAATTATTTGCACAATGTATAACCTGTGAAACTAAACTTAATTGCATTCATACACTTATAAGTGAGACAAAAAAAAAAAAAAAAGGTTTTAAGATTGAAACACAGTAATTTTCTTATCAAATCAAGCATAAGGACGACACTTGAAATTTGGAAAGCAAACTTGACAATATTTGAAAGATGAAAGGAAAATTTTGCAAATGACAAACTATGATAACCTGTAAAAGTTGTTGTATTATATTAAACTGTAAAATAAAATTGAGTTACAAGTTAGTCTCTTTGCAAAATGCAAAGGCAAAAAAAAGAACCGAGAAAAAAGACTAAGTCTTTTCCAATATATACAATGATATGATAAAACCAATGCGCCAAGAGGTGGAACTAGAAGCAAACTGTAGGTGAAAAATATCTCAAAAATCCTCTAAAGAGCAAAGATTAAAATCCATAAAAAAAGGGGAGTCAAAACTGAAGTAATTTGAGCAAAAATAGGCTCAAACTCCCACTCACAACTAGTTTGACCAAAATTGACCTCGAAACTATATGAGACAACTCCAAAACAAAACCAAACTCTCTAGTTCAACTCTAAATGCATGAAAATATTTTCAGTTCCATTACACTTGTGTTTTTTGCATGATTTTGGAGAAAAGGTAACTGTTTGATTAAATATTAAAGATAATCAGTTGTGAATATTTTAATATTTAACATGTAAAAGCCCTCCTTTTAAGCATCACATGGTAAATATTAAAATAATTAATAAAATATTACCTTTAATATTTAATTACATAGTTCATTTTGTCTAAAAATATGCAAGAAACACACAAGTAACTACATGACCAAAGTGGACCTCGGAATCACCTCAGTTCGACCATGAAACAAAGATAAAAGACTTCAGTTTGACATCAAACACATGATACACTTTCAATTCTACCTCCAATCTCTTTTCTCGAAAAATACAAACTAGGTCGGTGAGAAATTTAAAGGGTTTTTTTGCCTCATTGTTTTCTAATTTTTTTCCAAAAATCACAAAAACCCAGATTGTAGTTTTCAAGATATGATCGAAACATGCGACCATTATTCTTGTGGCGCAGGGCCTTCGAATGGTTACTCTTTTTCTCATATTCTCATCCATAAAATCTTTCTTTTGAATGCTATCACCATTAATAATCTATTTTCTCAACTAGAACTCAACATTATTTGCAAACACCATTCACAAAAACTTTCATTGCATCTTTTGAATCTGAGAGGGTAGCATGTTGGGCTCAACCCTTGTGGAAGCCCATTTTTTCACCACATGCTGAAATATTAAAATAAATGAATCCAACAATAAAATTTCACCTATATCTGCACAGTGAACAAACATGTTAGCAAAACAATGAAGCTGAAAGCTTCAAATAATGCATTAATTCTTATGTTCCTAAATGCTCCTGAAATCTGCAAACTTCATTCCAGCTCTACTTGATTGAGTTGTAAGCGAAAATTGGGTAACAGGTTTATTATGATATGCTTTTTGAGGCGGTTTCAAGATTATAATAAGACTTTTAAAAAGGTATCTTATTCAGCTTCGGGTCTCTCCTTGTTTGACACGGCCTCAATTATCCTTTGTGTGTGGCGTTAAAAGAGGCAGTGGTCACTAAATTTAATCGATGCTTTTCAAGCCTATAAAAAAACCGACGTCTTCTATATTTGGCGCAGCGACCATTTATCCTGCCAGTTAATTTCTTTGTCTGAGATTCAAACTTTTTGGACGGCTTCATCTTTGTGCAACGTTTTTTAATTTTTGTCGATTCTCCTTGTCAAGGTGGCTAGTATTTTGGTGGCAATCTATTTATCTTCAACGCCTCTAACATTTCTTTAATAGCAATGGCTTGAGTGTATTTTGTGAAGAATATTGGTGTATGGAGTCAGTTTATTTTAAAATATATGATAGTGATTAAGGAAATCATCTTGTGTTGGCTATTTCTAGAGGACGCAGTCGTGACATCTAAGTATGGGCGATTAATAAATCTTCAGCATCGTATATTCTTCATTGAGGCGGTTTCTATTTTTCAGCGTATACCTATTGGAAATGGTTCTCATAAAACTCTAGGCGGCTATTTTTAAAATCGCATTCAAGAGAAATAGTATTCACTTATTTCTTGGTCGACTAAGTGTCTTTGATGGCTATTCTATGTAGCAGATTAAAAGGGTCAGAAGTCGTTTATTTCTGAATGAGGCGGCTAATTCATTCTCAGCGCACTATTCTTATTATTGGTAACAGCTCCAGAAATTAAACAAGGCGGCACTTATTTCTGATGTGATTTGGAATAGTTATTTATGGACTTGATAGTGGTGACAGCTATTTGTTTGCTGTGTAGTTTCAGAATTAATTATTCTCAGCTGATTTAGTTCACCAATAATTTTGTATCCTTTTTTTTGGATTGAGATTTCGGTTTTTGGTATGATGAGGAAGTGAGCATTTATTATGAAGTCCTTTTTGAAGGTGCTCGCAGTAAGAAGCAGTAAGTGAGATATCTGTATGTGACAGGTTGAATGGTGAAGTCGTGCTCTGCTTTGACAATGTGTGATATTAAGTTTGAACATGGTTTTGAAGAACCTTGCCGCAAAGAGTGTGGTGGCTAACTGTGTGTGTGCATTGAAATATGCATTGCTCTTTGTAATTGTTATTACAGATTTGAGTATGGTTTTTTGTGGCATGGGGAGGTCTTGAGGTTTGTATGGTTATCAATTTAAAAAATTGCTTTAAGTAACTCAGCTGTGATGGTGTGAGGAAGTATAGAGCTGAGTGAAGGTTGTTGTGTTTCTTTCTGAGTAGTACGGACCATAGTTGGCAGACTCGCAGAAAACTCGCCGAGTTTTTTTGAGTTTAACTCGCGAGTTTTTTCTCGAATGAGTTTTTCCGAGTTTTTGCCAAGTTTTTCAAAAAACTCGGCTATGCAGAACTTAAAGCTGAAAATGTATTTTTTGATGTTTATTAAGCAATTTTTTAAGTTCCCGAGTTCTTCCGAGTTTTTTTCGAGTTTTTGGCGACTTTTAAAAAACTCTCCAATTTTTCCCTTGGCGAGTTTTTGTTCGGGCGAGTTTTCCAACTATGGTGCAGTTATATATGATTGTGAGAGCTTATATCAGAAATTAGTCTGTTGTGTGGATTTTACTTTTGGACTGGATTTTACTTGGTTTGGTGGGCTTGCACAAATGAATTGATCTCAGTTCTGTTAAATGCTTTCAGTCATTATCATTATGGTGGTTCGAGTTCCAGTGTGCTCTTCACAGAAGGCCCATGAGATTTGCATTGGACCCTCATCCCATGTCCACCAGATTTTGCAGGTAGGTAGCAAATTTGTTCAGAGTGATCTGTGCTGTATTCCCTCATTTCCTTGCCTTAGATGACTCCCACCAAGACAAACCACTGCTCCATGATCTGCCCAACTAGTGTTTTGAAATCTGCATTACCAGCCAAGTGACAGGCTTAGTTAGATGAATGCTGCTTGAATCCACCCACATGATCTAGCTGTTGGAAGGAGGATAGCCCAACCTTTTATGATCATTTCAAGTTGCCATGTTTGCAACTCCAGGAATTTTTCTATATCTGCAGTCTTTAATTTGATCTTAGCTCGACCAGAACTATAATACAATCTCCCAGTTCTGCCACTCCATTCTTTCTCCATCGTGCTCTGAAGTACAAAGAAAGTGGCTATTACAAATATTATATCTCGTCCAAGGCTTTATAAAGGTTAATCCTCTCATGGTTGCCTCAAGATTCTAGGAGAGACCACCAGAAGCTGCAAACAAACGAGTTGTTACTGCCAACTGGTGTCATCATTAATTCTGTGAAATCAAAGAAGCTATTCCTTTATATGCTCCTTTTGCATATTGATTCTTGATCTCAGCAATGGGATTTTTCCAATTCCCTCTTTGATGTGATTCAGCTTTATGCTAACTGTTGGTGCTCAAAGTTGTAGGTTCCTGAGTCCCTAAAACAAGGCCATTCTCTAAGCACCAGGGGTGTCAGACTCAAGGCAACAGACCTCTAACCTATGATCAAACAAGGCAACAGTGGACCAATTGTTGAGTGGATAATCTCTCCTTCACCTCAAGTTCAGCTAGACCCAAAGAGAGCTACCTTAGAGGTATTCTTAATAGGATTAGTCACAACTCAAGATGAACAAATTGAAAGTGTTGCAATAGTACCTATTGTACGCTTGGTCTCAAAGATTGTCACTAGACCAAAGACTAATGTATTGCACATAAGACCTCTTATTAACTTGATAAGCACATCATAACATAACTGCAAGATGTGGGTATGCAGAACATGACTCTTTAGGATGATGACTGCTATGGCTAGCTACAAATATTTCCTTGGTTGAATCAGTGAATCATGAGATGCATACAAATTAATTTCCTACTCCTAATCTACCAGTGAATGATGTTTTCATTTAGAGTGCTTGGTGGATTATTACTTCTAGGACCAGTGTCTAATACATTGGGTTATATAGTCACAACATACCATGAGAGACAAAGTATTGAAATCACAAAGGAATACGAGTGTTGCAAACATACACCACAAATAATGATATCAAATAATTGAAAATTCTTAGTTATCCATCCCCAAACTATAGAAATCCATGTGTAATAGAGAAATGACCATTACAAAGCTTGTAATGAATTAGAATGCTGCAACATTCATCAAATATCTATTACATTCATACCAACACATGTGGCAAGAGAGAACCTAAGCATAGAATTCCCCTGAAGATCTACAAATGGAGTCATGGGGTCATTCAATTACATAAAACATTTACAATACAACAACCTCCTAGTGTTTTACAAAAGGTGTTGCTCTAATGGCGATTGGATTTGCGAGAGTTAAATCCAATAAGCTGCTCGACACTTGCAGTTGCATGGAAAGCAGAAATGAACAACCTTTTGTTCTGAAAAATGAGCTGATATTTATAACGCTTTGCTCAATCGTCCAATAACTTTTAAAAATTCAACTAAGAACTGGACATGGCATGCCATGCAAGTGCAATCCCGCAAAATCCACAAGATGGACGGTTTGGATCAGGTGTGAGGGCCATTGGCATCTAAAGCTCAACAATTGTATTAATGGCATCATGGTCTCCCTCATCGTACATCATTGAATTTGCATTTGAATCCACACCCTTAGGATTAAACAATGGTTTATGGAAGGATCAAGGGAGCACAAGAAGCAATCTAAAAGAAATGTGGAAGCCCGAAGCCAAAGATGATGTGAGAAATGAATATGCGAGGTTTTGGGTTAGGATAGCAAGTCATAATGGGATTGGGGAATGTAAGTCCTAAAGTTCAATGAAACTCTACATAAGGGGTGAAATGAATGAAGCATATGAAGAAATGTAAGGAAAAGATTTGAGATTGGACATCAAGGCAAGATGTCCATGTTGAGAACTAGATGAAGTGGAGGAAAAAGTTTGGATCCACTTTGGAAGTTTGCAAAAGGGAAGAGATAGGAGACTTGAAGAAAGGAAGG
This sequence comes from Sequoia sempervirens, assembly GCA_007258455.2. Classification (NCBI taxonomy): domain Eukaryota; kingdom Viridiplantae; phylum Streptophyta; class Pinopsida; order Cupressales; family Cupressaceae; genus Sequoia; species Sequoia sempervirens. Next base: position 431,343,576 of record VDFB02000015.1, on the reverse strand, counting down.
GAGATCCAAATATCTATTGAGATTCATGTGGGGATGGATGTTTGAACAAGATATTGGAACAGAGGTCCAAATGTTTGGTTGTGTAAAGGAATTCCACAAATGGAAAAAAAATGTGAAAAATGATAAGGGAACCATATGTCTAGATATGCAAAGGTGGGAATGATGAAAGAAGGGAAGGGGAGAAAGAAACTATTTGGACAAACCTCAAAAGTCCACAAAAGAATGATATGGAAGATTGTGAAGGAACTTTGCAAAAGAGGACCTTGGAAGTGGATGTAAGAACTAGAAGTCTGAATCCACCTCGAAAGACCACAAAGGTGAAGAGGAGAGGTTGCAGAGATAAGCGAGAAGTGGACAAGGGAACAAGAGGATAGACAAAAATCTGGATCTCAATCGAAATCCTACAAATGACAAGGGAGGAAAATGGAAGGAATGAAGAAAGTGATGGGCCTTGCAAAACTTTTAGGCAAGAATGGAGATTGGAATAGAATATTGAACTTGGCAAAAAAATGTTTGATAGTCCACTAAAAGTTCACAACTTCACAAAAGCACCAAAAAATGACCTAAAACACCCAATACATGGAATTTCTTTTGATATTTGCAACCTTCAACATATGGGAAAAATGGGGGATGATGAATGGCAACACTCATGCAATTTTGACCAAGGGAGCCTATTTGAAAAATGTCTCAAATCAATTATACATGATGGGTACACACAAGGCCAAGTGCAAAGGATGACTAGGACATAGGCAAATTTAGGCACTACACTATCAGGCACCAACATAAGCTATAGTTGGGCACATGTGCCTTTTGCAAGCACAATGAAAATCCAACTATCTTCAAAAGCAAACCACAAAAATGTTCAAGGAGGAGACCAAGACAAATACACTTCATCATGACAAACCACAAGATTTTTTTCCGAACTCTTGAGGTAGTATGCACTATGACCATACTCAGCAAATTTATATGACCATGCCACACGCCATATTCTTCTCCCTTTTAAACATTTGAGCAACAACCCACTATGATATCAGCACATACCTTTGGAACTACAACTCAAGTGTCTCTTACTAATTGTCCTTTATTCCAAGGGGCACGTCATGTTCTCTAGATGAAATAAAATGCCCCTACCTCCTAAACCATCTTGAGGTGACAAAAGGTGGATGCATAATTGAAATTTACCTCATGAATTTCCGCTTCATCCAAATTTGCACCAATATCTTCCTCAAATGTCATCTTGTCATTCCATAGTGCACACCTCCATTTGTCAACATGTGAAGACTTGTTGATTAATGCAACAAGTCATTCACGCCCATCTTCATTTTCTTGGAGCATGACAAAAACAAAAAATATAGGACAAAGCAACAAGGCTAGAAGAGTTGGAAAGGCTCCAAATAGCCTGGACTTACCAAGACTAGTGCATCTTGAAGATCTTCCTTGAGTAGCACATATGCATCAATTGGTTCCTTGCTCCGTAAGATTGATTCTTCATTTGTATCCTCAACAAGAGCAAGGCAAAGGAGGAAATCAGCAATGGCTTGATCTTGTTCATTGCATCCCAATAGAAAGTTAACAACACCGATGTGCAGAAGGTTAGGCATTTCATTTGCAGCGTTGTTGTCCTCTTCAATGTGCATTCGTTTCTCTTCCCTTTGTTAGTTGACCCCTTCATATGATGAGTCTATTTGATCATGTGGGAAGGTCAAGTCATTTTCATGAGGAATATGAGCCATGACTTGATTGTGAGGAGCACTTGGTTCTTCTCTTCTTTGTCTACACATTGCACTTCCAATGGTTGGGACTCAATTGGTTGCACCTCATCATGAGCTTTTAGCACATCTTTCTTCTTCACAATCCATAGCTACACTGAAATCCTCCTCTCAATTACCTTCCTTGTAGCATTGTTGTTCCTCATCTTATTCTCTACTCTTTGTTGTTAATGTTTCTTCCATTTGATCTAGTTGTAGCAATATTACATAGAGTAGGCACTTGTCCATCTCTCAACTCATATCCATTTCGGACCTGCACTACCAATGCATCTACATTAGCTATTTTGTCTTCACATGGTAGCTTGAACTGTTGGCTCCAATGCATGAGTTCCCTTGGATGTTCAATATTGTGAGCAAACAAATCATATTGATCTAGATCAAGTCTATGTTTGCATTGAAAACTTGGATCAATTGCATCATAGTCACTATATCCATCTTCCATAAAGTCATCTTCAAATGCAGCATACTAATCATCCTCATCTTGATGGTACTCAACACAATCTTACTCATAAGGAAGCTCTTCCTCTTTGCTTGCTAAGAGGGCAACTACACGTTCAAATGCAACACTTTGAATTTCTAACAGCTCAAGGTGTGCTAGACATTTTTCAATTTCATTTTTGTATGATTATGTGGGAACAAATGGGGTATTGGCCAGCAAAATGTCCTTTCACATCCTGATATTTCATGCAAAAATATTTTATACAACATCAAGGATTATATCCACAATTCTCCTTCTAATAACCATATCATAACTTTGTATATAAGCCTTTTGAGATTCAAATACTGCTAGAAGCTTACATACCACCTTTTTGAGGTAATATAGCAAGTCTTCATGTTCCATTTCATATCTATATACCATAGTGGGAGAGGTGGGATGGTGGCCATCAAAGTATGTTACCAATACCTGATCTGCATGAGATGACTTTGCATATACTCATCAATCATTTTACGCACCTTTCTCCTCTCAACAAGCATATCTTTTCCTTTTACCTCATAATCAAACCATTGTATTTTTCTATGTGCTTTGATTATGTTATCAGCTAGATGTTCAAAAGTATACAGGCATTGTTCTCTTGAATCTATGAATGAACAATTTCTATCTAACATGCTAACTTCTGATTGAGCTTTTCGTGTTCTTTGTCTTCATGAATGAGCTATAGCTTCTTCCTGTTCTTGCTGGTATTCAAGCTGCCTTCTTCTCTCCATCTTCAAGTCTTTTGATGTGCAAACTGATTTTGGATTTGACTAAAACAAATCCACTACTCTGCACTTGGAAGAGAAAACATTTTCTTAGTGGCTAGAACTTCAAAATACCAAACAAGGAATTACTTTGTTGTTGCCTTTCTGTGCCAGTATGTTGGTGTAAGCTGACGGGCTATCAACTTAACCACTAACAATACTCTTCACAAGATTACCAAGGTCTTCAATATGAGAACAAGAATTTATATCCTCAACAGGCACCATTATGTTGGTGCTCAAAATTGTAGGTTCCCAAATCCCTAAAGCCAAGTCGTTCTCTAAGTGCCAAGAGTGTCAAACACAAGGCAGCATGCCTCTAACTTATTATCAAGCAGTGCAACAATGGATCAATTACTGAGAGTGGGTAATCTCTCCTTCCTTTTGAGCTCAACTAGACCCAATGGGACTTCCCTAGAGGTATTCTTAATAGGATTAATCACAACTCATGATGAACAAAGTGAAAGTGTTACAATAATACCTAGTGTACACTTGGTCTCAAACGTTATCACTAGACATACACCACAAATAATGATATCAAATAACTAAACATTCTTATTATCCATCCCCAAACTACAAAAATCCATATACAATAGAGAAATGGCCATTACAAAGCTCGTAATGAACTGGAATGTTGCAACATTCATCAAATACCTATTACATGCATACCAACATGTGTGGCAAGAGAGAAGCTAAGCATAGAATTCCCCCAAAGATCTACAAATGGAGTCATGGAGACATTCATTTAGAATACAACAACCTTCTAGTGATTTACAAAATATGTTGCTCTAATAACAACTAGATTTGCAAGAAGTGAAACCCTTGAATGTAATGTCCCTTTTTAAATTTTCTTTATTTTTCCTTGAATAAATAGCCCTAACTCACAATAATAAATGCATAGTTGATTATAAATATTAATTTATCATAAAAATAATAATTCTGATTATATATACTTCAGATTTAAAACTTAATAACATAATTCTGAAAATATAAAACTTATTCTCCAGTCTCTGTTCTAATATTTCTTTTAATTTGCAGTTATCTCTCTTTGTATGAGTGTCTTGAAATGTGTCTAAATTCTGTCAAGTTAGGGATTTTCGTCCTTTAACTTGAGAAGAGAAATTGTAGGTTTACATCCCTCAATGTCTACCAAGAGGGGTTCATCCTCAAGTTAAATGAACTGCCATTCCATGCTCTCTAGGAGTAATTATCAAATAATAAAAGATGTATTCTTTGTATGATGCTCCTTCTCCTTGTTTGGTGTCTCTTATATATCTTCTTTCCTTCAATAGTCATGATTGTTCACATGTCCCTTGACTTTTGATTAAATTAAACTTTAATTTTATATTATATATATATATTTATTTATTTTTATATATTTTATTTTATTATTATTATTATAATTTCATTTCCAAAAAAGGAACATTACAGTCCGCCCTTCCCAAGATTACTTGTCCTCAAGCAATCACAAACAGGGATACTCTTAGGATTTCTTCTTCACTTGACTGAATTTTTTTGAAGATACCGGGATCCCAAATCAATCTTGGAAATATAATAAATATTTTTGATGTAGTGTATTTCATTAATTGTCTATTTATTGCTAAATCTTGCTGAACAACTTTGTCTTTCTTGACTTAAAACTTAAAAGTTTTGCTTGATGATTCAAAGCTTGTTGAATCATACCTAAAGTCTAATTCAACTTCTATTGTACTACTCTAATATTATCACAAGTCGCAAGTCGCAAAACTTAAACTAAGATATGTTTTTGCCTTCAATTCAAGAGTGGGTTATCCCAATAAACAAATCTCTCGGTATCCATTTCAAAAAGTGGGTAATCTGCAACCCAATGGAAAATTTGAAAATTATTCCTATTATCAAATTGGAAATCAGTTTCCTGTTTAAACCATTCATATTAGCCTAATTTTAAAAAGTTGTCTTTTGGATCCTTCATTTTTTATTCCCAATTAGTGTTATTCCCAAATTGCTTATTGTTCGTTGTTGATCTAACAATTCCCACATAATCAAAACCAACGATTCCCACATACTCAAACCAACGATAGTAACTACTGAAACCTTTTCTATAGTGTGTGGCTCTAATGTGTTTACTTCATCTTCTGAAAAAGAATTTGTTGAGATATCCTCAACACCTTCATTTTTGTGACCCAAAACTTCTGAATTTGGGCTAAATCAAAATGTCCTCAAATGCATATTCATCCTCAATGCTCTTCTGAAAATCAATCAATGACTCATCATGTGGAAGTTTGAAAGATAGTGCACAATTTGATGCATCTTCCTTCAACTTGAACTCTTCTTGTTCAAAAAGTGGAACCCCTTTTGTCTTTCCTTCATTGATATTTTGGTGACACATGCCATCATTAGAAACCAATAAAACATCTCCTACAAAGGAATCTTTATCTTCAACTTGCTTTTTAGGATCCTCTCGTTCTTGCTCGTTGGTATGTTCATTTTCTTGTAGCTCTGGTTATGGCCTTTCTTCCTTGGGTTTACCAACTTCTTGTGATTCTGATTTTGATTTGGACTTCATTTCTTCTATCAAAATTGATTCTTTTGGGTCTTGTTCCTTGATCTCTTCCTTAGAAATTTTTCTTATGTATTCATACATGCCTCTTTTGTCAAGATATGGTTCCCAAGTGCCTCCAAGTACTCATCAAAGGGAACACTATCTTTGAAAGTATTTGGCAACATTTGATATTGGTCAAAGAGTTTGGGGGTCTCGAGTTTGTACCTTTCTTTGTCCTGTAATTTTATCAATCCCTTGAACAAAATCTATGTCCTCTTCTTTTTGTAAGAACCTTGGCTGAAAAATATTGTATTGGGCCTTTACACAACCTTTCATCTCTATCTTCCTTGTAGACTTTCAAGTCTCTATGACTAGGATGCATCCAACATGTTAGCTTTACCCTGCAGATTGGTAAGATCACAGCTCTGATACCAATTGTAATGTCCCTTTTTAAATTTGCTTTATTTTGCCTTAAATAAATAGCCCTAACTCATAATAATAATTGCATAGTTGATTATAAATATTAATTTATCACAAAAATTATAATTCTGATTATATATACTTCACATTTAAAGCTTATAACACAGTTTTAGAATATAAAACTTATTCTTGAGTTTCTGCTGAAATATTTATTTTAATTTGCAGTTATCTCTTTTTGTATAAATGTCTTGAAATGTGTCTAAATTCTGCCAAGTTAGGGGTTTTCGTCCTTTAACTTGACAAGAGAAATTGTGGGTTTCCGCCCTTCAATTTCTTCCATGAGGAGCTTCGTGCTCAAGTTAAATGAATGGTTGTTCCATGCTCTCTAGGAGTAATTATCAGATAATAAAAGATGTATTCTTCATATGATGCTCCTCCGTGTTTGGTGTCTCTTATGTATCCTTTCCCTTCAATATTCATGATTCTTCACATGCCCCTTGACTTTTGATTAAATTTAAACTTTAATTTTATATTTTATTATTATTTTGTGTCTGTGTGTGTGTATATATTATTTTTTTTATTTTATTTTTATAGAAATAACCAGTGTTCCACAGGCGTTGGGGATGTGGGGACGGGGGGACTTGCGGGATGCGTTTCGGGGACGAGGGGACAAAGGGCCTAAGTTTGGGGACGGCGGGGGGACAGTGGGGGGGCAACGGCGAGGGGGTGGCGGGGTGGTGGTGCTGATATAGTTATACATATACTTATAGTACTTGAAAAACTAGTTTTGAAAAGATGTATAACAATGTAAGAATTACATTTCAAATGAAACTATAAGAAATTAGTAAAATTATAACATAGCAAAATTTGAAAAACTAAATCTAAATACGAAGATATCTTGAATGCTAATTGCTAAATAAAATTTGACAAATGAAATTGTCAAATTGGAGATTTCTATTATATCGAAAATATGAATATCTGGTATCATATGAGATATCACAATGACACAAAGTCTATAAAGATGATTACATGATTCGTCATTACAATGAGTAGCAAATGCCAAATGGCAAATAGTAAAACTAAATACAGATACTAATAGCAATAGCATTACAAAAGACAAAATGCCAAAATGTCAAAACTCAAAATGTAGTGAATGGAGGCCTCTAATCATCTGCAAACTCCTCATCACTGGAACTGCTAGACTCCACAAGGTCAAGATCCCTCAAGCTCACACCAACCAGCCTTGCATCTAAAGTGGTAGAATCATCCTCATCAATCTGTGAAGGCTCCTCTGGCTCCACATCCCATCATGTCGTTGGACTCTCCTTGTACCCAAGTGTCTTGCGGTCGATGAGACGCAAAGCACTATGTACAACCACAAGCTTCTCTGCTCTCTTAAAGGTAAGTTTGTTCCTCTTAAGAGTGTGGATGAAGCTATATGTAGACCAGTTCCTCTCAACAACTAAAGAATTGGAAACCTGGGATAGCAGACGAATAGCTAGAGTGGTGGTCAAAGATTTCGGACCATGACAATTCCACCACAAAAGTGGGTCCTCCTGTGCCATAGATTCTATATCCATCTTTGCCGCATCTGAATAGCTTCTAAAAGTGGAAAATCTTCCCCACTCAGTGCGAATTGTGCTGGCATCTCTAGAATCATACATCTTCTCTATGCACCTAAAGAAACCCACCTTCACCTCATCATCTTGAATCGATCACTCTACCTGGTCTAGCCTTGTACCACTTAGGATTCAAGGCAAAGGCAGCCATATGCAAAGGAGTGTTCAACTTGTCCCATCTACGCTGAATGATTGGCCCGATGTGCCCATTGTAGAATGCTAGAGAGGGGTCCTTCACTCGCACAGCAACCCTCATCTGGTCAAGCATAGAGTCGATGCACTCATACACCTCTCCAAGGTTAGGTGCATCCCCATCCCCATATCTGATAACCTGGAATACTAGAGAAATGATGGAGACAATGTATTTCGCATCAGTCCAAAACACATCACTCTTCACTATCTCCTTCACCCTTCTCCCCTGCGTTGTCTTGGCCTCGACCCACCTACTCCACTCATTAGTCATAACCATGAGTTGCAATGCCTCTTGCAACTCAATCATTCTCTCCAAGAGAATGAAATATGATGCATATCGGGTCTCCACCGGTTTCAAGAACTCCTTCGTGAAGGTCCTGAAGAGTGCATGTGAAGTGTGGTGGTTGCAGATAAACATCTGCACATCTCTCGCATCGGTGACCACTCCTCTAATCCAATCAATCTTCCCCATGTCCTTGAGTGCATTGTTCATGGCATGCACACAACATGGGGTCCACCAAATATGTTTATAGGCTGCCTCAATGAGTCTCCCTGCTGCTCTACACACATGGGTTGCATCTGTGACTACTTGGACCACATTTTGTGGCCTAACCTCCTCAATAGCCTCCCTAAGGACCTGAAACTGAAAATCAACATCTTTGCGATGCCCTATACAATCAACTGCTCTAAGGAAGTATGGGCCCTCTACACATGTGACCATGATGTTGATTTGTGGACGATAGCTAATGTTCGTCCACCCATCCATAACTATGTTGCACCTAGATGCCACCCAACATGCCTTCATCTTCTCCATCAAAATATTGATCTTAGAATAGCACTTATCCAAGATCGAGGTCCTCATTTTCATCTCACCTAGGGGCACATATTATGTTCCTCCCTTCGCCACCATAGCCATCATCTCCCTATAATAAGGAGACCGTGTAACATGAAATGAAATGCCATTGGCAAAGAAGAACTTGCCAATGGATTCATCTATCTCATCTCTCAGCTACACATTAAACATATCAGCTATGGGGTTACTCTGCGATATCTACAACTTGTGTTTCCCTGCAGTTGTCCCCCTACCGGCACTAGAAGTGGAAGCGGATGGAGACCCAAACATCAATCCTCCCGTCTGCGAAGCATGAGGAGAAGTATGTGGCGCATGATGGATGTGCTGAAGGGCTTCCCTAGCAGACAAAGTAGTAGGGACTAAAATATTTGTGTCCTCTAGAATGCCCCAAAGCTTGTTAAACTCCATTCTATATATTTTTAGGTTCCTTCAAAAACTTACAAGGGTCCACACCTTTTCCTGTCCAAAAAAGAAAGTGTGCATTCACTCTAGTTTGTCTACCAAACCATTCAACCCCACAAATGTTGCACTTCCACTTCCTTGTTCCCTCACCTGGACGTGTTGTGCCTTATATTCTTGAAGCAAATGGTTTGAGAGGAGACTTAGGATCAAAAGGACCCCTAGCATACTCTGCCAACAACTTTGAAGGGCAACATGTACTAGCTAGTGCACTCGCCATGGAACTAGATTGGGCTGCAGGATCAGCCCCATGGTCATCCCCCTCATTCTCAGGTTCAAAATTTGGATCATGTTCACTATGAGAATGGATTTCCATGTCATCCCCACTCATGTCTTAGGTGCTCATTGTGAAAGTGACACTACATTTCACAAAATAAGAATAAAAAATTAAAATAAAATCAGCCTAGTTTAACAAATTGAAATACAAATTTGAAATTTTAATTTTGAAAACAAAATTTACAATTTATAATTTAAAAATTTTATATTACTTAAAAATTAAAATAAAGATATTAAATAATAAAATTTGATGTTGAATCTTGAGGGAAAAATGATGAAGATGAATGAATCATTCATCATTTTTCCCGCAAGATTCAACATCAAATCTGATTTTGAGATGAAATCATGAATAAGAAAAAAAAAACAAGTTTAAAATTAATATTAAAATTTGATGTTGAATCTTGAGAGCAAAATGATGAATGATTCATTCATCTTCATCATTTTTCCCTCAAGATTCAACATCAAATCTGATTTAAGATGAATAAGAAAAAAAAAACAAGTTTAAACTCAAAAAATAAAACAAAAAAAATAAGAAATCTGAAAAACCCTACCTTGTGCTTGAAAACTCTCTCCAAAAAGCAATAGAATCCTCTTCCTCCTCTTCTTCTTGCTCCTTCTCACTCCTATCACACTTGCAATCACTTTTTTCATTCCTTTAATCAGACTTCTACAAGTTTTTCCTCCTCTTCAGTTGGCTGCAAAAATAATGTCTTTCAAAATGTGACTGAAATCACCAAATGAAATGGTTTTGTGTTGTTTTGGGGGAAGGGGTGGGGCCCACGTCATATTAGGGTTACCCCAAAACATAAAAAAATCGAAATTTATTTTTAAATTTTAATTTTAAATCCTCCATTGACGTGGGGCTAAATGGGAGACGGCTAGACGTCTCCCCGCCTCCCGAGAAACGCCTAGGTGTCTCCCAAGGAGGCGTGGAGACATCTCCACGTCTCCTTGGGAGACGCGGAGGTGTTTCCCCATCTCCGGCGGAGCACCGGTGGCGGTGGCGAGATGGCGGGAAATGTCAAGTACCCGTTTCCCTGTCCCGGAAACGTCCCAGTGTCCGAAACATAGCCAAAAAGGGGGGGAAACGCGTTTCCGTGGAACACTGGAAATAACTAACCTTTGTTCTAGAAAATGAACTGATATTTATAATTCTTTGCTCATTCATCCAATCGCTTGCAAGAATTTGATTGAGAACTAGACATGGCATGCCAAGTGCATTCCCACAAAATCCAAAAGATGGACAGTTTGTATCAAGAATGAGGACCATTGGCATCTAGATCTCAACAACTGCATTAATGGCAGCATGAATGCCCTCATCCTCCATCATTGAATTTACATTTGAATTTGCACCCTTAAGATTAAACAATGGTTTCTAGGTGGGAATATCCAATCTGATAGTTACAAGGTCAAATCTGGCATTAATAGTGTTGTCGAAGGATCAAGCAAGTGTTGGAAGCAATCAGAAATAAATGTGGAAGTCCAAAGTAGATGTGAGAAATGGAAGGTTTCGGATAATGACCGAAGGTCAAAACTGGATGGGGGAATGGATGTCTCGAAATTCAATGAAACTTCACAAAAAGGGTGAAATGAATGAAGGAAGCATTATCAAGAAATGCAAGGAAAAGATCCAAGCTAAACATCAAGACAAGGAAGGGAGATCCGGATGTATATCGAGGTTCTGCAAGAGGTGGAAAGGAAGAAATACGGAAAGAACAAAAGATGCAACAAATCTTGCAGGGCTTCCATGCAAGGATGAATGTTGAAACAAGGTATTGGAACAAGGGTCCAAATGTTTGAATATGTGAAGGAATCCCACAAATGGAAAAGGAAGGAAATGCAAGCAATGATAGGGGAATTGAATATTTGGATATCCAAAAGTGGGCAAGAAGAAAGGAGGGAAAGGGGGAAGGAAAATATATAGACAAGCCTCAAAAGTCCACAAAAGGAGGAAACGGAAGATTGTGGACAAACTTTGTGAAAGAGGACATGGAAAGTGGATGTTGGAACTGGAAGAAGTCCAGATCCACTTCAAAAGTCCACAAAGGTGAAGAGAAGGGGGGGTTGCAGTGATTGTGAGCAGAAGTAGACGAGAATGAGAGGAGAGACAAATATCCAAATCTCCATCGAAATCCTGCAAATGTCGAAAAGGGAGGAAAATGTAAGGAATGACGTAAGCGGTAGACCCTGTGAAACTTTTAGGCAGGACTAGACAGTGGAATAGGATATTAAACTTGGAAAAAAAATGTCCAGTAGTCCACTGAAAGTCTGCAACCTCACAAAAGCACCAGACAATGATCAAAAACACCCCATACTTGGAATTTCTTTGGATATTTGGAGCACATTTGAAAAATGTCTCAGATTGATTATACATGATAGGTACACACAAGGCCAAGTGCAAAGGAGTACCAAGACTTGGAAAAATTTAGGCACTGCAAAGTTGGGCACCAACATTAACCTTTGGGCCGCTCAAGCTGTGCATGGCATTTGACACCCTCCATTTTGGAAAAAAAAAACATGCTCAGTATCTGTTTTGCCCTGTTCTTTTATCCACCACTCACAGCCCAACTACAGATATTCTCAGCTGCTGCACCAATATATCTAGCAAAATCTTCAATATTTAAATCTAAACCCTAGCATTGTTCATGCCATCTAATGCCATTGAACATGGTTATGCCATTATGTGTGAGATTTTTAAAGAACAGAGATGCAGGTCATACATAACCCCAGTAATTATGTGATGTTTTATCAAGATTGAACAGCAAAGTTCTGAATCAAAAACTATGCAGTTGGATCCTGATAAAACGTCACATAATTTGCCACATTGTGAAAAACACCCCTCTTAGAACCCTAGTATTTGACTGTGGTATCTGTGATAGTGACAAACAAAATAAACTAGTTCATAATTTTTCCAACAACGAGTTTCTCTTGTTCCTTGCTCATCCTAACTGCATTCTGACCAATGGCTCAGGATTCTGTACCAACTTTCACTGCTCTTGGAACAAGTGCCACTCTTGGCTTTTTTAAGGATGCCAATTTTTGAGGTGTAAGAAACATTAAAATTTTGCTTTCCATGACAATTTCTTATTTGAATTTTTTTTCATTTTTAATATGTTCTCCTCTATTTACTTTCAACCTTTTCTGAATGATTCCTGATTACATTATCCGGTGGCTTAATGTCATTGTTCAAGCTTCCCTGGCTTTTTCCAGCCATATGTTTCAACATACAAGGAAAGGAGTGATTCTTGCAACTAATTGCAAATCATCATTAGGACTTGGTTTTCGTGAAGTCTAGAGTTTATTCCAATTGACTATGTTATGCCTCCTTATGTCATCCACCAACATTTGATGAACATAGAGGTATGATATGATTAAATGTTGTGCTGTTTTTCTGCCTGTTTGTAAATAATGCAGATGGATGGAACCTGGGCCCCAGTGGGTAAGGAATTAACATCTTTACAAAAACAAGAATTTTGGCTTTGACAAGCATAGCTAAATCCTGCTTGCAGAGCCTCCATTTTTCTAAACTGAGCAAAGGTCCTAAAAGTTTGCCAAACAGCTTTGCAGTTGTCCATAAAAGAGAACCTGATCAAGAAATTGGGGTGATAAATAACTGAATTCTGCTTATACCCATCCGAAATTTTTTGGCAGCAGTAAATTTTGAAAGAGATGACCAACCAACCCCTCTCTCCCAGACATAACGCAAGAAGCAATCTAATATGTAAACCCCTATTATTGCCAATTTTCGTTGAAGCACAGGCAACTCCAAGACTCTGTTTAACTTTTAAAAAGTTCTCGATTTCCACATTAAAAATACTCACACCCATTGCTTGTTCAAGCATGGGGCAATAACAGTCATGTATCACACTTTATGATATAAATCTGTCACATAGATATAACAATCTCTCCAACATGGGTCTCATCCTTGTTTCAATTTGATAAGAAAAATTGCTGGATCACTTTGGAGGGCTCTTAATATGCGAGTTTGTCTGCCCTGTTCATCTTTTGGGCTCAATTAAAATCATGCCACATATGACAAGTCTGCAACTCGTGGTTCCAATGATTTCTCCAGCAAACAACCCTTTTCTAGGCAATCCTTTGCCAGGAAACAAGGGTGATGGATCAGACTCACTAAACCATAATGACAAAAAACACTTAGGTGAATCACAAGCATCCCTAGGCCTTTCATATTGTCAATGACAGTAATCAGATATTAACTGCCATACAGCCTATATTTGCAAACCTGAAGCTGGTTTTAATATAAATGTCTTGGTGTTACCCAATTAAATCACAAAGTTGAAAGGAACCTCTTCCTTCACAACTCTGAACATATCTGCCCCTGATTGCCCAAGTGTGTCAACTGTCAAGTACATAGGTTTCTATGGAGAGAGAAATATCCATCAGGAGATGCCAGCCTTCACAAATCTTAATATCCAGCTACCTCCAAGGACTGCTACGTGTCCTCTGATATATTCCCAGTTCTCTTTTGATCACTTGGAAGAATGCAGAAATCCTAAACTACCAAAGGGATTCCTTTCACTCTCCTTGCTTTCCCCAAAAGAAGCTTTCAAGCACTTTTGTCTACATTTCATATGCTGCCTGCTGGGGGAAAGGCAAGAGAGCAGAAAAAGTGCTATGCTGCCAAAATGTTGCCAACAAGTGGAAGATAAAGGCCACCCCAAGTTTATATTTATTTGTGCCACCTTGATTTATAATGTTTTATTTAAGAAATAGAAGCGACATGAAATCCTTGATCTGTGGCCAAGCCTTGTTATCCCATAATGCCTTCTTTACATGTCTAGATGTTCTTTTGTTTCACTGAGGCATTCAATTAGTGATCAGTATTCCAACTGAACAATGTAGTCCCCATTATTATGTGCTACCCAGCTAAGAATATCCCTTCTTTGTCAAAGCAACTGCATCTTTTCTTGATCTCTTTGTCAGCTTCATGATGATGAGATCATTCCTAGCATCTGTGCAATTGAGATGTCAAGATCTATTATTATGTCCCAAATTTCATCCTATCATAGATTTATTTGAACTCTGCAGTTGACTTAAGAATTTCCTCATACAGCATAGGTATTTTGTTCGGAACTTTCCTTAACAGCTAAATAATGAACCTGGGACCTCCAAGGCACACCATGGGTGCTCTTGAGCCCTACCATTGAGCTGGTAGCCCTTCATATGGTTTGAAAAGTGGATTGTTCCAACAATCCTTTCAGGCCACAACTCAGTGGTTTGGACTCCTAGTCTAGCTCTGATAGCATGTTGATTTTTCCATGGACAAGCTAGAGCACAAACCAAAGAACCCAACAGTGCCATGGGTACCAATAAGCTACCAACCCTATGTATGGTTCGGAATGTAGATTGCTCCAACATTTTGTTTATCTTTATGCCTTTCAAGATGAAGAAATCTATATATTGTCTAAATTCTAATGTCTCATCCCTCATCAAAACATCGTCCTTGTTTATTTTTGTTATTGGCTATCCTTCCTCGGTAACCCCCAACCTATGTCACAAGGTTTGTGTTCAAGTTCAAGTTTGACAAGATAAAAAAATTGGAACAAGTTTGTCAGCCTCAAAAATTCAAGAAAAAATTCGTTATTAAATTGAAATAATATAAATCTACAATTTTATAATTCGAATAATATAAATTAAAACTAAAATCTATTTTACATAAATCCATACTTATACATACATATACTAAATTTCCAATAATGCAAACTTAAAAGACACAAATATTTTAGGAGGAAAATAAGACTATGTTTTGTGAAAACTAGCACCATGTACAACAAAAGAGCCCAGCAAAAGCATTCTCAATGCCTTCCAATTGAACAGCAAAAGAAATCGCACACACTTAACAATTATTACAGGATACTGTATTAGCTTACAGAAGCACCTATCAATGTAAATATAGATGCCAATTCTCTGCCCTAAAAATGGTGAGGACACCAACAACCGTTGATTCACAAAATATAAGCACACATCAAATGCCATCAAACGGGCTTCGAACAGAAATGAGACTGTTTTTACAATGAGTATCATTGTGTTCTGTAGAAAACAATTAAAACCCTAAAGCTGTTTTCCAATGAACACTATTAATTTTTCTAAAAAATTGTAGAGGCAAGAATTTATGACATTTTAGAATAAATTTTAGGTTTTTCTAATTTTTTCAATGAAATTCAGCAGATTCTATGACTTAGGTCTTATTGATGCTTTTCCTTGTGTACTTCATAGTTCATCCTACAACTTACAAGGCACTGAAAGAACCCTTAAGACTCAATCATCCTCTTGCACTTGATTGTAGATTTAGCAACTGCTCCAGTTCTTTATAGACTTATGATGGTAACAAAAATGCTCAGTTAACTCCAATGTAGAGTCCAAGATGCGAACTCTATGTAAGCACCAAGATGGAAGGTGAAAAGTTGATAAAAGTATAAACAAAAACAATATTTATGCAGAAAGATAGCTCATGTGGAACCAATGAATTTTTCTTAAATATATATGCTTAGGAAATGCATTAATCTAGGCATTGGTGACTCTGTGCAAAGTTGGCAGACTCGCTGAGTTTTCGACGAGTCCTAAAAGACCCGCGAATTTTTTCCCTCAGCAAGTTTTCTGACTTTAACTCGAAGGGTTTTTCTGGCGAGTTTTTCCCAAAAATTTGCCAAGCCCGAGCAAAAAACTTGTTGTGACTGTGCATATCAGGGTCCGCATCAAAAAAAGGCATTTCATAACTCAAAAACATATTTCTTCTGGTTTGCAAAGCAAAAAAACTCTCCCCAACCAGAAAGAGGCCATTTGCAACATTTTGCCATCGAGAAGAGTGGATTTAAACGGATTTTTTTGCAGATTTTCAAGGCAAATTAAAATCACAGGTAGGTTTTTGGTTTTCCATTTTTATTTTTTTGTTTAATCATTTTTTTTCATTCTTGTTGCGAACTATTGAATCCAAATTGAAAAAAAATCTTCACAGAGCAAATAGAAGCAAGATTTTTGCATTTAGATTCCAAAAAACAAGATTCATCACTATTTTTTGTTGATTTTTTCTGATTTTTTTCATTATTTTCTCTGATTTTTGAATTTTTCAAACCTAGGTCAATTTTTTCATTTTAAATCTTTTTTGTTTGAAAATAATGTTAATTTATTTACTAATTTGATCATTTAAACACATTTGTATCAATTTAAATCAAATTTAGAGAGATTTTTTTAATCATTTTTCACTTTTTGTGTATAATTTAGGTTGTTTTTTTTTTTATTTTTTGTATTAAAAATCTAATGTTGTACATTTTTTTGTATTTGTAGGTTAAATACGCACTATAATGGTTTATGCTTCAAATCCAGCCTCAAGCTCCACCCCATTGGTGCCCATGCCATCATGGGTTCTAGGCACTCGTCCTCCAAGAGCTAGAGACCCTACATGGAAGTATGTCGTGAGAGGACCGTCAGCTGGATCGATTGTTTGCACTGAATGTAAGAAGGTACTTTTGGAGGCATAAATTGTCTCAAATACCATCTTGTAGGCATTACTCATCATGATGCCAAGCCTTGTCCTATGGCCACAAAAGAGATAAAAAGAGAAATGAATGTCATCCTTGCAGCTGCCGAAAAAAAAAATTGCAAAAGGAGATGACAAAGGCAGCCATAGCAGCAACCATAGCTTGTGGACATGGTCATGAGCAAGTGGAGATAGAGTCTCAATCAAATGAGGAGGTAGATAATGACATTGTGGGCTCTCTTCGTGGTCCACTCATTTGTGGTACACCATCCTCTAGGCCCCCCATTTCCTCTACTTCAGTAGAGTGCCACCGCCTACTTCTTCACGCACACCACATAGCTTTTTTGTGCCAAGAAACAAACCAGGAGCATAGACATCATTGGAGGCTACAGGGTCGAATAAGGAGGTGCATCAACATGCCGACATGGCTCATGCAGACTTTTGGTATTTCAATAACATTCCATTCAATGTGGCAAGTAGTCCCAATTAGCATAATTTGGTTACCGCATTGACAGTTGCGAGAAAAGGCTACAAGCCACCTTCTCACAAAGACTTGAGTGGGAGGTTAGTCAATTTAAATTTTATGCTTAGTTTATGTTCATTAATTTAAATTAATTTATGTTGACTTTAAGCTATTTTTTGTTTAAAAATTAAAATTTTGTACTTATTTTACTTTGTACTTGTAGGTTGCTCACAAATGCAACCGAACGGGTGGTGCAAGTAGTGGAAGATCAAAAGAAAGAATGGAAGAAACATAGCTGCACCATTCTTTCCAATGGGTGGATGGATGGGAAAAATAGCACCATCCTTAATTTTTTGGTTTCTTCAAAAGGTGAAGTTGTGTTTTTGAAATCGGTGGATGCCTCCAACAAAATAAAAAATGCCGAAACATTGTGTACATTGTTGGAGGAAGTTGTCATGGAGGTGGGTATAGATAATGTGGTGCAAGTCATTACGGATAATGCAGCAGCATATGTGGCAATTGGGAGATTGCTTGAGGATAGACATGCTACACTTTTTTGGTCACCATGTGCAGCTCATTGCCTTGACCTTCTTTTGGAGGATATAGGAAAACTTGTTTGGGTGGCACCGATTGAAGATGATGCAAGGAGCATCACAAAATTTACCGGCAATCACCCCTACGTTCTTAGTTTGATGAGAGATCATACGCAAGGGAAAGAGTTGGTGAGATCGAGTGCCACAAGATTTGCAACAGTTTTCCTAACGTTGCAAACCATTTTGGATTCTTTGACTGCTTTAAAACAAATGTTTGTGATTCAAGCATGGCTAGACTCAACTTATGCAAGGAAGCCCGAAGGAGAGAGAGTTGCAAAAATAGTCTTCGACAACCTATTTGCACAAAGAGCTACAAAGATAGTGAAGGTAACTTCAAAAACTTCGATTTTAAACTCAAGTTGAATATTTTATTTTTTTAATTTAAGTCTTTCATTATAAATTTGTAACTCTAATCATTTTGTATTTGTAATGTAAGTGTTGGAGGCCTTGGTTAGAGTCCTCCACTTGGTAAGATCAAAACCCAATGGAATATATTTATGAGGCCATGGATAGGGCCAAAGATGCTATCAAAAATTATTACATGGGGGACAACCTCAAATTTGATCCCATATGGGAGATTGTTGATAGGAAGTGGAACAATCAACTCCACCAACCCATCCATGCAGCAAGGTACTTCCTCAACCCTAATTTTCTCTTCTCATACAACTTCTTTGATCCTAATGGAGAGGTTATGGAGGGGCTCACGACATGCATTCAGAGGATGGAGCCCAAGGTTGAGGTGAGAGACCTCATTGTCCAAGAGTTGGATCTTTACAGGGAAGTAAGGGGTAAACTCTTTTCTTTAGAGCTAGCCGTTCGAGGAAGAACCACTCAACCACTAGGTATAAAATTAGGAGTCTTGTTTATTTCACATGCATCTTATAATTTGATAAAATGCGTTTGACTTTGTTTTCTAACTCTTCAATATTTATTTTTTTGCAAAGGTTTGGTGGAAAAATTGGGGTGGAAATGCCCCACATATCCAAAAAAATGCCCTCCACATACCATGTCAGCCTTGTAGTGCATCCAGTTGTGAGCAAAATTGGAGCTTGTTTGAGGCCATTCACACGAAGAAGAGAAAAAATTAGCTCAAAAACGCCTCAATGACCTTATCTTTGTGCAATACAACCTTCGATTGCGCACAAAAAAGAGTAGAGGACAAATCACCAGATCCTATTGATTTGGATGAGATAGATCCTTACAGAAATTGGACAAGGCGAGATAAGCAACCTCCATTGTTTACCGCAGACAAGATTCTTGATTTCAAGAGACAAGGAATGGAGTATGTGGGTGCAACAGGAGACGTAGGGTTGTAGGACATTCATGAGGATGAGGAGTCATCATTGCCAAAGCCAGATATTTCCAAGATAGTGGTCAAGCCTCAACCAGAGCCTTCCATACCAACCGAGGAGCCACCGACACCACGTACTCGCAGGACTAGAGCATCTACCTCTTCCCTAGCTTTGACTAAATTAGGGAAGAGGAAGGTATAAAATTGTTGTATTTAGTATTTACTTCTAGTTTTACTCTTTTCATTTTAAGCTATCTTTTGTAATTTGTATCAGACTATCAAGCTTTCAGCCATCAAAATTTCGCATGAGAATACAATTTTGTAATCAATTTGCATTAAAGTCAATCAAATTTAATAGAAAACACTTTTGTACTCATTTATGGACTCATTGGATTCATCTTGTCATTGAATTTTGCAAAAAAAATGTTTGTAATGAAATTTAAGCAATTTTTTAAGTTCTTGAGTTTTTTTCCGAGTTTTTGTTGACTCGAAAATTTTGGGCTTGGCGAGTTTTTTGGCAAGTCAAATTTTCCAACTATGAGTGTGTGCATACATTAAAAGAGTGTTACATACATTAAATGTTCTGCTTGCCTATAGGCTGGCAATGTATGTTTGATAGTTGAGTACAAATTACTGTTCTGCTTTAAGTGTATTATAATTTAGTAAAACATTACTCTATGATATTTGTCATGTATAATTAGTAATTGTACTTATTTTAATTAGCGTGATTTTTCCTTACACTGTTACTTTGAGTGACTAATTAAAATTTAATTACTATCTAGCTTCCAGTTTCCAATATGAGCTTTATTGGGATAATTGCCATCATCACCAAGGCTCTATCAATGCAGGCTTCATTCATGTCACGGCATAATCATTATATGGTTGAAAACTAAGCTTTAACTTGAGCTTTCCACTTCCTAGAATTTCACACTCGTTGGATCCACTGCTCATTATTTTTTTTTTGGTTGGCTTAGCATAAACCTGAAAGGTCATCCACAAAGCCAAGTAAACAGCTCTTGTACCATTATTAGCTGTAATTGCATGTCGTATGACTCTTGCAACTCATCAATACAGATCTTATGCAGAGTTAAATGATACAACGCACTAACCAATGCTGAAACAGCACTAATCCACTAATTGAATATTCATAAACAAAATCAAAGTTCCATGGAACTGCAATTCATACTACAACAAAGAAAAAGCAAAACAAATCCACAGTACACCAAATTTACCTAGCAGGAAAAAATACAAGAACTCCAACACTAAAGTGACTTTATTTTTTAAGATGTCTAAACAACATAGATATAGCTCACTCCCAGAAGCTTGAAGCCTCTTTGCTCTTCTCCAAACTGTTTGCAAATACATGAAATATAAAAACATGGGAACTCTGGGAGACTTTTCCAATCCTTCTAAGTCAATTTTAATGGATTTCTTATGTTTCTTGGCCTTCCCAATACAGTGTGTACCATTTCAATATTGGGCTGAGAACCTTACACTGAACGGAGCATGCAAAAATACCATCTACACCACACACACCCTGCTAGACCAAATCCAAAATGTCATCTTGGACAGCTCCTTCAGCTGGTGAATCCATATAAAGTCCCTCCAATTCAAGCAGGAAAATGTCCAACTGACTTGTTTCTAAGTTAAATATTCAGAACTACTGATTCACTGGCCAGCAAATCTGTCCTCCTGTACTTTATTTATTAAGCCAATCGCAGCACCTTTAAAGTTTAAGCAGTGGTAAAGTGGTTGACATTGATTGAGATTCATGTTGGATTGAATCAACTCATTTCAGATCATGCTTTAGACACGTGAGAAGTTGCAGGAAAAATCAATTTGCACAATCTTTCTGACAAACATAATTGATACATATACGTAAGCATAAAACTGATAAATTGAAAGAATGTGCCCATTGAACTAGCATATTCATCTCAATATTTATAGGAAACTACAAGTTATATTATGAAGTATATTATTAGTAATTACAGCTACCTTCTAGCCTGTGATTTTAAATTCTTGACCACACAAGAGCCAGGTTTTCTTGGAAAAAAAATAGTACTTCACTAATATGATTGAAGAAGCTTGGTTTGCTTGGCAGATTGCGTTGGTGGTCCGACAGATTCTGCAGAGGTGCTCTACGTTGGAAGTGGTGTCTTTTGCCCACATTCCGCGTGAATGGAATAGAGTTGCTGACTGTTTGGCTAAGTGGGCTTCGGAGCATGTGGATGATTGGAAGGTTGAGGGGTGGGGACAGTTATCCCCTGATTATTGTCATGATTTAGAGAAGGTCATTGCTGATGATATGGAGGAATAAGATGCTGGTGGCTGTTTGGATGGTGATTTTTGTTTTGGACGGATGTTTTGGTGTTTTCCTTTGTGGGAGCCTATGGGTTCCCTGATCCTTATGTACTGTTAATTTCTTGATTTCAATAAAGTTTTACCCCTTTTTATTAAAAAAAAAGATGCTTGGTTTGCATTGGCACTAGGTAAGCCATTTTTTTCTGTAATTTTTATATTAGAATCATTCTTCCACAATGACAGGGATATTTGAGGCAAGCTACTTATGAAAAATCAAAAAACCATTATTTATCTTGAGAAGCACTTGCAATAGGTGGACAATGCATTCAGGGAAGCTAAGCTTGACAGCACTCTAATGTTGCCAGGAGAGTCTAAATAAGGACCCACATATTCCCTTGAGGAGATCAATATAGACTTTAAACCATGTCCTTCTGTTGGTTTCTTTGATGTGTTACTTACCACACCTTTCCAACCATTGACTACATTTGAATTCAAACATCACAACTTCTGCAATTGTCAAGAATAATGAATATTCTTAGAAATCCTATGCCTGCAAAGAGATTGATATTCCCTTGCTCATAAGACGATGAATGTTTTAGGATATATTTTGGCTGATTAGGGAAGAGGATATATCTTGGTAATCTTATTCACTAACCAGAATTTATGTTTGTAACTATTAAGGATTAGGGGAAATGGTCACAACTTACAATTATCCACACTTTGTAGATTAGTAAGTAGATCAACCAAACTTTAGTCTTACATGTGTCAATCTCAAGGATAATGTCAAGCAAATATATCATAAAATGAATTGAAACTTCAATAGCTGGCAGAACACTAAGATAAAGCTCTGAGAACAAGATATTTATCTTGGATTGTTATGTTCTCTTGTTTAAGTCCCAATCCGTTTGTCTGCAGATTGAACATCAAACAACTGCAGACAGGACAATTTCTATGAATTTTGAGAAAACTTTAACTCAGTAATAAAGGTAACAAAAACCAGAGAAGAAATAAAATAAGACATTTTTTATGACAAGAAAATTTCAGGACCAGTACCTTTGTCACACAGAAGTATGTCCTTCCAGACTCCCAAATTCGACGGCCAATGATATATTCTCGATCACTACAGAAAAAAGGAAACTGCAATTTAAAGCATACATCAACATCAGAAACCAATATATAAATAAAAATAAATAAAGGGATTTCAGTTTATATTTAAAGCGGACAAATATTACCTTTCTAATCCAGTGGACAATCATGGTTCCTGTAACTGGGCACTCCTCCAGAGTCTTGAAATAAATAAGCATGTTATCCCACCTGGGTCGGAAATCATCATCCCAGAAGAAATCTCTCATTATTTCTGGGGTCACATCATCAATAACCGTTCTGCTACAGTATGCTGTAGGACCAATCTAGGTAATGGGATTGTAGTTGGCACATAATAGGAAGTCAGAAAACATGTTATTCAATGCCATCAATTGATAAATCTATCTAAAAAACATTAACAAGTATATATAGTATATACGATGTTTAAAAAAGAATTGTAAACTACAAGCTTTCAAAACCATAAGGTGACAGTGCCAAACTCAAATGAATTGACATCAGCAAGTTGTTAAACAATATATTCAAGACCTGCCTACCCTACCAAATCCTAACCAAATAAAGAGAAGATCTGCATGAAGATGCAAATTGCTACCATGCAATACTTTGCAAACCATTATATGCAACTGACTTATCAAACAGAATTTACTTAATGAAATGACAACTCAAATCTGTGCCAATTTTTAATAATACAACATATTTTGGGATCTTACCTCACAAGTTCTGGTTGAACCACAAAATACAAGGGATGTCTTTAAGATCAAAATACAAGGGGCGTCTTTAAGATTTTCAATAGATCCCATCCTACAGTTCTATTTTGTCTTACAAAAGAACAGAGAAGTACTACAATTCTATAAAGAGATGAAAAGATACCTCTGGTTCATAACGCCATGCTTGGTAGGTCATTTTTGGCGTTGACCGGTTCATTATTTCTTGCCATGCAGGACCTCCGTCTTTTATTTCCAGCAAATGGCACAGGTTATCTAAGTCCTCATGAGTGACAACTACCTCCTCCTTTCCAACAAAAGATGTACTGGAAGTGCATATAAATTGTCAGATGCTAAAGAAAAGGTCTGTGTGTCTGTAAACTTATTAAAAAGTGAAGATAGCTGTGTACATACTTTGAAAAATGAAATATAGTACGAGCATCAGATGGGCATAATTTCTAACCAGCCATGCTGATACATAAATGATTCGGTATAGTTGATAGTATGAAGAGGGTAGAAAAAACTTGCTTCCAAGAGCAGCAAACCCAATTCAGGAGAGGAATCAGAATAATCGCTGTGTTTTAAGATTATCTTATACTCGGAAATTTCAAGACTTCTTTCCTAACCAGATTAACGGCAGAACTTTACAATACATCCCTTAACAATTCAGATAGCAAATAGATGTAAAAGATAAAAGATTCAAACTAGCCGGGCCTACAGCAAATACATAATAGCAGTAACAACTTTGAAAATTCCAAGTATGTCAACATAATTTGTTAGATGTGGAGGAGAAATATTCCAGCAGAAATAAATCCACTAAAACTCCTTTTACACTTTCAAAATTCAAATATCTTCATTTGAGCCAGACTATTCTAAACCATTGGACCTATTATCGGTTAAAGTTTGTGATCCAAATGTGTTTGTAATTCTGTTAGAACATAGGTTACAAATATATTAGATAATCTCTTATGAATGAAAAATACATCCCATATATAACAGGAACATTAAAATGGAGGAATAGAAATCGATTTAGCAATCTGAATAGAAACAACAGAAATTCTGAGGGGAAAAGAGGAAGACAAACAGATTTAGACTCGGACATATGGAACAGCATTTCCTAAGCATAGCAGCGGTTACATTAATATGATATACTCAGATGAGGAAGAAGAAGATAGTTAAATAAGAGATATATGAAGACGAATAATGATCAATGAAGGGAAGTAAGTTAAGTATAGGTTCATATACATATAATGAAATATACACATATATAGATAGATATTATGCGATTAGGCAATAATGATGCTTACAGCAATTATTGAGTCTTAGAAGTAAGTATGACTCTTTAATATGAATATAGATAATAGATTCCTATTCATTGGATTTATAATAACCAATATCTTCTGAATGTTAGAAGGGAATGGAACAGCATTGAAGATATGTCTGCAGACTGATATCTACAGCAGATCGTCAAGAATAATCTGCACACCAAATTATTGCATCTGCATTATGTGTCTATAACAGTAACATAGTTGCATAGACAGTGATATATTAGATATTTTCTGCCATTCATTGCTTTACATATATATCTATATATATATATATATATATATATATATATCTTGCTTATGGATAATAAATAATATTTTAGTATATGTCTTGTGATAGAATATGGATCTGCTTGTGTAACGATCTGGGGCAGAAATTAATAAATCTGATAGCAATTTATTCAAAATCGAACAGCACTCAATGGCACTCAGAATAATTTAATTTCATTGCCTATATAGAATAAAATGATTGGGCACAGACAATTAGATAAGCAGCCAGAAGCAATATATCTGTATTTATTTTGAGAATCGTTTACAAGTGTGCACCCGCATATCTTCTTTTCGTATACGCCTATGCCCTCTAAAAGCTGTTGTCTTTGGAATCTATAACGCCCAAGCAGCGACTGTTCTTCAGTTATGTATCTACAGTCCCGACTCCCGCATATGCATTGCCCGTACTTGCCCAGCCAAATCGGAATACACTGGTTACATATAATGGAAGCTTGCCTCACACAATATTAGATGAGTGATCCTCCCACACATATGGATTGAGGACTGGAATTGGCTTCCCGCGATTTAACGATCTCCTCCGTCAATGAGTATGTAGTGTCGATGTCCAGTGTCCCTTGCTCAATATGAATTCGCGTGATTCCCCAATGATTACGGCAAACACAGATAATGCTCGTTCCCTGTAGTTTGGAATCCGCACACTCTTAATCGTGTGATGATTATTCTCAGGCGTTGATGGTGGTAGGGCTTCTGTTTGGTTTGTTCGGTCCTGATCAAGAATCCCTCGTGGAACGACTTTGCTCCTGGAACCAGCGATGTCTCTCCAGTGTGATAGCGCCCTGGCTTTTTCTGTGAGATCTGGTGAGGATCGACGAGTGAATGGTGTTGGCCAAAGCTTGTAGGCTCGGCTAGATTGCTCCTGGTCCTCAATCTGGGGCAAAAATTAATAAATCTAAAAGATGTTTATTCAAAATCGAACAGCACTCAATGGCACTCAGAATAATTTAATTTCATTGCCTATATAGAATAAAATGATTAGGCACAGACAATTAGATAAGCAGCCAGAAGCAATATATCTGTATTTATTTTGAGAATTGTTTACAAGTGTGCACCTGCGTATCTTCTGTTGGTATACGCCTATGCCCTCTAAAAGTTGTCGTCTTTGGAATCTATAACGCCCAGGCAGCAACTGTTCTTCAGTTATGTATCTACGGTCCCAACTCCGGCATATGCATTGCCCATACTTTCCCAGCCAAATCGGAATACACTGGTTATGAATAATGGAAGCCTGCCTCACACGGTATTAGATGAGTGATCCTCCCACGTGTATGGATTGAGGACTGGAATTGGCTTCCCACGATTTAACGATCTTCATTAGTGAGTATGTAGTGTCGATGTCCGATGTCCGTTGCTCAATATGAATTCATGTGATTTCCCAAATGATTACAACAAACACAGATAATGCTCGTTCCCTGTAGTTTGGAATCCGCACACTCTTAATTGCGTGATGATTATTCTCAGGTGTCGATGGTGGTAGGGCTTCTATTTGGTTTGTTCGCTCCTAATCAAGAATCCCCCGTCGAACGACTCAGCTCCTGGAACCGGCGATGTCTCTCCAGTGTTATAGCGCCCTAGCTTTTTCCGTGAGATCTGGTGAGGATCAACAAGTGAATGGTGTCAGCCAGAGCCTGTAGGCTCGACCAGATCGCTCCTGGTCCTCCTAGCTTTGCCCAATCCTAGTAATGTCGAAATAGTTAGAAGGTCAAAACTTGGCGAGTGAAAATCTAGAGAATGCAATATGAAAATGAATTTAACACGAATTCACAAAGTCTGAGACTACGTCCAAACCTGTGTGCAATTTGGGCAAGAGACTACGTCCTCCCCGATTGCATGGACGCCAATGCCTTTCCAAATTCATGATGATTGATGTGAAGAGCAAATCCTCCATAAATACTAATCGAAAGGCCAACTTGGAGAAAGTCGGCCAAGAAACAAAATAATTCAATTTGCCTTCTCAATGAGTCGGCCAGAGGTTCTAATTAAATTTAAATGTTATTTTATAATAATTTAAATTTATTTATTATTTAATATTTAACTATTATTTATTTAATATTATTTTAAATTCAGGTTGGTGTTTAGAAACACCGCTATGAGTTTCCCTCCAAAATAACTTAGGTTATTTCGAGGACATTACAGTCCTCCCCGTTGGAGTGTTGCTTGCCCTCAAGCAACTTCAGAGCTGAATCCTAGTGTGTCCTCATTCCTGCCTTCGACTCCTCTAAAATGTTCTTAGGCCCCGCCCTAGGCAATCCTCGTAGAATGACTTCTCTTCCATTTGCTTTGAACTTCAACTCCAGAGTCTGATAATTTGTTGTGTACTCTCCAAGCGAGTGCAGCCATTGTACTCCCAAGACTACCTTTGTCCCACCAATGCTGACGATGTAGAAGTCATCTCGCATCCTATGGCCCCCTATGGTCAGCTCCATCTGTCAAATCCAACGATTGCACGAAATAGTGTACCCATCTGCAACTACCACATCAAATCCTTCGAAATCCTCTGCCTTTAAGCTTAACTTAGCTACTAGCTTCTCATCAATGAAATTGTGCGTGGTTTCGCTATCAATTAGTATTGTTACCTTTTGTCTGTATAGGTCCCCTCCAATGCGAAGAGAATGATACTTCGGTGCTCCCGAAAGTGATGCGAGGGCACCTTCCCCCAGTGCTTCTACATGCACCTCCTCATCAAAGTAGAATTTGTCTTCTCCTTCTTCAGTATGGTCGTCAAGGACTACCTCAATATAATGAATTTGTCCTTTACCCCTACACCTGTGACCATCAACCCAAGGTCCCTTACAATAATAGCACAATCCCCTTTTTCGAAGCTCGTTTCTAGACATCTCGGAAGATTGCAGTGGTGGTTTCGGTGGTTGAGGAGTGATCTCGTGCAGTGGCTTCTTTGGCTATTCCGTTGACCCATTCTTGATCATGGTCTTTCCTTTCTTGGTGGAATCTTCAAGACTCAAAGCTTTCCAAATGGCATCCTCTAACGTTGTTGGCTCCAAAGCCCTCACCAAGCCACAAAAAGAATCCGATAAGCCTTTGATGAAGAAGAATGTGAGCCTCTTATTTGATACATCGGACACCATCACTACGAGTCTTTGAAATTCTGAAACATATTCATCCATGATTCATGTTTGCTTCAATCTGGTTAGTTCCTGGAAGTATGCTTTCGGATCTTTTCTATCAAACCTCTCCACCAATTTCTGCGTGAAATCTGCATATGACGATACCTAATCAAATCCTTGTGTCACAATGCCATGGTGCCACCATTCATGAGCGAGATCTTCCAAGTGTAAAATGGTAAATTTGATAGCCTCTTCTTCCGTCATGGGGCTTGAGAAAAATGTGCCCAGTTTTTCGATCCATGATTGCAGTCATCTTTCTTGAACCATCGAATGTCAGAAGTGAAAGTTTACTGATCTTATGTTGGAGATCCATGTTTCCACAACGTTGTCTCTCATCACTTCGGCTAGCACTGTAAAACCGATCGAAAGAGATGGCAGCTTGAGCATCAACATCCAAATCCAGATACTCACGCACAATACTTGCATAGCTACACTGCTCTTCCCCTTCCTGTCGGCATTTCGTTCTAGTCAAAATCCTTGGCTAAATGTGCTTGTAAGTGTGACCATTTGAAGTTCTACTCTGTTCTCCCCTCCTGAATGCTCCAGATGGCCTCCTTCAGCACTGTTGGATCCTGATTTAATGTTGTTGACTGCAGCAATAAGAGACTGAATGGCTTGCAACAAGGTCTGGTTTGTCTGGTCCTGTTGCTTCATGAAGTTGTCCAGTTTATCATTCTGATCTTTGTCCACCATTTTCTCCTTACCTCGGCCTCCTATTCCTTGAGCAACTTCAAACTTCTTTTCTCGCTCTATGGCACGAATATCTCTATGGCTCAATGGCATACGATTTTGTCCACAAGCTGGCAGGCCTTATGGCTCTGATACCATTGTAACGATCTAGGGCAAAAATTAATAAATCTAATAACAATTTATTCAAAATCGAGTAGCACTCAATGGCACTCAGAATAATTTAATTTCATTGCCTATATAGAATAAAATGATTGGGCAAAGACAATTAGATAAGCAGCCAGAAGCAATATATCTGTATTTATTTTGAGAATCGTTTACAAGTGTGCACCCACGTATCTTCTATTGGTATACGCCTACACCCTCTGAAAGTTGTCATCTTTGGAATCTATAACGCCCAGGCAACGACTATTCTTCAGTTATGTATCTCCAGTCCCGACTCCCGCATATGCATTGCCCATACTTGCCCAGCCAAATCGGAATACACTGGTTACAAATAATGGAAGCTTGCCTCACACGGTATTAGATGAGTGATCCTCCCACGCATATGGATTGAGGACTGGAATTGGCTTCTCGCTATTTAACGATCTCCTCCGTCAATGAGTATGTAGTGTCGATGTTTGGTGTCCCTTGCTCGATATGAATTCGCGTGATTTCCCTAATGATTACGGCAAACACAGATAATGCTCGTTCCCTGTAGTTTGGAATCCACACTCTTAATTGTGTGATGATTATTCTCATACGTTGATGGTGGTAGGGCTTCTGTCTGGTTTGTTCACTCCTGATCAAGAATCCCCCGTGGAACGACTTTGCTCCTGGAACCGGCGATGTCTCTCCAGTGTGATAGCGCCCTGGCTTTTTCCGTGAGATCTGGTGAGTATCGACGAGTGAATGGTGTTAGCCAAAGCCTGTAGGCTCGACCAGATCGCTCCTGGTGCTCCTAGCTTCGCCCACTCCTGGTAATGTCAAAATAGTTAGAAGCTCAGAACTTGGCAAGTGAAAATCTGGAGAATGCAATATGAAAATGAAGTTAACACGAATTCACAGAGTCTGAGACTACGTCCAGACCTGTGTGCAATTTGGGCAAGAGACTAAGTCCTCCCCAATTGCATGGACACCAATGCCTTTCCAAATTCATGATGATTGATGTGAAGAGAAAATCCTCCATAAATACTAATCGAAAGGCCAACTCGGAGAAAGTCGGCCAGAAAACAAAATAATTCAATTTGCCTTCTCAATGAGTCGGCCAGAGGTTTTAATTAAATTTAAATGTTATTTTATAATAATTTAAATTTATTTATTTTTTAATATTTAACTATTATTTATTTAATATTATTTTAAATTCAGGATGGTGTTTAGAAACACCGCTATGAGTTTCCCTCCAAAATAACTCAGGTTATTTTGAGGATATTACAGCTTGAGTGTCTGAAACCCACCTTGTGGGAAGGGCCTGGGGTGAAGTGGTAGGAGCCAAAAGAGCCCACTTACGACCTCCGCCCAATTCCACAATAAGGAAGG
This sequence comes from Sequoia sempervirens, assembly GCA_007258455.2. Taxonomy (NCBI): domain Eukaryota; kingdom Viridiplantae; phylum Streptophyta; class Pinopsida; order Cupressales; family Cupressaceae; genus Sequoia; species Sequoia sempervirens. The sequence goes on along the minus strand of VDFB02000015.1, from coordinate 431,313,337 downwards.
GCCTGAGGTGGAGTGGTAAGAGCCCAAAGAGCCCACTTGCAACCTCTGCCCAATCCCACAAGATGGCAAGTGTCTTCAGGGATGTTGACACATTGATGGGGAAAGCAAATACAAGCCACCAAGGGAGAGGGTTGTGGTATATACCCTCTTAGGCTTGGTAAGGAAATGGCTTCGAGCAGACCCATCATGTCCCTTCTCCCAAAATCCTAATATGTTTGCATTGTTGATAATCTATGGATGTGATGTAATTGTCTAACTCTAATATATATATTTGCATATATTGTTCATGTGGTGATTGCAGGATTCCCATCCAAGATTGCACCATTAAAGAAATATTTATTTGGTAAGATAAACCCCTAACCCTAATTCGTTGCAATTTGTGATTTGTGGGGAAAATCTAGGGCAAGTCAGGAGAGGGACATTACAGATCAAGGGTCAAGCATACCTCATGACGCATGCCTTGTTGGGGATCAAGGCTCAAGAGTACTGCATACTTGATACCATGTGAAAGGATTGCTTGCACCTCTGACTTTGATAGGATAAATGCAAAAAGTTATCAAGTGTTAGGCATAAGAGATGCTCAAGAAGAAGTATGTGGGTGTAATGCCCCACCTAATCCTTAAAGACTCCAAATTAAATTTTGTTTTATATTTGTGCGCCTTAATCGCTAACCATATATTGCAAAAGATTATTTTGGTGTATTGAAGGGCATCGAATCATATAAGCCTCATTGTATGAAGGGGACAAACTCTGACAGAATATTCCTTGGTCTGCTCCCCCTTATGTGAGGAGAAATCGCAAGAAGTGTGAAGGAAATAATAACTGCCGCAGCCTTGGGTAGGAGCTGCCAAAAAGGAAATAGCAAAACCTTTTGCATCCGCCATTTAAAGGGAATTTCAATTAAGGAAAATAAAAGAAATAGCGGGTGGCCAAAGGAATAATTAATTATTATTATAATATGAAGTTATAATTAAAATAATAAAGAACAATCAAGAGATATTTTGAAGAGTTATGACTGTTGAAGAAATAATATATTTAAGGGAGTCCAAACAAGGAAAGGAGGGCATCAATTGATCAAGACATTATTTATTTTCCTTGTGGAATACAAATTAAAGATTCAGCAATCTTGAGGACAAAAACCCTCCAAGATCAGAAATTCAAAAACGAAAACCCTTAATTTCTTTTGTCAAGTTATTGGACGGAAACCCCTAACTTTAGCATAAATACTTCAAGATATTTGTACAAAAAGAGATAGCTGCATATTGAAAGAGAATTACAACACAGACTCAAGAATAAGTTTTATATTTTGAGTTCAATAATATAAAGTTTAATGTTAAATTAATAATTATAATTAATTATGTGAGTATTATTGTGAGTTTGATTTTATATTTAAAGAAAAATAAGGAAAATTTAAAAAGGGACATTATAGAGGGCAAGGAGATGAGTGAAAGTCCAACTCCAAAATGTCATGTCCCCAATTCGGCTGTTGGCGGGAGACAGTGTTAAAATGAAATTTAAATATTTTAAATAATATTAAATAATATAATATTAATAAATGAACTATTAAATAGTAATATAAATTTAAATCATTAAATAATAATATTTAAATTTATATATAACTATCTATGGCCAGCTCAATTTGAGGAGGCGTTAAAATAATATTGGCATTTCTTGTTGTTCTGGCCGACCCCTTGGGTAGGCGTCAAGACTTTGTATTTATTTGAAATCGTTGGTTTTTGGAGGATATCATGAATTTGGTCAAGCTAACATGGCAGGCTGCTAGGGATGAAAACCCCTTGCTCCCTTCATTAGGTCGAAACGTCAACCTCTTCCTATGAATTCGTGAATTCCTTTCAATTCCACATATCCTCAAGCTTATCATATCATCTATGAATTATAGGTTATTCCGGCGACTGGCACCAAGGACAATTGGCAATTGGTGGTCGAGCTATAAGCTATGGCCACACTTCATCCACACGTTGGTTAGCACAATCTGATCATCACCTGTTAAGCAACAATGGATAGGGCGAGTTTCTGATTCATCAACGCCTCATCTCATACACTCAGCTAGTGGAGTCGTAGGCATCCATAAAGCCTGCCCCAAAGTGATCTACATATGACGACTTTCTGAAGACTGTGTTCAAGCCGACATCACCTTCCCGTGAGGGTTTCACAAGCAATTTGTGGCAACGACCTTTATTGCATTGGCAGACATCATTAACTGTAACTTCTAATAACTGCTATCTGTGCATTCGGGATCCTATGTTGCCAAAGCTATATACAAAACCGTAAGAGTTGTTTTGTCATCTCAAATTTCAACCTGCTACAAACTCAGTTTACTATTATTGAATCAATCAGACTCATGGTGTTATTTGCTGATCTGAGTGGAAGTGTTTAATATCTGTTGTGCTTAATATCTCTATATTTTGGTATTCGTGTTTCAAAACTGCGTGTGGGTTTGTTTCCAAATTGTGCTTGTCTTTGTTCAGATCTCGGCACTAGAGCTTAAAACTATGTAGCACTTTACAGCATCTGATATACATTGCTTAAAATCTGGGTAAAAGAAATAGATCTTTGCCTTTGTCTAGACTGGGCATCTTATAGTGGTATCAGAGCCTATATCCTACCAACCTATGGATCCATCTAAGCAAATGCAAATCTACAATGGGCATAGGAATGGAAGGGACCCACGGAAAAGAGACATGGGTTGGCAACCTGAGTTCTTGTCGAAGAAAGAGGAAACAGACCTGAAACAACTCCTTGAGAAATATTGTAGTGGCCTTAGAAATCTTGAAATGCTCAACAAAGCATAGCAAGATGATCCAATTCGAAAGGCATTAGAGGTTCAGCTACAAAGAGGTGAGTGCAAGCTTGCTGCCTACTGTCGTTATGTGCAAGAATCTGCTGCTTATAGGTCCATTGTCACCTATGAAGAATACTTGAAAGATTAAACATCTTGGAGACAACTAGGAGTCCCCTAGACGTCTTGAGAACACCCCAACATCCTTGAAGTCCTAGCAGCGTCTTGGAGATAGCGACACTGATGGTGGGATGGTGGTAGGTTGGTGGGGGAACATTCCCCCCAAGTCCCCAAGTCTCCAAGACGTCCCCGTCTAGGAAACGCAGGATTTTTTTGGGGGGATGCGTCCCTGTGGAACACTGCAGAAAATAGAAGGAAGGAAAAGGAAGAATTGATGAAGGAAAATGTTGAGGTAAAAATCAAGAAATATGAGGACAAGCAAGAATCAACTATTGCACCTACTAATGGAGAACACATGAGTCTTCATGACGACCACAAGGTTGAGGGAAATGTTGTTCCAGAGTTTGCCAAACCAGCATTGATTGATCAACTATGTGAAGGTATGAATTCTACTAATGTTCCATCATGTGAGCCTAGCATGGCTTCACCAACCCTACATCTTATTGGTGAGGAATCAATTTGTGAATTGGATAACTTGGATAGTGATGATGTTCATACATATGAAAGCAATGCAGAAGATTTGTCACATAGTGAGCAAAGTAACTTTGATAAAGTTGAATTAAGGAACCACTTTATGATGGTGCATACACCCTCTAGACCAGCAATTGAAGAGGACCACAAAACTTCTTGTGTTTTGACACCCTACTCTTATGATGATGTGTTGATGAATGATAGCTTAGGTCTGATATAAACAATGATTGCTATAAGCATCATCATTGTTTATATTAGATCTATTGCTCTTAATATTTTTGGAAATAAGTAATCGATTTTATAATGCACGTATAAAATTGAATTCAAATAAGATGATATACAAAATACGTTTTGAATAAAGTCGCCATGTGTGAAGGCTCGTATTTGTTAACTCTGTTTAAGCTTGAATGGTTTTCCGCTTCAGGCACCCGCGCGCTCAATGGAACATGTTCCTTGAGCAGACGTGTCTCCAGGTGTGGAGACACGTCCTCTCAAGAGACGTGTCCCTTGGATATGGAACCCGCGGGCTCAAAAGAACACGTCCTCTCAAGAGACGTGTCCCTTGGAGGCAGGTCTCCCTAATACAAATACTGAGTCCATTCTTAATATGCAGATCATCAAAATTTATTAATGTTCTGCATCCAGTACATTCGGCAGTAAGAGAAGTGTTCAGAAAATTTGTATTTGTCTCAGAATTTTTTCACTTAGAATTTCTGTCCTTAGTTTATTCTTAGTATTAGGATCCCATCCTGTTGCAGATTTGATTACATTTACATGGTATCAGAGCAAGGCTGTGTGAATCCTAATCAAATCTAAATATCAATCTATTCAAGAAAATTCGTATTTTCCAGAATCGAATTCGCATCACATTCTTCATAATGTCAAGTGTGATCAGATTTGAAGATCGCCTTGCAGGAGCAGACAATTTCACATCATGGAAATTTAGAATCATGATGATCCTTAGAGAGAATAAGCTAGATTCACTTGTGAAAGAAAACTTGAAGGAACCAAAGTCTGAATCTGAGAAAACTCAATGGACAGAAAACAATGAAAAGGCCATGAAAATCCTAGTAGATGCAGTTAGGGATCACATAGTGCCCATCCTAGCTAAACATGAAACTGCCTACCTCATGTTCAAATCTCTTGAGAGTACCTATGAGATCAACAACACCTGTAGGACTCTTGCTTTGAAAAGGCAAATCAACAATGTTCAAATAAACAAAGGAGAGTCCATTAATGCATACTTCATGAGGATTATTGAATTGAGGGATCAATTATCCACCATTGGATATCAGATTGACAGCAAAGAGTTAACTCTGATTGCTCTAGGAGGTCTTCCAAACTCTTGGGAGTCTTTTGTTCAAGGTGTAAGTGCAAGATCTAAACTCCCTAAGTTTGATAGGCTAAGATCTGACTGTCTTCAAGAAGAATCCAGACTCTCCTCTAAAGAGAATAAACAAAAGAACATAGATGAAGACATTCTTGCACTCAACTCAACATCTAATAAACAGAGTAAGAAAAAATCCTTCAAGAAAGGGTCTTCCAAAAGAAAGAGAAATTCCAATGGAAAGGGATCTCATAAGAAGAAAGATATCTCTCAAGTACAATGCTTTAGATGTGATCAATATGGTCACTATGCAATGAAGTGCCCTGATAGGACTAAACAACAAACTTCCTTTGCTAAAGTAGGAAAGTCAAATTCAGATCATGAACCTGAGAACTTCGTGTTCTATTCAGCCCTATCTAGTCAAGTATCTGACCTCACTCTCAACTGGGTGATTGACAGTGGTGCCTCTAGACATATCACAGGATTCAGAGAACACTTAGATACTTTGACCGAAAGGATTGATGAAGAAGTAACCATCGGGGATGATTCAGCACACTCTGTAAAGGGTTGCTCATTGCATCCTTCCATGCTTGATGTTGGAGGGCTTCTGTAACACTGTCAGGTTCTGAGTTTAAGATGTTGTTTATTAGAGCAACATAGCCAGAGAAACGTTTGGGTCTTTTACTCTCCCTGAACGTTCCTTTGGGTGCTGCATGAACCTCAGCTTCTTTGAGCATCTTCCTGGCCCAAAGTGGTTTCTTTCTATTATTGTCATTTGAATTCTCACTTGATGGAAGTTCGTGTGACATTTCCTCAGAATGCTCCCTCTAAATCTCAGAATCAGGTTCCATCTCAGGTACTCTAGGGGAAAGGGTTTCTATCTCAGAGGAGCTTCTTGCCCTTTTGAATGCAATGTCTTCTTCAAAAATGACATCTCGACTCAACTCAATTTGATTCTGCTCAGGAATGTAAATCCTGTACGCTTTGGAATTTTCACTATAACCCATAAACACCCCCTTCTTTCCGGAAGGTTCTAGTTTGAATCTCTTCTCTTTAGGTACATGAATATAGACAGGACAGCCAAAGATCCTAAAATGACTGATGTCAGGTTTCACGCCGGTAAAGGCTTCTTCAGGAGTTTTGTTATCAAGATGGGAACGAGGACATCTATTTTGAATATAGACAGCAGTCCTAGATGCTTCTGCCCAGAAAGAAGTATCAATGTTTTGGTCAAGTAGCATTGCTTTAGCAGCTTCTACAATGGTTCTGTTTTTCCTTTCAGCAACCCCATTTTGTTGGGGATTGTAGGCAACTGTGAACTCCCTCTTAATTCCAGCTTCTAGGCAAAATTCCTTAAAAATCTCAGAGGTGTATTCTTTCCCATTGTTTGTCCTTAAGGTTTTTATTTTCTTTTCGCAGAAATTTTCAGAAAGGGCTTTGAACTCTTTGAACTTTTTGAGGATTTCTATTGATTCTTTACACTTAAGGAAATAGATCCAGGTTTTCCTAGAGAAGTCATCTACAAATATGACATAGTAAAGAAATCCTGCCTTAGAGGGTACAAAAATGGGTCCACATAAGTCTGAGTGAACCAGATCTAACACATTAAGAGTTTTGCTCAAACTAGAGGGAAAGGATCCCTTTGAATTCTTCCCTAAGGCACAACCTTTGCAAGTTCCTTCATGAGATGGTTTTAACTTAGGTAAGCCTGTTACAAGTTTTTCCACAGAAGGTAGGGCATTGATTCTGAAGAAACATTTGCACTGTTGCTTACACAGGTGAGAGAGTGTTAGCCATTACAGACTAAAGGCTGGAAGATCCATCAAATGGATATGAAAACGCCTTCTGAATGGAACCATTGAAGAGGAAGTCTATCTGGAACAGCCTGAAGGTTTTGTGATACATAAACCTGACTCACATGTATGCAGACTGAAGAAAGCTCTTTATGGACTTAAACAGGCTCCCAGGGTCTGGTATGAAAGAATTGACAGCTATCTCTTGGGATTAGGAGTTTCCAAGAATGAGGACCGACTCCAATCTCTACTTCAAGGTAATCAAAGGTGATATGCTAATAATTATTTTATATGTTGATGACCTGCTGATAACAGGAGAAGATCACCTCATTGCTCAAGGGAAGCAGGATCTAATTTCTGAATTTGACATGAAAGACTTAGGCATTCTACACTACTTCCTAGGTTTAGAAGTATGGCAGAAATCAGAGGGCATTATACTAAACCAAGGGAAGTATACTATTGATATTTTGAAAAGATTTGGAATGTTGACTGTAGACCGATGTCTACACCTATGGAAACCAACCTTCACAAATTAAAAGAAGCACATAGAATCCAAGTGTGCAGATCCAACCCTTTACAAACGATGATTGGATCCTTGATGTATCTGGTTAACACCAGACCTAATATTTTGCTATGCAGAGATGTTCTAGCCAGTTCATGTGTGAGCCAAAGGAAATTCACTTAATGGTAAAAGCATATTTTGAGATATCTTCAAGGCACTATTGGATTTGGTCTTCTTTACAAGAATGATCAACTAGATCTACATGGGTACTCTGATTGGATTGGGTGGAAATGTAACCGATCAAAAAGCACATCAGGATGTTGCTTCAGTTTAGGATCGGCTATGATCTCCTGGATTTGCAGAAAACAATCTTGGTTGCCAGAGTTCAACGAAGCCGAATACATTGCAGCCTCAATGGGAGCAAGAGAAGCAGTTTGGCTTCGTAATTGCTTGTGGGACTCTTTGGTGAGCCCTTGAATCCTACAATTATTCATTGTGATAATCAGAGTTGTATCAAACTCTCTGTAAATCCTGTCTTTCATGATAGATCTAAGCACATTGAGATCCCCTATCATTATGTAAGAGATATGGTGGAAAGGAAAGTAATTCAGTTGGAGTATATTAGTACAAATGATCAAACTGCAGACATTCTCACCAAGCCTCTCTCCCGAATCAAGGTAGAGCACTTCAGGAAGAAACTTGGTATGGTTGAAATGTAATTTGTTATTTATGTTTGAAATTCAAATTGTTTATCAAATTGTACTAATATATAAAGATGTTTAAATGTGTAAACTCTTTTGTCATGTGTGTGACTCCATGACTTTATGGGCCTACTCCCCCTGTGTACATTATTGAAAGGTGACGATCTTTCTAATAATGAACACTTGTATTTGACATTGTAAAGTGACGACTCTACAATGATAAACTATCATGATAGATATCATGTGACTTGATATCTATGGATATGTCATGATAGTATCTCTTGGACACTTTGGTTGATATCATGGGACTTGATATCATTTGTAGATCATTGTGATCCTTAAGAGATAATCATGGTGGATATTTATATCCGTGGATATGCCATGAATTATGGTAGACATCATGTGACTTGATGTTAGTGCACATACCATAATGAAGATGTGTTATGAAGAATGTCATGTGACTTGACAACTTTGAGAAAACATATCTTCGATATCACGTGTAAAGGTGATATCTTCACTTATTTGATTTGAAATATCTTCCCTAAGCTAAGAGGGAGTGTTGATGAATGATAGCTTAGGTCTGATATAAACAATGATTGCTATAAGCATCATCATTGTTTATATTAGATCTATTGCTCTTAATATTTCTGGAAATAAGTAATCGATTTTATAATGCATGTATAAAATCAAATTCAAATAAGATGATATACAAAATACGTTTTGAATAAAGTCGCCATGTGTGAAGGCTCGTATTTGTTAACTCTGTTTAAGCTTGAATGGTTTTCCGCTTCAGGCACCCGTGCACTCAATGGAACACGTTCCTTGAGCGGACGTGTCTCCAGGAGACACGTCCTCTCAAGAGACGTGTCCCTTGGATATGGAACCCGCGGGCTCAAAAGAACACGTCCTCTCAAGAGACGTGTCCCTTGGAGGCGGGTCTCCCTAATACAAATACTGAGTCCATTCTTAATATGCAGATCATCGAAATTTATTAATGTTCTGCATCCAGTACATTTGGCAGTAAGAGAAGTGTTCAGAAAATTTGTATTTGTCTCAGAATTTTTTCACTTAGAATTTCTGTCCTTAGTTTATTCTTAGTATTAGGATCCCATCCTGTTGCAGATTTGATTACATTTACATGATGATTCCTCTATTGTGCATGATGATGATGATGTTGTCCTTTGGGAAGAAGATGATTCTACTCGCTACTATGATGATGACAATGCCTTGATGGAATTTGAGGTTGACCTAGCCTCAAAACATGAATTGTGTGAAAAAGATGTCACAGAGGTAGCTGATTCTGAGAAGCATGGTTGTGGATATAAAGCAGGAATGACTGATCAGATCTATGAGGGTGGTGTTGAAGACAAATCAGAAATGCTGCATGGAGATTTTCTGTCCCATGTCACACACCTTGGAAAGACAATAGAGAATGAATGATAGTGGGATTATGGCAGCCCTAACTCACTTTGATGACATTCATAAGATGATGGCAGACTTGTGTTGGAAGGCCCTAAGTGGACCTAAAGGAGGAATATTTCTTGATGATTTGCACAAACTCCAAAAGATTTTGGTGGTAGTGAAGTCAAACTTCCTACACTTACTCACGGATAGGGAACATGTCCTCACACTTGATGAAATTTATACTGGTGCCTTGAGAATGAAGGAAGATGAAGTGGATAAGCTCACCCTTGAGCTCAAGGGCAACAAGAAGAGGGTAAAGAGTGTAGACATGGCGGAAGGTATTGAAGGACTCTATGATGAAGACATTGTTTGCAGCCATGGGACTGAGTTGGTAACACATGATTTGCTTTTGGAGGCATTTTGTAGACCAGCATTGGTTGATAACCATTTCCTCATGCAAGGAGAACTGATTCAGAAAGAGAAAGACATCACATTTGAGCATGAGGTAAGGACTGATTTTTTGATGCATGACAGCAATCCTTTATTTTCAAACTTTCATGTCATGACAGCCAAGAGGATCAGCCTTAAGGCTCATAGTTCTCATGGAGAATGCAGCACACGTGGAGGAATGAAGTCTCAGCTGATCTATGAACCTAGGTATGGAAACATTGTCATAATACTTGGCCTTGAGTTGCAAATGCTTGTGTTTCCTTTGAACTACGATGCATGGTCTCTACCTTATGCTTTGACGGGAGATGATTGCTCTACAATGTTACACATGGATCTCCTTGGAAGAACTTGGTGGCCAGCAGCTGTTTGGGTGACTCGGGGAGTCATGGATCATCTCTATATCATGGGAGGTTGGCATTCTATTGAGGCATCATTGTCATTTGTCACTTCTTGTGTCATCATGAGTCTGATTTTCAGATTTTCGGGTGCTGTTCTGACTTACATCAGATGGACTGATATGCCTTTTCATGTACTTTGGATGGGAGTCTTCCACATCCATGGGAGACCACTCGGATTGGGGAGGTTAGTTGGCATTGATAACCCTACGAGATATATTCGTCTCTTCATAGTGGTTGGATGTGATAGCATGATGAATTGGGATCCGGGTGTTGACATGTTTGGTGCACCGTTTCATTGGGTTCATGACGATTTGCTTCACAAGTATGGATTTGTTGATAGTTATATCAAAGAGGAGCAGCGGAAGACTCAATACAAGTGGTCATGCCCCCAGGATCATATATGTCATCTCTTATTGATTGACTTAGCACGCACGACACAAGCTTGCAATTGCTTGAGGGCGAGCAACATCAGAACGGGGAAGACTGTCATGTCCCCAATTTGGTTGTTGGCGAGAGATAGTGTTATAATGAAATTTAAATATTTTAAATAATATAATATTAATAAATAAACTATTAAATAGTAATATAAATTTAAATCATTAAATAATAATATTTAAATTTATATATAACTATCTTTGGCCGACTCAATTTGAGGAGGCGCTAAAATAATATTGGCATTTCTTCTTGTTTTGGTCGACCCCTTGGGTAGGCGTTAGGACTTTGTATTTACTTAGGATCATTGGTTTTTGCAGGACATCACGAATTTGGTCAAGTTGACATGGCAAGCTGCTAGGTACGAAAACCCCTTGTTGACTTCATCAGGTTGAGATGTCAACCTCTTCCTGTGAATTCATGAGTTTCTTTCAATTCCACATATCCTCAAGCTTATCATATCATTTGCGAATTATAAGTTATTCTAGTGACTGGCACCAGGAACGATTGGCAATTGGTGATCAAGCTATAAGCTCTAGCCACACTTCATCCACATGCTGGATAGAACCATCCGATCATCACCTAATAAGCGACAATGGATAGGGCGAGTTTTTGATTCATCAACGCCTCATCTCATACACTCAGCTAGTGGAGTCGTAGACATCCATAAAGCCTGCCCCGAAGCGATCTACATATGACGACTTTCTAAAGACTGTGTTCAGGCCGACATCACCTACCCGTGAGGGCTTCACAAGCAATCTGTGCCAAAGACTTTTATTGCATTGGCGAACATCATTAACTATAACTCTAATAACTGCTCTTTATGCATTCGGGATCCTATGTTGCCAAAGCTATATACAGAACCATGAGTGCTATGTGTTGTTATCTCAAATTTCAACCTGCTACGGACTCAGTCTACCATTATTGAATCAATCAGACTCATGGTGTTATTTGCTGCTTTGAGTGGAAGTGTTTAATATCTGTTGTGCTTAATATCTCTATATTTTAGTATTCGTGTTTCAAAATTGTGCATGGGTTTGTTTCCAAATTATGCTTGTCTTGTTCAGATCTCAACACTGGAGCTCAAAACTGTGTGTAGCATTTACAGCATCTAATATACATTGCTTAAAATCTGGGTAAAAGAAATAGATCTCTGCCTTTGTCTAGATTGGGCATCTTACACAAAAAAATTTACATATGAAAACATCAAATGTCAAGGATTGAGGATACCAAGGAAAAGGTACCTAAATAAGGGCAAGTCCAAACCTCCAACAAATTGAACTTGAAAACTTTTATTTCTTCCTTAGCCTTTTTTACATGTGAAAATGAGGGGGGCAAGGCAAGGACTCAAATGGTTTTTGCAGCATAAAATTTGGGCATTAATGGCAAAAGATTTGGAGTTTTGAGGTTTGAAGATCGGAGATACCAAAGAATGGGTATTTGGGGAAAGGGATGGCTGAAACTCCGATTTTGATAGGTAACCTAGTAAAATGGATCAAGAGTCGAGAGTCGAACTTACTTCGTACTAGATACCCAATTAAGGACAAGTTTGAACCTTCAATCTTGATAAAGTAATTAGGGAAGAGAACACGGATCAAAGCTTGAGGGGATCATGGGAATGGTACTCCAGTAAGGGGATTGTCAAAACTTTGTCACTAAAAGGAATTCAATTCAAGACGTCAGGTTTAGAATTCGAGGGAATGAAGGACCCAGCACAAGTATGGGTAGGCTTGAAACTACAACACAGTGCAAAGTGCAAAACTTTGGGGTTTCAAGATCGAGAGGAAGGCATACAAGGTAACAAGGTAAGGGTGAGCTTAAAACTCCAACACGACAAGGAAATAATGCAAGGGATCGAGATTTTGAAGATCATGGGTGACGAGGAAATAATACTCTAGGAAGGGAAACCCTAAAATTACGAAAACTTTGCACAAACTTAAGAATTTGAAAACTACAACCTCCCACGCTTAGACTATTTGAGAGTTTTGCCGCATCCAACACATTGATGAACACACAACAGATGACTAAGGATACATTTAAGCAATTTTTTGACAAAGGATAAACCCATTTAGGCTCTCTCAAATCAGTTATAAATAGTGGGTTAACACAAGGCAACTACAACAAGGTGTACAAGGACTTAACATTTTGCATTTTGAGGCATGTGAAACAAGGTCCAACATGACCTATGTTCAAATGTTATGATGGCGTAAATGGAGCAGAAAAAAATAGAACTAAATCAGAATTTCATTGGAAGAAATTTGTGACTACAATAATCAAGATTGAAGGGACACTTCAAGGAGGATTAAGTAATAAGGTTAAATTTCTCTGCAGGTACATCTCAAAAAAGTCAGCAACATAACAAGTTCCACTGCTAGCACTTTGTTTGCAGCCAAGGACAACAAGACACCTTGTGTTGAACATGGCAAGAACAATTTTGATAAGCACAAAGATATTTGGTTCTCTAGGTTTAAGGATAAAACCCCACAAAATGATGGAGTTCAACGTATATTACTATTGTGCTATTTCGTCATTTGATAAGTGTTAGGTAGGTTGAGTTAGTGTTGTAGTATCTAGTTCTTTTGTTAGTGGGGACTTACTCTATAATGTCCCCTTTTTAGCGTGATCTTGTTTTATGATGGCTAGCCTATTACTTGGACCCTTGTAGGATAATATGTTTGGATAGAGGGTCTCAGTGGTAGTTGATGGAGGTTGTTGTCACTCCATTTCCTCAAATTCAGTATTGGGTTCAGTTCCAGGCCTTTGCAGATCAATGTTTGGCTTAGTTTGAGGGACTTACTATTTATAGTACGTCAATGTGGCAGTGATGCTATTTTTTGGTCAGGGCACCTGGACACATGGGGGTTATACAGTGTTGACCCCAACTTCAGATGGAACGTCGAAATACTGAGTATTGAGGGAGATATTAATATTTTAGTGGTTAAGTTATTTAATTAACTTAAGGGAATATTATAAGGTTATAATTTAACTTTATAAAAGTAAAAGCCACTTAAATATTGTAAAGTGAGTTTTAAAAAGGTATATTATAAAGTTATTATTTAACTTTATTAAAAAGTGGTCAATTTAACGTTTTAATGTGCAATTTATGCCTTTATGGAAAAGTACGCCATGTTTTGAAGAGATATTATAAAGTCAACACAAAAAGCAAATATTAAAATGTTATTAAATAATCAAAAAGCAACTTGGGTCGATTTCTTCAAGAGAAGTATAAAAAGCACATCCAAAGCAAATAAAATTCATTCTTGATGATTACTTGACTTTGCTTTCGTGAGTTTCTTGGGATTTGACATGGAGACCAAGGGTTTCAGTCATCTTCAGCATTTGGAGAACGAGATCTCTTCAATGTATTTGCAATCTTGAGGCTATGAAAGATCAGTTGAATCAATGCCACAGTGTGGGCTTCAATCAGGAGTCCAAATTGTGCTTCATTGGAGAATATTACAAGGGTTTTTAAGAATTATTTCATTGCAGATCAAGGTTTGAAGATCAACGTTGAAGACATTAAGCATTGTTGAATATTTTTCATTGCTGCTACAGTACCCGAGCTACAGTAACACGTGAACAGTAAACGCTACAGTGTTTGAGAAGATTTGTGAAAGCTTTTCAAGGGTTTCAAGGTTATACATCTGCAGATCAGAATATTTGAGGTTTTCATTGTTGATATTATCAATAAAGAGCATTCATTGCCGATTGTGCCATTCCTACAAGGGCACATGTATCTTCATATATTGCTGTTTGCATCTATTGACGCCCAAACGCCTAAGTTCCAGGCAGATGGTTGGCTTTAGGAGGACATCTATGCAGGAACATTGTGTAGCAGCAGCTACACACTAAGGAAAAGCAACTTCTAAGGAGGACGTGTGAGGAATTTAGCTCCAGTATGCTGGGCGCTTAATCTAATGACAGTGGCAAGGGTTCTTAATGGAAATTTGTGTTATTGGATCAGTTTATTGACAAAGCTAAAAGGGAGAAAGTCTTCACTTGTGCTAGGCGTTGGAAGTTCTATCACAGCAGCGTGACTGTTGCAAACTCAGATTGCAGTAAATGCATTTCAGACCTGTATATATATATTTCCTGAAGGGTTGTTAATGTCTTTTCAGACCTGCATGTATAGATCTTCAATCCGGGTATGATTCCTATAGTTTGCAAGTAATGTATACAGTCTGAAATAAGAGTATTGTTCTGCAAATATAATGGAATGAATTAGCATCACATTAGCCTTTACGTTCAGTCTATTTCTCATGTTGCATATAGATTTGTACTTTCATTCTTACCTGGCAAGTTCTTAGAAAATTATCAAAATAAATCAACAAGCATTGATTTTTGTAAACCCAAACTAAAGAGCAAATGCAGAAAATTGGTATTAGTTAGAGTCCACCAGGTGTGGTCTCTTTAATACTCCCTCTATCTTCATTTAGGATTGTAGTATCTAGTTGTTTTGTTTGTGGGGACTTACTCCCTTTATCTTCGTACTGTCAACCACTTTACCATTTATGTAAACTAAATAACATGTACATAATACCATTGTGGCTTAGGGTTAGGGAGGAAGATAGTTGCTATAAATACAAGTTTCTCCCATTCTGTGTATAAGTTTTATTACTCGTTAATACAACAGAGGTGATGATAGCTTCGAATGGAGATGTTTTCCTCCATTATAATTTCTCTTTTTATTTTGGATAGAACAACAAATTATATTAAAGGAGAAGAAAATTTAGAACAGACTATGCACTTTCATGGACTGGACTTGGGGCATTTGGCATTTCAGCTGCAGTGATACATTCACTTTGATATTCCAACAGCGAGAAGACCAAGAAAAATGAAGCCAAGAGCTACATATTACAATTTGGTGCTACACTCGTCCAAAAAGAAACCCCGGTATCAGATACAGAACTCAACTTTCAAGAAGGCATAAAATGCTCTTACAATCCAAGTGATACATAATGAAAGCAGGCATTGCATATGCCACCTTACACCAAGACTGACATATTTCAAGTAACCATGTCTGCTGTTATGCATCGAAATGCTAATTACAGTGTCTTAGCTCAGCAGAACTTTCAAACAATGGCAGAGGGCGATGATTTTGGGAGCACCTGAACTGTAAAGCATCAGAAAATCGTTGAAATCCACAATCCCTTCAGATGAAAAATTTATCAAATCCATCTTCAACAAGCATCCAATCCAACTTTACTGCCTTTTCCCTGCTGTAGCTTTTTCATTGCTTGCCATAATTATCACAATATATATATATCACTGGTAATCCTATCTAAGTTACTCCTGGTAGATAACTAAATACATAACCTGCTTATCTATACATTGTATTATATTTACAAAATACTATATGCAGAACATACCACTGTTTGGCTGATGCTGGAGTCGATTCTTATTCTTTTTCCCCCTTTCAATGCCTTCAAACCTTGCATCGCTTTTCCTTTTATAGGCGTCCAAGAGTCTCCACCTTGGACGTGACTCTTATGCAAGCGGTGCTTCATTTATTTGAATCGATTCACAATATGGTCGGTTGTCTTTAGTTGTGGTAATTGCCTATGTTAATCGGCTTTGTTATTACCAATCTCTTCTTTAGTTGGTATCTGTTAGATGTTATATTTTATATTTTATTTTATCTATTTTTATTTTATTTTATGTGTTATATACTTTTCCTCTTACGGTTTTATGAAATCATATCAGTTAATTTAGCATATAAGTTATTATATTCATGGTGTCTATAAATTGCATATATTGTATGTTATTCTACAATATTTACATCGTAACTATAGTATTTGTTTATGGTAATCTGGTTTAAGAGAATAATGATTGGATTGTTAATATTACAATTATAATATTATCTATGATAATTATAATTATATTTAAATAGTAATTGCTCATACTTAGATTTTAATTATTATTTGTATTTTGATATATTTGGGGTTATCATTTCAAGGGACATGGCATATATATTAAGAACTGACTTATGACAAAAAGTAGTGTTAGCATCCCTTTGCGAAACCCACGCCACCCTAGATTGTCAATGCCAAAAGCTTTCTTTGTACTGCTGGAATGTAGCTAGATTTATTGAAAAGTGTTGTTTCTTAACACACTGCATTTATGAACTCTTGTTCCCTAATCCTTGTTCAGGTTGAGTCAACTCAATGACTGCCTTTTTGGACTCAATAAATATGTTGCAAAATCCCTTTGGTTCCATTCTTTGATTCAAACTATTAGGAATTCAAGTTTTTTGAAAAGTATAAGCATGGCATGACCCATAATTTTGGGAGTTTTTAACCACTAGTAAGCAACTTTGGTTAAAAACTTGGTATGGATTCACTACATGCTTTCAAATCTGAAATCATTTGTAATATGTCTATATTTTAAATATTCAGAATATAGGCCAATGGTCAGAGAAAGTAGAATCACTTACAGATTTATTTGTGTTCATGGAGACCCATTGATTGGTGATCATTATTTCATCTGCTATTATGATGTGATTCTGTCCCTATCTGGTTTCCCACATGAAATGCCTAGTCCTAAAGTCCAAATCAAGCAAACTAGATGTTTCAATCAACTCCATTAGTACATCTGTTTTTCATGTACTAAACCTGTCAGCCTCCCTTTTTCCTTAGGTAACTTGATAGTGTTAACGTCGCCCTTCACGATGAGAGCTTGGGCAGCATTGGCTCAGTCCAATCTTTTATATTTGCTCAAGATAAGTGAGAATCCAGTCACCGTAAGCGGGGATGAAGACATTTACAATAGTGAAGCCCATCTATATTTCATACGAAATGAAACATGAAGTCATTCCCCACAGATGTGAGACATGAGAGGGGGATGCATAACTAGTGGAGTCCAATAACTGCAACTTTTTATGATTTGCTGCCCTGCCACATATTCCTATATATTTGATCTTGTGCACATTGCTAACTCATGTTGTCTTTCACATGAGAAAAAAGGCAATCTGGTTTACATTGTCTTTGAGCAGATGTTTATTGGGAACACCTATCCCACAGATATTCCAAGATAGGATCCGTATTATAAGCAAGATAGGATACAGGAGCATTCCTTGGAAGGCAAACCCTGGGTGTCAAGATCTGCATGATTTTGGTCAAAGCCCTTCTGTTTTGGATCCTCATCATTATCTATAGCCTCAATATAGAATTATTTCTTTCTTCTTCATATCTGGTTTTGGTTGTGGATTCTAGATATGTAAAAAATTTGGGACAAGATCTTCTGGAATGGTTTTTGGGAGTTTTGGGTTGTCCTACCCTGAGTATTTGGCGATGAGAATAGCAATCAAGTGAAAGGCTTGCCTTTGAGAAAACTGTCTTTCCATTTCTGGTTCTACTGGGATACATGTGGGCCATGGAGTAGGCTCCAAGACCATCCTTTGCCTCTTGTGATTCATGTGTGCAAAAGGATTTTCAAAGCAATTTGACTTTTTGTTGCTCTTATTTCCTTCTTTTGTGCATAATCTTTTCGAAACTTATTGTCATTGCTATGTTTATTTTGTTGTTTTCGCAGATTGGGGTATCTTGAGGCACGTCCGATAAGACAAGGGCAAGCACTTGTTTTCCTTGTTGGGGTTAGTGATTGAGTTGCTCTTCTTAACCCCTCTGTGATAGGCACATTTTGGCAAAATGAACATGTTCATGACATATTAGGCATCAAAAGGAGGTATTTTCATAGTCTAAGGTTGCTCCCACTCAATTGCTCCCATTCCAGGATCAACCTGTCAAACTACAACTTATCAAAATTCAAATTGATGCAGGTTCTTGAATAGGATTTCTCATGTGTTCTGAAGCAACTACATATTCTCCAAAATGTCCTCCAATTTTTTTGAA
This sequence comes from Sequoia sempervirens, assembly GCA_007258455.2. Taxonomy (NCBI): domain Eukaryota; kingdom Viridiplantae; phylum Streptophyta; class Pinopsida; order Cupressales; family Cupressaceae; genus Sequoia; species Sequoia sempervirens. Next base: position 431,295,029 of record VDFB02000015.1, on the reverse strand, counting down.
AGAGGAATTCCTACCAGTATTTGAAGGGGAGCACTGGCAATCTGACCCAAACAGGGCCTGTGTCTAGCAAGTCCTCTATCAAGTTTAGGACTTGAGACCAATGCTTCATGAGAAGCCTGCACTTTTTAATGAACCAACGTCCTCCTTGGAACATGATGGAACTTCAAAATTTTGCTCTTTGTGTTCCATTTTTATCCTGCCTTATGTCTCTAGTCGTCTATGGTGTTTGAGAAAAGCCTAAGGTTGGGGTTTTACCTTTGTCTTCATGTAAAACCCTAGTGTTTATCTTATGCCTTGGGTGGGATTTATTTGGCCGTTACTTTTGGGAGGGTTTTAAAACAACTTAAGCCCCATCACTTCGTCTAGGCTGGGCCCCTTTTGTTTTATCGTTTTATTTCTTTTGCCTGACTTTATTTTTTCCTAAGTCTTGGATGGTCCCGTGCTCCCTCGTTTTAAAAAAAAAAACAACTTATGTCATTGTTTATTGTCAGCCTAGTGATGTCCCCTCGTTCTTTTAATAAATGTTTTATATTTTGCAGAGGGACAAGTTTGCATGACCATAGATCAATTATCATTTGATCTCAACCGTTCCCCGCCATCCCATGATGACCCCACCACACTGTTTTGGTTGATCGCAATATCACGAGCGAGCGCCACATGTCTCATCTGGTGAAGCCGAAGAGATGATAGAAATACTTTGATACATTTATCTGGTTTTAATACATTATGTAGCGGGTTACTAAAGCATTTATGAGATGCACGTGTTTCAAATCAACGGAGATGTTATAATCTCGGTAGGAAAGGTGCTCGATGGTTAATGACAGAGTTGGCGACTGCGTTGAACGAACAGGATTATCGATGGTTGAGATCCACGGTTGCCCGCCACCGCGTGATCAGAAGTTACGAGGTCTTTATTGATCGCGATATCGCGGGCGAGCGCCACGTGGATTTCCTTGGCAACGCATAGTATGGTGGGCCCTTATTGCTATGATGGAGATTGTGTCAGTTTCTTTTGAAGGAAGCCATTCGATGATCTAACCAAAGTGAAGGATCGACGGCTAGTATTTGAATCTGCATCAACTGCGATTGGAGCCGTTCGCGCAGCGCACGAGTAAGCTTTAATGGTGGACGTGACATCTACTGGCATGATTTGATTGAAATAAAGCGACTATTCTCCTGCTTTTATTGTGTCACAAAGCATTCAAACATCTTTGCGGAGCAATCTCAAGGCCAAGGACGAAGTTACGAGTTGTTACAGCAAAGATTTGGGTTTCTACAACCACAAAGCCGTGAGTTGATTTATGTATCTCCTGGTTAATTTGAATTTGAATTTGGGGGAAATTTGTTGTGTGCTTGTCGGATGGCTTGTTGATAATTGTTTTAGGGCTATAGGTTAATTGAATTGTGGGAAATTGCAAGGTTCTATTCTGTAATTTCATATTTCTGTTTAGCCCTAGTTTGTTTGAAGTTTGAAATAGCAAGGAAGCCCTAGTTTACCCAAGATGGCACCGTCAAAGCAGCATTCTAGCCAGATTGATTATTTAAATAGAAACCTATATGATTTCCTGGATCAATTTCCCTTGTCAACGAATGATAGGAAGAAGGGGTTGGTCTTGATGCGAGGAAAAACCTTAGGGCAGGGATTAGTTTATAATTGTTCCAACATAGCCGATGCTAGGGTTCCTCTTACAGGTTTAGAGATGTTCAGATTGTGGTTTGGACAGAAGAATTTGCCCCACCCCTTTTCGAATGGTTGGATGTATGATATGGGGAAGCTGGTGGTACCGAATGTGTTCCCTAATATAGACTTGCTTAGGGCAATGGCCGCACGATATGACCCTATCACACGGGTGATTAGAGATAATGATGGAAAGGTGCTGTTAAGCATTAACAGAGTGGAATTCCACCAAGTTTTTGATCTGAGTGAGCCTAGTATGTTCTTGGTTCCTATTGATCTTGAGGAGATGAAACAAGAGTATGGGAGGTTGAAATCACTTTTCAGAGTTAAGTTGCTCCCACCTCATTTGGCTAGGGCAGGAGGTTCAAAATTCTATATTAGCCCTAACGACCAAGAACCTTTCAAACTGAACTGCTTTGCAAATCATTTCTTAGCCACCTTTTACTCATTGTGCCAGATTTTGGGTTTTAACCCCAACACGGTGATGCCTATTGCTTACATGTTCATGGGGGTGCAAATACAACACCCTAATTTCTCAGTGATTTATGATTTTGCTTCTTTGTTGGCCGAAAAGATACATGAAGGGCTATTGAAGTTGCAGCAAAATGATGCAGGCACTCCATTCTTTTGGTATTCCATGTTAATGTATATGTTCTTGTATAAGAATGTTGAATTCTTCTTTGAGAAGATGGAGTTAAAGCAGTTGGTTAATGGAGAAAGATTGTCAGTGCAGGTGTGGACTACAGATTTATCATGTAACAGGGAGCACGCCAGTTATGTGCATTTTGACAATTGTTTTGCTTCCAGATTGACAGCCAGGCTGATAGTAAATGTACCTAGGATTCCTGAGGAGTTGCACGATTTCCTCAGACCAAAGGGGAGGAAGCCAGAGTTGAAGGTTTGCCACAACTGTGGTGATATTATTCCATACCCAATCAGCACTGTCTTGAGGGTGTATGGTTTTCAAGGGACCCCTCATATATTGCCATACAATGTGCTACCAAGAGTGGGATTTGCAGAAGTTATGTGGCAGATTGGTTGTATCCATGAGGACAACCTTACTAGGAAAGCTAAAGGAACATTTTTCCCAGACTATACTGTGGTGTCAAATTTTGTCTTTTTGAAAGGAGGCTGGGTACACTTTGGGAAATTTTTTAAGAATACCATTTGAGGTGTGGTCCCAAGCGGCAGCACGATCCTGAGGGCTTCTTCACTCTTTTCAGACAAAGGATAAAGGGTGGTAAGTTTGTGCATGAGTTCAACTTCCCTGAGGACTTGATTAGAAATGAATTTGACCTAAGTAGGCAAGAGTTGAACAAGGAGAAATGGATAGCTTATGACAAGCTATTGGCCATTGTGCACAAAATGGATCCAAAGTATGATCCATTGATGGAGTTCAGCCCATATCATAAGAAAATTGACTTTTTGATGGACAACTTCAAAGAAATCATGGGCACCTTGATGACCAAGAAGATAAACCTGGAGTTGGATCTGGGCATACAGGAGCAAGATGCCAGGTCAATTGAAATGAGGCCAACCTACCAACCTACAGAGAAAAGGCCTATTTACAGGAGGAAAAGAAGTGATAGTAGTGATGAGGAAGAAAATGATAGAAAAGGAAAAGAAATAATGAAATTGCCTGCACAACCAGGTCCAAAGCTCAAAACGCCTGGGGCAATTAAGATTATTGATTTGGAATCATCGCCCGAAAATAGTCCCTCACCACCACCATCAGAGCCAAGCCCTAAGAGGCAAAAGATTGAACAATCACAAGAGGATTTGGTGGGTGAAATTGTTGTCACTGACCAGGACATGCAGATGAGTATGCCTTCCCCTCCTAGGCCGGCTGAATTGGTTCTCTCCGATCTGGATATGAAAGGAAAATATGTGCAAGATGCAGCAAAGGAATGTTGAGCTACAGACTGAGGTGGATAGGTTAAAGTACAAGTAGATTGGGGAGACATCAAGTGCTCCAGGGATCAGAACATTGCCTTCCACATCAGGGTCAGTGCCTCCTACTTCTCCCATTGTTTCTACACTAGGGTCTCCAAGCCAAACTCCTTCCCTCAGCCCTACTTTAGAGCTAATTGATGAAGCAATAGAATGCTCTGTTGATCCTACAAAGAAGCAGCTAATGCACAAAATTGCGAAGTTACAGGCATCCTTGAAGGTAAGTGAGGAGGGAGTACTTTTAAAGCAAAGGGAGGTTGTTAATGTTGTATTGAGGCATTTAAATGAGAAAGTTGATGACAGATTGTCATCTGTGTATTCTTTATATTCTTTATTATTATATGCAATAAAGAATATTGATAGGGATTAGGAGGTAATAGTACCATTAATTGAAAATTGGATCCCTAGGGCCAATGATTTAGACATAATGTATAAAGCCTCAAGGTTTGATATAAATAATAGGCCCTAATCATTAAGGCCTACTCAGGTGTTAGTTAAGTCATTGCAAGGTTTTCAGACCTTACCAGATGACTTGAGTAGGAAGATCAGAAAGTTGGTGAAGAACTTTGATGGTTGGAGCAACACATTGTTACCTGACATAATTGATGAGCAGGGAAATATCATGTCACTCCAACAGTGGCAGGATCAGGCAAATGAGGTCATCAATGATCAAATTAGATTAATTTGTGATGACTCAGATTATGATTTATTGGTGAGCTGTATGGACAAAATCATTAGCACCAACTCATTCTTGGAGTCTTTTGAAAGAGAAGAGAATCAGGTGGCAGTTAAGTACACACCTTATAGTGTCAAGGTGAATGAGGTAATCAATTTTGATTGGCCAACTGATGAAGAGTACCAGAAATGGGTAAATGTATATTTAACTGAGGAAGAGTGAAAAGGAGTAGGCTACTAACGGTTGACAAATCAACTATTGCAGTTACAACGATTCCAGTTTTTTTTTGGCGACAATCTAAGTGTGGAATTCTTGAAGTTTTTGTTGCTGCATCAACCATTCCCAGCGGGCACGATGAACAAGAAGATTCTCCAGGGAGATTACTGTTGTAACAAATTTTTGGAATATCACAAGGCAGTCCAATTGGCTGGTGACACGTGTGTTTTCTAACCCGATGCTTGTTTGCTCTTTCTTTTTCTATAAGAAGGATTTCAAGGCCAGAAGTACAGGTTAGCAAGTGAGATTTTTTTTGGTCGAGTCTAGGTGAAGTTGCAGAGCAAATTGTAAAGTTTGATGGTTTTAGGGTAAATGCAATTTAGGTTTTGAATCATTCTGTAGTAGGTTTTGAATTCATGGGGATTTGATGTTTTATGACAGTACTGACATTTGAATTGAAATGATTAATTCGAACGCATGTCTCTCCATTGTACATACATATCTGAATTTTGAATAAGATGATCAAGGGTTGTTTTGTTCATCTCACTGTTGTGGTGTGTATGATTCTTGTTTTAGCTTTAATTCAAGGAATTAATTAAAATGCTTGAATGGGAGTGTAGGTGGATATGTTTTGTATAAAGATTCGATAAGTAGTATTGGGTTAGAATACATATTGATGAGATTGTAAAGCAATGTTATCAAGGATCTTATATGTTATGTGTTAAATCTGTCATAAACCCTTAGATGCTTATGAATTTGACTCCTCCAATGGATATATGGCACTGATCTAAGTTGTACTTATTCGTATGGTTCAGTATTTGTTTGTCTTACCTAGAACTTGCTACAAATTGCAAATCAATGACTATCTTATACTATGAAATGTGTTGTAGTTATCTCATGCTCCAAATAGTTGATATTATGTTGAGCTATTAAATGAGATTATCTGTTGTTGTTAATGTTGTTTATGATAATGGTGCAGAGGTTGTAAATGCATTAAGGGATAACCCTCCCGGGTCTTGCAGTGCCCAAAGTGTAGGAGGTTTTTAAAATCCTCATCAGTTGGTCCAGGTCCTTCGAGTTGCTCTTGATTGGAATTGGCAATTCCATAGGTAGATTAGAAGACCAACCTGGTTACAGTAAAAACAACCAACAGAACACTTGATCCCTATGTCTTTGTCAAGAAGACTGCCAAGAAATATCGTATCGTAAGTAACTCTACAGATCCAAAGGGTTTTCAAATCTCCAGAACCTAGATCCATATAGTCTTTGCTCCAGCGAAAGCCCTGATGAATCCTCAAATCAGGGATGCTTCTTTGAGCAACTAGATTCTTTGTTCCATTTCTTTCATAGAGAATGAAATCTTTGGTGGGGTTCCATATTGAGATGAGACCCATTTTCCTTTATATTGGAAAGTCAGGTCTTGTGACTGTTCTTCTGGCCTGATATTCAATAAAACTTTGTAAATCTTCCTAAAAAATTTATTGGCTTCTTCTGAAAAGAGCAATTTCATAAGCTTTGGTTTGGATTTTGAGGGCTATTCAAGGAGGAGATCATGACCTCCTTGAAAAGAATAGCTCCAGATCCAATCAACCTTGCATTGATAGGGTAAGATATTTTATAGTTTTAATGGCTTGTAGTGGATGATCTATCGAATAAAACTTAGGAGAGCATGGGCAGATGTCATGTCCCTTGAAATGATAACCCCAAATATATCAAAATACAAATAATAATTAAAATCTAAGTATGAGCAATTACTATTTAAATATAATTATAATTATCATTGCAATATTAACAATACAATCATCATTCTCTTAAAACAGATTATCATAACATGCACTATAATATAATAACTTATATGATAAATTAGTTGATATGATTTCATAAAACCATAAGAGGAAAGTATACAATACATAAACTAAAATAAAAGAGATAAAATAAAATATAAAATATAAATACCAACAAAAGAAGAAATGGGTAATAACAAGCCAATTAAACATAGGCAATTACCAGGATTAAAGACAAGTCAAAGAATCGATCAAATGATGAATCGACTTCAAATGAATCGAGCATCGCTTGCATAAGGGTCACATCGAAGGTAGAGACTCTTGGATGTCTTTAAAGGAAGAAGCAAAGCATAGATGAAAGCATCGAAGAGGGAAATAGATCCCAGCAGCAGCCGAACAGAGGTAAGTCTGCATATAATATCTTGTAAATATATTACAATCTGTAGATGAACAGTTTATGCATTTAATTATTGTATATACAGTAAGTTTGCAGAAAATCCAATATCTATTGGTTATGATAATAAGCACTCTGTACATCTATATAATTCTGAGTTATCAATTATTGCTGAATATAAATTTATAGATCTGTGTCATTGATTTAACAAGTAAAAAACAGACTATATTATGGAATGATGTTATATTTTCTGACTGTAACAACCATCCATGAAGAAGGGAGTTAAGGGCCCACGAGGAGGGGAAACAGCGTTGGAGTCATCCTCTAAGTACACCACCCCATGGTGGATGGCTGAGGCCTGCCACATGTGGGCCAAGAGGGGTGTACTGCTCTTGGGCTTAGACAGAGTGACTTCCCAGGACACCCTGCTGTAGTTGCACCGTCAATCTCCCAACATGATTAAGCAATAATGGTTCTGATAAGGGGAATGGTGATAGGACGCCTCACTAGGCACACCACCCCATATGGAATGGCAAGGGGCCACATGGGGCCAAGAGGGTTGTACTGCTCTTGGGCCTAGGGTAGAGGGTTTCTTGGGCACCCTATCAGGCCATTATGTCCAAGGAAGAATGAATTAGAACATCTAAAGAAATTAAATATATTTATATTATGATATTGTCTTTATTTATAAATGTTTACTAACATAATTGCAGTACTTAACAGGTAGTTGTATCCCTAACCATATTCTCTTTGTTTTCCTTATATACATACCAATTAATATTATCTTGTAAATATTCTCTAACTTTGTTGTGCAAGGGCCCACTCACACTATAAACATTCCCAAACCCAAGGTGATCATTTGAAATTGACAAATTAGGGCAGATTTAGGGTTATCCCAAAAAGGGGACATTACATGTGGTATCAGAGCACCATCCTACCAGCCTAAGAGATAATAGTTGATGCAACCAAGCCAACGAACTTTAAGGGCCCTCGAAAGAGAAAAGAAGAGGACTATGGAGCGGGAATTGAGAGCATTCATGGAAAAAAATGAACAAACTAGTCAAGCCATGCTCCAAGCCCTTCAAAACATAAACAACCTTAATACAAGACATGAAAGGGAAAGCACCCCTAGCCAATCTGAAAGTAATCATAACACTACAATAGGATCAAACCCAAGTACCAATGGACCCCATTTCTTGGCTGAAGAGAGTTTTTTAGGGGAAAAAGAAAGAATTAACAATCCAAATGCATGTGAACTCACCTTAGAATATGCAAGACTTGATCCCGAAATCAGAAGAAGCATCCCCTTCATAGCATATTGTGAGGTTATGATGAAAAATGATCATAGGAGTAGAAACAATTGCCCAAACAAAGATATACAAAGTAAAATAGGAAAACTATCCATCCCTAACTTTGATGGGTCGGGAAAAATTATAGCCCATGCATGGTTACAAAAACTACAAACCTACCTAACTCTTTGCCCCATGACGTAGAAAGATGCCATTACATTCGCAATACTACATCTAGAAGGAGGGGCACATGACTGGTGGCATCATGGCATAATTACCCAAGATCACAAAAATATCAAGGCATATGAGGTCTTCAAGAAAAAACTCATTGAAAGGTTTGACCAAACTCATCCCCAAAAATACTTCAGGGAACTAACCAGAATAAGACAAAGGGGGGCCCTCGAGGAGCACATTACCAAATTCCAAAGACTAGCAGTCATGGTCTCGGGAATATTCGAGGATAGACTCGCTTACCTTTTTATAGAAAGGTTGTCAGATGCCACTTGTGGCCAAGTAAGCGCCCTAGACCCCTCCACACTTCAAGAGGCAATCCTCAAGGCTACTCGACTAAATACTGCCTAAACAAGAGGGAAACCCTCTTCAAGTAAAACATCAAAGGACAAACACTTCCATGGGAAGGACAAACACAAAAGAACATTCCTCCCTTATAACGACCGAGAAGAGCTTGGAAGGAAAGGACTATGTTTTGACTGCCAAGGAAAATGGGAACCTGATCATATATGCAAACAAAAGGAAGGCCAAGAAAAGAAATCGTGCTTTAAGTGCGATGAACCTTGGGGCCCGAGGCATATTTGTGGTCGAAGAAATCTTAAGAAAAAAAGCTTATGCTACTACTGCAGGGAAAAGTGGGGACCAAGACATAGAATTGTGAAACAAGCACAAAACCACGAGCCGCAGGATCAAACACAAACAAATACACCTTCCACGCAAGAGATCTGCAAACAAATGTATGCAATTAACTTCAACAAGAAAAAGCTAAAGAAGAGAGAAGACTTTCAAGAAGATCAGTGTGGGAAAAGGAGCCAAGCTCATGGGAAGGCAATGCTCCAAAAAAATGAAGGGGAGAACTAGTGCAAGAAGGGAAAATCTGATGAGAATAACGAGGAAGGAGGAACCCTAGCTTGCATTTCAAAAGCATCCAAGCATCATCCTTTTAGGATCCGAGGAGTGATTAAAGGACAAAAGGTAATGGCCCTAGTAGACAGTGGGGCTACCCACAATTTTATTGATGAAAACTTAGTTAAAAAACTAGGGCTAGAAATACAAGAGTTCAAAGGATTCAATGTAACCTTGGCTGATGGATCCACTACCCCTAGCAGGAAGAAAATCTCCCAACTTAACATTACGTTGGGAAGGCACCCAGTTAAAGACAAGTTCTACGTTGAGGATATGGGAGACACAGATGTGATCTTAGGCACTCCATGGATGCATTCCTTGGATCATTTTATCTTTGATCTCCCCAAGTTAGAGATATGCTTTGTACATGAAGGGAAGAGAGTAACTTTACATGGAATATCCGATGGATCCCCTAGGGTAATCTCATCAAAGAAGATGGAAAGAACCCTTAGACATGGCCAAGTTGAGTGGGTGGCTCAATGCTTAATCCTAGACAAAACAACTCCCAAGGGAAAGTCAGTCCACATAGACATACAACCAATCCTAAAAGGGCATAAAAAAGGTCTTCAGTGACATTCCACCTGGTCTTCCCCTAAAAAGAGGTTTTGAACATTCCATCGAACTAGAAGAGGGAACAAAACCAGTTGTTACCACTCCTTACCGCCATCCTCGCAAGTATAAGAGATTGAGAAAACCATAAAGGAGTTAGAGATGGGGCACATTCAACCCAGCTCTAGTCCCTTCACCTCATCAATTGTACTATCAAAGAAGAAAAATGGCACTATGAGGATGTGCATCAACTACAGGGCTTTAAACCAAGAAACTATAAAGAACAGATACCCTATTCCCAAAGTTGATGAGCTTATTGACGAACTTCACGGGGCGATCTATTTTTCAAAAATCGACCTAAGGTCAGGTTACCACCAAATCAAATTAAGGGAGGAAGATATACAAATGATAGCTTTTAGATGCCACTATGGGCATTTCGAATTTCTTGTCCTACCTTTTGGGTTAACTAATGCACCTGCCACCTTCCAATCCTGCATGAACCACATTTTCAAGAAGCAACTAAGGAAGTTCTTATTGGTTTTTTTTTATGACATACTAATCTATAGTAGAACATGGGAGGAACACTTAAAACATATAGATGAAGCGCTAGGTATACTCAAGGAACATTCTTTATTTGCCAAGTTGTCCAAATGTGAGTTTGGCATGAAAGAGATTTTATACTTGGGGCATAAAATCAATGACCAGGGAGTTAAGGTAGATGAAGAAAAGATTGAGACAATCTGAAACTGGCCAAAACCCAAGACCTTAACCCACCTCAGAGGATTCTTAGGACTATGCAGCTATTACAGGAGATTCGTAAAGGGATTCTCAAGGCTAGCTGCACCACTCACTGACCTCACTAAGAGGGGAGCATTCTCTTGGAATGAGAAGGCACAAGCAGCATTTGAAAAACTGAAGGAAGCAATGAGTTCTTGTCCCGTGTTAGCAATACCCGATTTCAATTCACCCTTTGAGTCATATTGTGATGCCTCGGGAGAAGGCATCGGGGTCGTATTGATGCAAGACAAGCACCCCATAGCTTTCGAAAGCAAGAAGCTCAAGGATATAGAGAAAACATACTCAATCTATGACAAGGAGATGCTAGCCATTATGCATGCCCTTGCAAAGTTTAGACAATACCTAATCTACGGGAGGTTTATTGTGAAAACAGACCACAACAGCGTTAGATTCTTCCTAAGCCAAAAGGACTTAAACGACAAACAACAAAAATAGGTGAGTAAACTACAAGCATACAATTTTGACATTGAATATATGAAGGGTAAAAACAATATAGTACCAGACGCCCCATCATGAAGGCCCCACCTTAGTTCAATGGTAGCAATATCCACAGAGTGGAGAACAACTCTAATCACTGAATATGCCAAAGACAAATTTTCAAGCGACCTAATGGAAGGGAAAGTACAAGACGAAAAATACCAAATCATGGACAACCTCATTCTTTACAAGGATAGAATTTATATCACTCTAGAATCAAGACTAAAGGAGCTTTTGAAAACTTATCATGACAATCCATTATCTGGACACCAAAAGTACTTCAAAACATACAAACAAATCAGGGAAAGGTTCACATGGAAGGGACTCAAGGGAGATGTATTGAAACACACTAATGAGTGTATGGTATGCCAAAGGAATAAAGAAAAACACAATTTCCCGCATGGCTACTTCAACCACTACCCATCCCTAACCAAAAGTGGGAGAGCATCTCTATGGATTTCATAACAGGACTGCCTAAGGCACAAGGCAAAGATTGCATTTATGTGGTAGCAGATCGTCTCACCAAGTATGCACATTTTATAGCCATATCCACAGACTTTAGAGCCCCCCAAGCGGCCGAGATATTCTTTAAGGAGGTTTTCAGACTACACGGCCTCCCACAAAATATTGTAAGCGATCGAGATAGCCGCTTCCTTAGCATATTTTAGCAAGAGTTGTTCAAATTAGCAAGGACAAAATTAACCCCAAGTACCAATTATCACCCGCAAACGAACGGACAAGCAAAAATCATCAACAAGTGGTTGGAAGGGTATTTGAGGAACTATGTCACTGGGCAACAAGGCGGATGGATTAAATGGTTACACTTGGGCGAATATTGTTACAACACCACCCACCATATGTCCATAGGGATGAGTCCTTTTCGAGCACTATAAGAGTACAAGACCACATCCTTTGGTGATTTGATCCAAACAGAGAGCCATGTGCCAAGAGCCAAAGATTTCATACAGTAGAATGTGGACATCATGAATTCACTTAAGGATAACCTACATCATGCCCAAAAACAGCAAAAGATATATGTCGATAGGAAAAGAACTGAACGGATGTTCACGATAGGAGACATGGTCTTCTTGAGACTACAACCATACAAACAGTCATCTATCAAAATCAGTGGAGCCAAGAAACTTCAGCCCCGATTTTATGGACCGTACAAAATATTGAGGAAAATTGGAGAGGTGGCCTACAAATTGGAACTTCCCACAAACAGTAGAATCCACAACGTGTTTCATGTATCTCGCCTCAAAAGGGTGTTGGGGCAACACATCATCCCATGCCCAGAATTACCACCATTAGACGATGAAGGCAAACTGATCTTAGAACCAAAAACTAAACTCAATGTGTGAGAAAAAAGATTGAGAAACAAGACTATTGAAGAGTACCTCATCAAGTGGAAGGGAAGGGCCTGAGATATTTGATCACCCTAATTTAAAAGTTGCTTGGGGACAAGCAAATTTAGGAGGGGAGGACTATCATGTCCCTTGAAATGATAACCATAAATATATCAAAATACAAATAATAATTAAAATCTAAGTATGAGCAATTACTATTTAAATATAATTATAATTATCATTGCAATTTTAACAATCCAATCATCATTCTCTTAAAACGGATTATCATAACATGCACTATAATATAATAAATTATATGATAAATTAATTGATATGATTTCATAAAACCATAAGAGGAAAGTATACAACACATAAAATAAAATAAAAGAGATAAAATAAAATATAAAATATAAATACCAACAAAAGAAGAAATGAGTAATAACAAGCCGATTAAACATAGGCAATTACCACGATTAAAGACAAGTCAAAGAATCGATCAAATGATGAATCGACTTCAAATGAATCAAGCACTGCTTGCATAAGGGTCACGTCCAAGGTAGAGACTCTTAGACGTCTATAAAGGAAGAAGCAATGCAAGGATGAAGGCATCGAAGAGGGAAATAGACGCCAACAACAGCCAAACAAAGGTAAGTCTACATATAATATCTTGTAAATATATTACAATTTGTAGATGAACAATTTATGCATTTAATTATTGTATATACACTAAGATTGTAGAAAATCCAATATCTATTGGTTATGATAACAAGCACTCCGTATATCTATATAATTTTGAGTTATCAATTATTGTTGAATATAAATAATAGATTTGTGTCATTGATTTAACATGTAAAAAACAGACTATATTATGGAATGATGTTCATATTTTTTGATTGTAACAACCATCCATGATGAAGGGAGTTAAGGACCTACAAGCAAGGGAAACATCATTGAGATCATCCTCTAAGTACACCACCCCATGATCGATGGTTGAGGCCTACCACATGTGGGCCAGGAGGGGTGTACTGCTCTTGGGATTAGAGGGAGTGACTTCCCAGGACACCCTGTTGTAGTTGCACCCTCAATCTCCCAACATGATTAAGTAATAATGGTTCTGATAAGGGGAACAGTGATAGGACGCCTACTAGACACACCACCCCATATGGATGGCAAGGGGCCACATGGGGCCAAGAGGGGTGTACTGCTCTTGGGCCAAGGATAGAGAGTTTCTTGGGCACCCTATCAAGCCATTATGAACAAGGAAGAATGAATTAGAACATCTAAAGAAATTCAATATATTTATATTATGATATCGTCTTTATTTATAAATGTTTACTAACATAATTGCAAGACTTAACAAGTAGTTGTATCCCTAACCATATTCTCTTTGTTTCCTTATATATATACCAATTAATATTATCTTGTAAATTTTCTCTAACTCTATTGTGTAGGGGCCCACTCACACTATAAACATTCCCAAACCCAAGTTGATCACTTGAAATTGACAAATTAGGGCAGATTTAGGGTTATCCCAAAAAGGGACCATTACACCAAATGGAATGTATAAGTTGGTTTCACTTGGCACTACTTCACTGCCAAGTAACAACTACTCAACTATTGAAAGTTCTTTGATTTCAGCTCTTCATTTCATCATTGCTTATGGGTATCCTAGTGGGATAGTCTATGGCATGCCCCTAAAATCTAACCCAAAATGGTATCATGCCAGTGGCATATGCCCATAGTAAAGTAAGCCACAAAATTGTAAGGAAAGCAACAATGCGGAAAAACGCCTTCCTAATGCAAAATCCTCGGAAGAGAAGTGCAAAAACCTCATTTAACAATTTACATACATTTGAGATGCACATTCACAGAACAACAAGAGAGACAAAAATAAATCACACACAGAGATAACACCAAATATACGTGGGAAAACCCTAACGGGAGAAAAACCCACCACACCAAGTCACTTTGTATTACAGTAAATAAATTACATACAGAAATAAATTACATACAGAGTTACAGACTTCACTCTCAAATGTTAGCTCACAGCAACATCCCCTTGGTCGACCTCACTCACAGACAGACATTCACTATCATCATCTCACTCTATTACAATGCTTGTAAAGCATACAATTAAATTCTCTCAACCAATAGCCATTAGGGTTTTCAATTACTTCACCAACAAGCTTCCTTCATCTCAGATTACACACACTGCCATGCAACACACATCAGACCTCCCAGCATTAAATTTCAGTTACAGAGAATATTACTATATTTGCACTCTATCAACCCCCGAGTCAAAATATGCATTTAATGCAAATATATCGCTAACAGAAAATGAAGCTTTGGGCCAATGATTGTTGATTTACAACAACGATGTAAAATCAACAAATGAAATCATGCCACATGTCGACACATCACTCGTCCATCGCTTTTGACTATCGCACCAAACTGTCAGCCGTTCCTTGTAGTCTTTCTACCGCGCCACCGCTAGCCATCCAAAAGACCCCCAAGGTATGGCGGTATCCACCACACTACCGCGTCTCAGCTTGAAGACTCCCGCAGTATGGTGGTATACACTGCACTACCACCAAACAACCAAAAGGATCCCACGGGGTGGCAGTACACCGCCAAACAGCCAAAGGACCCCCGAGGTATGGCGATACCCCGCGCTACCGCTAGACAACCAAGAGACCCCCACGGTATGGCGGTACACCGCACTACCGCATCTCTCTCACAAACACCTAGCGGTACAGCGGTACACTGAAGGAGATCAGCCAGTCGGAAAGTTAAGAAACTTTTGAACTCCGCGACAAGGTTCCAAGGTTAGAGAAATCAGCGATCCCGCGACCAACACACTGTCACCCAGTTACAAACTTTCAAAACCCCGCGACATAGGTTACAAGGTTCAAGATTTGAGCGATAGGCCGACAATGAAGACAAACAAAGGGGAAATCCGCCAAGTCTTTAACAAAGGTTCAAGCCAGCAAGTTGAGGCACATTTTCCAACAAGCTCCCACTTGATGAAGACTTACTGGCTTCCTCCAAACTCGAACTTAATGAAGATCATAGGCCCCAAGGCCCATCGAAGTGGCACACCACCTGTACTTGTCTATGCTCACAGGCTTTGTCAGTGCATCAGCGACATTCTTCAGAGTATCCACCTTTTCCAGATTAACCTTTCCATCATCCACCATATCACGAATGAAATGATACTGTACATCAATGTGCTTCGTCCTGGCATGGAAAGTGGGATTTTTCACCAAATAAATAGCACTTTGACTGTCACAGCAAATCGTAATCTGCCTTGCATTAAACCCGATATTTGAACATAAACGCCCAAGCCAAACGGCTTCTTTGCAGGCATGTGTTGTTGCTATATACTATTCCTCTGTAGGAGATAAAGCGACTACAGCCTGCCACTTGCTCATCCAACTCACTGCTCCACCAAATAACATGAAAACATATCCACCGGTGGACCTTCTGCTATCAATATCCCCTGCCCAATCAGAATCCACATACCCACGAATGCTAAGAGATCTTTGTGATCTTGCCGAGTTGCCATGATAACACAAAGCAAACTCTGAGGTACCCTTCAAATATCTGAAAACCCTCTTCACAACATCCCAATGAGGCCTTCCTAGGTTAGCCATAAACCGACTAAGAACTCCCACTGCTTGGGCAATGCCTGGCCTAGTACAGACCATTGAGTACATTAAACTACCAACAGCACTTGCATATGGTACCCTGGTCATGTCCTCCATCTCAGCTTAGCTACAAGAGAAAATATTTCTCCATAATCAATTCCCTCCCCCTGGGAATACCCTTTCGTGACCAACCAAGCTTTATACTTTTCAACACTGCCATCTAGACCAATCTTCTTCTTAAATACCTATTTACAGCCAACAGGGTTTCGCCCTTCAAGCAAAGGTACCAAATCCCAAGTTTCATTCTTCTTCAATGATGCCATTTCTTCATTCATGGCTTCCAACCAGGAATTTGAATCAAACATATTAATCGCCTCTTTCACAGTCCTAGGCTCATCAGTGCTAGTAATCAAAGCATAGGCACAGTTCGAATCCAACATAGAAAATCCATACCTATCAAGTTGACGCTTTTCATGTGTAGACCTCCTTACAAGTTGAGGTTGTAGTTCTTCTTCTTCAGAACTCTCAAAGCTGCTAGAACTCTCCTCAGTTTCAGGTACACTATGTAGTTCCTCTTTTCCTGGAGTTCGAGGAATTTCAACTACATCATTCTTCTTTTCCTTTTTATCTGTCTCTAACTGCGGATCAGCTACTGAAGGCTTCAGCTCACTAAAGATTACACTTCTGTTGTACAAAACCTCCTCGGTAACAAGATTCCAAAGCTTGTATCCTTTCACACCAACGCCATAGCCAATGAAGATACATTTAACAACCTTGTTCTCCAACTTTGATCTTTTCTCATTCGACACATATGCATATGCCTCACAGCCAAAGACACAAATATGTCTCAGAGAGGGCTTCTTACCAAAGCATGCTTCCAAAGGTGTTTTGTCAACAAGAGCCGAACAAGGTGAATGATTTACCAAGTAACATGTAGCCACAGCCTCAGCCCAAAACTTCTGCTCTAGACCAGCACCGCTCAACATACTTCTCACTCTTTCCATTAGCGTCCCGTTTAACCTTTCAGCAACCCCATTCTATTGTGGAGTATAAGGTGTAGTTTTATGCCTTTTAATCCCATGGTCTTTGCAGTACCTTTCAGAATCTGCAGAACAAAACTCACCGCCATTATCCGTCCTCAAACATTTGATTTTCCTTCCAGTCTGATTCTCTACCAAGTTTTTAAACTCTTTAAACCGACTGAACACTTCTGATTTACTCTTAAGAAAGTATACAAACGCCCTTCTCGAATAATCATCAATAAAAGAAATATAATATCTAGACTTCGATAACGAAGGAACGTTCACTAGACCAAATACATCAGAACGAACATAATCCAGTATACCAGAAGATTTATGAGGACTCGAATAAAAGGAAACACAATGGTACTTTCCATAAATGCAATGTTCACAAAAATCAAACTCAAGGTTGCAATCAACAAGCCTTTCAACAAGATTTTTATTTTTCAAGGTTTTTAAACCTTTCTCACCTATGTGACCGAGTTTATGATGCCACAGCATGGTCTCCTCTACTAGGAGTTTCACCTCCAAGGAACTTGCACCCAGAGAAGCATCATTCTCCTTCTCTACACTAGCAGCTTTGCTTGACTTTACAGAGACGTTACATTGAATAGGACGTGCATCCAGCTTGTACAGAGTGCCTATGCGTACACCCTTAGCCAGCACCATTGTGCCTCTAGTCATCTTATAGCCTCCACTCGAGAAAGAAACTTGCATGCCAGCATCATTCAACTTACTGACAAAAAGTAGGTTACGAGCCAAACCTGGTATGTGTAGTACATCACCAATCCCTTTGATTCTTCCTTCAAGGAATTGGATTTTTACTCTTCCAAGGCCAACAATTTCCAGAGTTGAATCACTTGCCAGGTACACCTTTCCACCATCATACTTTTTGTACTTAGTGAACCAATCTCTGTGAGATGTCATGTGAAAAGATGCACCTGAGTCAATCAGCCAGACATCATCTGATGCCTGAGTTGCCAAAGCTACATTGAAGGCATCTACATCACTCTAAGAAGAATCATTGTCTGAAGAGTTATTCTTCTTCTTTTTCTCCTCCTTACAATCCTTTCGGATATGACCAGACTGCCCACAGTTCCAGCATTTCACCTTGGACTTTTTACCAGGAGACTTTGATCTCCCTTCAGATTTGGATTTAGACTTCTTGTCCTTCTTCTTGCCTCTCTCCTCCGATCTATCCTGAACAGCAAGAGCCTCCTTGGCCATCTCAGAAGACTTCCTCCGCATTTCTTCTGACAGCAGCAAGGCAACCACGTCTTCCATCTTGAAAGTAGTTGTTGTACTTCCAATAGCCATTACCAGATGGTCCCAAGTGTCAAGTAAGGAACATAACAGAAGCATACAGCGATCCTCCTCCTCTATTTTCACACCCACAGACGCCAACTGTGAAACAATCATATTAAATGAATTCAGATGGTTTGCTACAGATGCACCTTCTTCCATCTTCAAGGAGTACAACTTCTTCCTCAGGAATAACTTATTCACCAAAGACGTTCCCTGATAAATGTCACCAAGTTTCTTCCATAATGAAGCTGCAGTCTTCTCCTCATGGACGTTGGAGTACAGAATCGGCAAGACAAAGTCTTATCAACCCTCTAGCTTTTCTATTTGCGAGGTCCCAATCTTCTTGCTTCATACTTTGTGGCATAGTTCCAGAAACAGCAATCCAGAGGTCTCTATCCACCAACAAGTCTTCCATTTTGAGTTTCCACAACTCAAAATTGTCGCCATTAAACTTTTCAAGTTCTACTCTGCCTGATGTACTTGCCATCTCAAACTGTAAACTAAGTAATCGGTTCTTCCTTTGCAAGACTCCCACTGAAATAGGATTAGCACAAAAAACCAGCCCTACTCACAAGGATAACACAATTGGCCAGGCTCTGATACCACTTGTAAGGAAAGCAACAATGCGGAAAGATGCCTTCCTAATGCAAAATCCTCAGAAAGGAAGTGCAAAAACCTCATTTAACAATTTACATACATTTGAGATGCACATTCATAGAACAACAGGAGAGACAAAAATAAATCACACACACACAGATAACACCAGATATACGTGGGAAAACCCTTACGAGAGAAAAACCCACCACACCAAGTAAAGTCGCTTTGTATTACAATAAATAAATTACATACAGAGTTACAAACTTCACTCTCAAATGTTAGCTCACAACAGCATCCCCTTGGTCGACCTCACTCACAGACAGACGTTCACTATTATCATCTCACTCTATTACAATGCTTGTAAAGCATACAATTAAATTCTCTCAACCAACAACCATTAGGGTTTCCAATTACTTCATCGACAAGCTTCCTTCATCTCAAGTTACGCACACCACCATGCAACACACATCGGGCCGCCCAGCATTAAATTTCGGTTATAGAGAATATTACTATATTTGCACTCTGTCAACCCCCGAGTCAAAATATGCATTTAATGCAAATATATCGCTAACAGAAAATGAAGCTTTCGGCCAATGATTGTTGATTTACAACAGCAATGTAAAATCAATAAATGAAATTGTGCCACGTGTCAACACATCACTCGTCCATCGCTTTTGACTATCGCACCAAACTATCGGCCGTTCCTTGTGGTCTTTCTACCACGCCACCGCTAGCCATCCAAAAGACCCCCGAGGTATGGCGATATCCACCGCACTACCACGTCTCAGCTTGAAGACTCCCGCAGTCTAGCGGTATACACCGCACTACCGCCAAACAGCCAAAGGACCCCCAAAGGTATGGCGATACCCCACGCTACCACTAGACAACCAAGAGACCCCCACAGTATGGCAGTACACCGCACTACCGCATCTCTCTCACAAACACCTAGCGGTACACTGAAGGAGATTGGCCAATCAGGAAGTTAAGAAACTTTTGAACTCCGCAACAAGGTTCCAAGGTTAGAGAAATCAGCGATCCCACGACCAACACACTGTCACCCAGTTACAAACTTTCAGAACCCCGCGACATAGGTTACAAGGTTCAAGATTTGAGCGATAGGCCAACAATGAAGACAAACAAAGGGGAAATCTGCCAAGTCTTTAACAGAGGTTCAAGCCAACAAGTTGAGGCACATTTTCCAACAAAAATGACACCGAGAGGGATGAGTTCCCACAAGTAAAACAACATAGTGCTACAAAATTTATCCCAACTTAATATTGGCCAAGAGCATGATGACTGAATAGCTTGATACATCAACACGGTTCTATAGAAGCAATACAAGAAAAGAACTAGACAATAGAAGTAACCGGAATTTACAAATGCCTTTAATAAGGGGAATTTATGAACATCTCCCACCAATCTGAATGCAAAAATGAATCAAGAATAGAGAGATAGAACCCAAGGCTTTCTGGAGTAAAGAAAATTGATATATGATTTAGCAATTGCTTATTTCTTCAACTTAATAACAGAATGTCCTCTAATTTTAGCAAAGTTATACCATTAACCGATAAATTCCATAATATTTACTTCCAAGTAAATAATATATAGGACCATAAAAATGGCATTTAATTTGATCCCAATCTTAACAGACTCACAGAAAACAAGAGAACCTTTAACTTTAATAACAAGATGCCACAAAATAAATTAAAAAGATACAAGTTCTTCAAAAGGCTTACCTTAAGGAAAACATCTTAAAACATTCTCTCTCATGGAACTCTCTAGGACATGTTTACCATGAAAAAACCATTAAGAATCCACTTGAAGACCAAAGTAGTACCTCATGACATTATAACGCCATCCAAATCCACCCTTATATCAGATAACATGAAATTAGCAATATACCTCTTCTTAGCTAGCTTCCCATGAACAAATCTCTAACCATTTAATCCAACTATTCAAAGTAACTAGAAATGAAAGACTGTCAAAAGGGAGATAAAACTTTTTGGCAAACTTGAAGTGTCTAAGAAGGGACAATATGTTATGTCCCATTCATCAATTTTTTATTAATTATTTTCGCAACCAAGACTACACTTCCTTAAATGGTGCTTAAAGGTAAATGAGATATGAAAGATCCTAACTATTTCTTTGTAAATACGGCAAGTCAAATCTTGGTCTTTCAATCAATTAGAAAGAGTTTAAGACCATCCAATGACATGATTTCTACAAACCAATTTTACATCTTAAGAAAAACAGTACATGAATGGTGTCTGATTGCAGAGTTAATTCTGAATATTTGTGTTTCTCCCCACAAAAGCATTAGGCAAGATTTAACTCAGAAAAATAATTATTGGCCATTTAATCTGTCAACAAACAAATTAGGTTGTTTCCATGCATAAATCAAATTTCTAAAAGGGTGACCCTTTTGAAGTGTTGAACAACTAAAGATCATGAGCTTAAGCACTTCAACCTCTCTTCAATAGATCAATATTGAGGAAATCAACAACTTTGGAAGAAGTGAGAATCCTTCTTCTCAAATCTTTAGGAGTGCCATTTCACAAAGGCCATAACAGATATTTATTATTAACAGATAAAATGACCTCAGTCAATGAGTCAAGGAAAAAAATTGCTTGCAAGGTATTTAGTGATTCACAAGAGTGAACAGCTAGTTTTCCTTCATTTTTCTTTTCAGCCAAATTGTTGTCCCCTAAACCACTTCCTATTTCTAAGGAGAACCCCTATAACATGACCCCAACTGCCCCCAGAAAGTAGGGAATTTCTCTAGTCATCTCCAAAGTTTGATCACCCATCCTCAGAATTTGATCCTCTGTCCTCCATCATTGTCATCCCTAAAACTTGGTGGATGCCAAATTTTGTTTCTTTGCAAGGTGTGGTCCAGATCTGGTTGGATGAGGTAGCCAATCACAGATCACTAAGAAGTTTGGTGCTTACTGCACATTTTGAAAGACCGTCCACTGCAGGTGGATATTTCTTGCAGCTTCTCTCAAGCCATTTTCCCTCTAGAATTGATTGTAGAATTTAAGCTCTATATTGTAAATACTTTTTGCCTCTCTAAAACCAGTTTTCAAATAAGCACCATTTATAATGAGGAGAAAGCATTTTGCAAACTAGCCAGCTTCCTTTTTCTAATTTTTCACTGACTTAAAAAAAAGTTAATTGATATATTTACCCATCATTCTATTCAATCAAATGGAAAGCAAGTTTCTTGATTTACAGTATAACTTGCAAACTCTCAATAGACAGGCAACTCCCTCTGCAATTTGGCTCATGGCTCCTCATTTGCTCTAAGGATTAATGTTTTGCTCCAAAATATTGTTGAACATATTGTTTGAATATGCTTCTGATTTTATATTTCTGATCTGTTTCCTCCGCACTCTAAAAATGAAGCATGGGGAGTCTACTGTCAAACTGCTAACATTAGCAAATCAGATTTTCACGAATTAAATGCTGATGAATCTATTGTGTTCATACTTCATACACAACACAGGCTTAGATGCCCATAATAGAACATTCCAGCCAATCGAAAGAAGCAAAACCTCAGAATAGATCTGGAGGCTGGATTTCTTGTTTCTTATGTTTCTATAGCCAATTGCTCCTCGTAATGACTGCATCTTACTTCAATTGAATTTGGTCTTGCTAGTATTCTATGTGAGAAAAACACTCCCCAACCAAACCTAGCAGCCATATAACTTAAGGTGAATTTGTTGAATTCTTTGTTGTGTGCCATTGTACATTACATGAAGGATAAAATCTCAAGAAGGTTTGTATCCCCAATAAGTATTTTGGTTTAGTTATGGTCATTGAATAGAATCTCGAGCCTGGCACAACAATACGTAAAAGTAGAAATGAAGCTCTCCTGTTACACTGTATCTTACAAAACGTCATTATGCCTAAACGAAAAGGAAAAACTTTAAAGGCTCAATTTTTTGATGTCTCTCTATATTTCCAGTTAATCTTTAAGCTGACAAACATTGTCAGAAACCTAAAACAACCCAAACTAATGCAATAGTTAGATATTGGTGCACGGAGAGTTTCACCGAGGAATATGCTAACTGTATTTTACTGACATTAGAAATACTCAAAAGGATGCTCAAGCATTGTTAAGCCATGTTAGTCCAACTGAGGGATAGGATTGTATAACATCAACCTAACGATATCGGCTTGCACCCCAAAGTCTGCTTCCAGATTGGCAACGCTTTGGGTTCAAAAAAGTGGCTAATGAACCTTCCCGTCTCACAGTTAATCCATGTGAAGTAAACTCCCACACCCAACAGTTTTTTCCCATTTTCACATTGTTCATTCTTAAAAAAAATAAACAGCAACAGTTGGGTGCGCTTCTCACGTTTCCCTAATAACCGTTAATTGCAAGTACCAATAAGAAAACGGAAACTTCAATTCTAACCCCAAAAATAACAAGTAGGTGCAATGTGATTACCTTTCCTCGGGACTAAAGTCCGGGGATTTTGAATCAGGCGTAATAGGGTCTTCATCCTTGGGCTTGGCATCGTTGAAATTAGACCATAGCTTTTTCAAGACAGGGTAAGCCGAGAGTGCAGTAATAGCAAACCAGAGGCGGCGAGCACCGAAACCAGGAGGAGCAGTCCAGGCGAATCTAACCTTCGACCTCATTCCAAGACAAATCAAGCCAGCCCACTTGGGTTTCCACGACCAACCGACAATAAGACCTATCATGACGGCCAGCCATAAGGGCACCAGGCATAGTATCACATCCAGAAATGTCTCCAAAACTGCCGGTTTTCGGAAAAAATTATACACGCCGACATCCATTTGATCCATCTACAATACCTAATTCTCTAATTCTGCTATTATCGCACGGTTCGGATGCCAAGCTCTGTCTCAGACTATTCAACCCCTTTAAATTCCTTTGAATTTTGGCACCGTGTGTCCGTGGGGTGCTGAGATTTGGTAGCAGGCGAGAAGAATCGGATCCAACAAAAGAAGTTGCTATATCCCCTCTGTTCACTGCGCTCACAGACAAACTTGTAAAATAACCTTCTCTTGATGAGATGGCTGCTAGTGATGACTGGAAGGTCACATGGTAAGGATTCGGAAACCGATGCCACGCTTGCTAGATACAGGTGGCGACGCGTGATTCGTCGACTGTTCTGAGTGAAAGTTCGTCCGTTGATGGAGTTGTCAAGATGGTAACTTACGTCTTCTGGAGTTCTGATAAGACATGTTTCTAGTGGGGAGCACTAAGGAATTATATAAATTGATAGTAGATATTAAAGATTACGATCAAATTAATTTAAACCGTTAAATTTGTAATGAATATATGAGTGCGATTTAAAATCTCATCGTTTTACGATAAATTTATAATTGTGACATAAAAAAATATATCAACTTTTTGTCAACGATTTAATTACAAAATATAATAAAATAAAATCTTTTATTTGATTTCTTAGTAATTAAATATCTTATATGATTCAATTCTAAAGCATATTTCTCTATCAAATTCTATAAATTCTTAAGAGGGTTTTATTTATTTAATTTAAATAATGATATTTTATTTGTTGTGATGAAGTTGTCAATTTAACAATAAAAGAGTTTTTTTTTTTTTCATCTTTTTATTTATCATTGATGATGTCAATGATGGCAAAAGTGAGGACATTGAAAGTGAAGGAAATGCCATTATAGTTATGCCCTCCATTGTGCACAATAATTTGTGAATCAATATTGATGCAACACCACACTAATTTCACCACTTGTTCTCACCAGAGAATCAACATGTATGGCTTGCACATACCTAGTTTTGTGTACCTTAGATTCAACATAGAAAAACCAAAGTGGAGAATTGAATGCAAAAGAAAAGAGGAAGTTGTCAAGTTTGTGAGACTCTTTTGTTGCAAGCATGATCTAAGCTCCTACTCATCTTGTGTGGATGCAAAGATGTTCAACAGAAGCAAAGCGATGCACAACAAAATAATCCTCAACAAGCCCATGAGTATGGAGATCTTCAACTCCACTATTCTAAAAAATTTCAAAATTGTTTACACATTTTCCTCCTTGAGGAAATAAAGAAGCTCGCTTATGGCTTTTTCTTAATTCATATTGAATAGATAGTGAAGCCAAGTTGTTGTGGACTTTGAAAAATGGAACCACATGAAAAAAGTTACTAGTCTTGTCATTGTAAACATGAACAAAGATTAGAGTAGTCAAATTTTACTACTTACTCTCAATCAAAACCAATTTTTGTTTCATGAAATGGTAGTGATGAATAAATGAAGTTCCTTTCTCATTTGCAAGTGTTTTGGAAATGGGTGGGAATGGTTTCCTTGTCTTTTATGTTAGGTTGTATACCATTATTCTAAAGCATCTATGAACTAAGTTCTCCATTAGTTATATCCACTACTAAGAATTCATTTTCTATCACGATAAAACTTGAGGTTGATCAATACAGTCTTCCAACTTTTACACACACATGAGGTTGTAATGAGAGTTTAACTCCACCACGAGCAAGTACTCTTACCAAATTCCATCAAGAAGAAAAGGAAACGACACTCCCATTACAATGGCGACAACACATTAATGTATTGTTGGAAGTAGGTGAATAGTTAATCAAATAAGAAAAAATTAATAGGTGTCTGACTAGAATTAAATGTATGGTCTTACACTTCTAATAATTTCTCAACCATCAATTTGGTACTATAATAATACCTCTCTTTCTCATCTAAGGAAAGCCTTCAACATAAATATATAGAACATAAATGAAGAAAATGCGAGAATGAAGTAATAAAAGTTTAAAATTAGTATACTATACTTACAAAAATAATAACTAGCAATTGGATAAATATAGGTTCACTGAGTACACAATAATTTTCAAAATATAGTTAATTTTTGTTGAAGGCAAAAAAAAAATCCATAAATAACCCCCTAATTACATGGAAAACGATACAAAATGTATACAATTATCAAATGAATTGTTCATAAGATAGCAAGTAATGCAATAACTTATATTGCAAAGCAATGAAAATGTTACACCCTATTTCTAAGTAACTAGATTACTTTTACCTTTATGAGTAAATATGGTTTTAAATGTAAGATTATGACTTTAATATGTCCAATGAATGAATGAGATGTATGAATATGCATTCTGATGAGATTGCTTCTTAAATGTTTAATGATACAAATGATATATGATTATGATTTTCTTGTTATCAGCTAACTTCGTTTATGTTGCACTAAGTTGGATGTAGGAAAGATTTGAACCCTTCAGTGAGGAGAGGGAGAGTATCACCCAAGAGAGGAAGTTTGTATGGAAACCATTGGTGTACCTATCTAATTAAATGCACACACTCACTGCCTAGGTTAGACAAGCTTTGTCAAGTCAGTTGAGCTATGTGTCGGCAAGTGTTAAACTATGTTGATAGTTTTTTGGGTTGATAGGAAGGTTAGGGTGATTGTATTTGATTCTCTTTGATTATTTAGTTGACTTGAGTCATTATGTTGAAATCCTTTTGATGAGTATGAGTTATATATATTTTGTGTATTGGATATATATATATATGGGTGTGTGTGTGTGTGAGATTGTGCATACATATAAGTGTATGTATGAATGAGCATGTGCATAGATAGAAATGTCTACATCTACCTATACATAGATACGTAATACGTATGTGAACATTCATATATATAAATATATATGTATTGTATATATATGCACCAATATATATATATATATGTTATTATGTTTAAATAATGGTATTGCATATATTTATTAATATATATATAGTTAAATAACAAATATATATATATATATATATAAATTAATAAATACATATTCAACTTATTGTAATAGATATATATGTGATATATATATATGCCTGTGAATGATGTTATACGCATATTATTGTTAATATAAATAATGTGATGGAAGCATATACAATGTAGCATATTGAATGCACATTATGGAGATTGTGATAGAAGCCAAGTAATGGCAAGTAAATTCACGCATGTGGAAAGTGGATATGCCACACATGGCATAAGTAACAACATTATTAAGTGGTTGTTATAAAACTCGGAAGTCACCCAGTCAAAGGCGTAAAACTTGCAATACTTAAAGGGCCAAAATTGCCACAAAATAAGGCCAAGTATAATAAGAATTCTAAAGCAATATTGTGTAGAATTTTAAAGAGGAACTTTGACCTAGTAAAAAGAGCACGTGTCCAATTGTTTTACCCACAATTTGGATGACTTAGCAAAGAGTTTCAAATTGGTTTTGTTTTGACTTTGTACATGTCAAACATAAGACATTTGTTGCAAACTTGGGACTGCCAACAAGTAGGAAAGCAACACCCAACTTGCCAAATCGACCTGGCAAACTTTCCCAACTAGCTGCTACAACTAGCAAAAAGCTTTAAGAGGTTGCAACGAATGAGAGAGGTGGAAATGTAGTTATCTTTTTTGTAGCAATTGTTTTCTCCCCATTTCATTATAAATAGAGAGCAGCATCATAGTGTTTGGTGGTTCATTTTTGTTGTGTTAATTCTTGAGTGCATTTGTATTGTTTATTCTATATTATTATGTGAGTTGAGAGCAATGTATTTGAGAGTTTTGAAATAATAGAATACTTGTTTGAGAGTGAAGATAGGTTGAGTTGTGTAGCTCAAGTTATTAACTAAGTAGCAGCAACAAGAAGATCTAAGATTAGAGGAGGTAGCAAGTTGAGCCATTTGCACTAAGCAAGGAGCCTCAAGATATTCATTAGGAGCTAATTTATACTAGGGTCAGTGTACGATCATGGGGGTCCAAACTAGGCCTCTAAGTGGCAATGAAAATTCAAAAAATTAGAGTTAGGCAACTTGACATAAAAATTTGAATAGGTTATTAACATAATTTGAAAAATATGTAAGAACAAAAGTTGTAGAAAATTGAATGTAGTTTCTAGGCTACTAGTCCTTTTTTGGAAAAAGGTAAATTTGTTTTGAGAAAATTTGAAATTTCAATGCAGTGGTACTAAATTTTCAGGAAAAAGATAAGAAGCGGGTGTATGTCTGACCACCCTAAGTACAAGAAATAAATATTTTTTTATGATCTTTCAATATAAGTAGAGGACACATGCTCGGATGTGCTGATTTTTTTTGTAATTTTTTTCCACGTAAATAATTAGTTATATTTTTTTATTAAAACTTTTCAGAATTATTAAAACGTCTGTGTCTGACCACCATAACTTGGTCAAAAAATTATGAAATTCATTTTTTTAATCCTATAGTATGTGAAGCATAGAATGTGGTGCATCTTGTAGATTCAAAAAATGTTTAGTAGTTTGAAAGTTTTAGAAGTTTTTCAATTTGCCTATCAATCGGGACTTTATACGTAATGTAGGTGGAAAATGAATAATAATTATTTATTAAATTTGAAAAATAAGGCAAAAGTTATATTGGTGGAAAGCTAACTTTTTTTCTATAAACCCTTTTCATTTGATGAAATTCAGGTCAAAAAAAAGTCATCAGCCACAAGGGTGAACTTTGGAAAACTAAAAAAAAATCAAAAACACCTTTTTTTGGTTGACTTTCCAGGTCAAGAAATCCCAAACCAAATCTCGAGCCAATTTTCGTTTTGGTTTGGTAATACCAAACTGAAACGGATATCCATTTTATTTTTCAAAACGGGTATTTGTTATAACGGATAGCCATTTTATTTTTCAAAACGAATATTCGTTACTTATATTTACTTATATTATTTACAATACATAATATTATATAATATTTATTATGTATTTATAATACATATATTTATAATATATGATATTATGTATTATATATTATACTATATTATATTATACATTATTGTATTATATATTATTATATTATATATTGTATATTATATATTACTATATTACTATATTATATCTTATATTGTATACTATATAGTACATATATTTTGAATAGTATATATTATATATTATATGTTATATATTATATATTATATGTTATATATTATATATTACTATATTATATATTATATTAATATTATGTAATATATATTATATATACTATATAATATATTTAATACATAGTATATATTATATATTTATTGATGTGTAGCCAATTCACAAGAGAGCGAGAGAGGGAGTGGGAGGCACTTGAGAGAGAGGGAGAGAGAAAGACCTAAGAGGGAGTGAGAAACTTGAGAGGGATGGGGAGAGAGCGAGATGAGAGAGAGAGGGAGAGATAGTTGAGTGGGAGAGGGAGGGATAGAGGGAATGAGAGGGATATATAGTTGAGAGAGAGAAAGAGACTTGAGAGGGAGAGAGGGAGAGAGTCTTGAGAGGAAGAGGGATAGAGGGAGGGAGAGAGGGAGAGAGAATCTTGAGATGGAGAGATAGAAAGAGACTTGAGAGGGAGAGAGTCCAAAAATTTAGAGACTTGAGAGAGACAAAGGGGGGCTTAAGAGTGAGAGGGAGAGAGAGAGAGAGAGAGAGAGAGAGAGAGAGAGAGAGAGAGAGAGAGAGAGAGAGAGAGAGAGAGAGAGAGAGAGAGAGAGAGAGAGAGAGAGAGAGAGAGAGAGAGAGTTGAGGGAGAGAGAGTTGAGAGGGAGAGAGGGAGGGAGAGAGGAAGCTCTAAGAGACTTGAGAGAGAGAGAGAGGGGGGAGGGACCTGAGAGTGATAGGGAGAGACAGACATAGAGTTGAGACAGAGAGAGGGAGGGAGAGATAAAGAGAGAGGGAGAGACCTAAGAGAGGGAGAGAGAGTTAAGAGGAAGAGTGTTTTCCCGTGTTGGGAACCCTCTAGAATAAGAAGTGATACAACCATCAAACAAAACCATTACAACTCAATTCAACATTCATGCCATTAAAACCTTCAAGTTTAATAACATGTCATTAGATCATTCATGTAAAAGGTATAAAATCATCATGAATAAGAATCACTATCTTCCAATCATGATACATAAACACATTATGTACACCAAATGGGTTTGATGCAACTTTCAAACAAAATCCTTAGAAGACATCAAGATACATGTTAATTAGATTGTTCATGTGAAATCTATACAATAATTATGATCAACAAATAAGAGATCAGTCAACCATGATGCATGAATAAACACTATATGCATACTATATATGAACAAACACTAAATTAATAGATTATTTAATATTTATTACTAAATTATTGTCTCATCATTATACTATTATATTCATAAATTCAACACTAAAAATATCCATCCAACCAAATTATTTATAAAATATCCATCCAAGATCAATTTTTTTATAAATATAAGATCATTGTCTTAATAAAGTTTTGTGGCTCTCAATTGCATCTCTTCATTTCTTTGCATTTTCCTCTTTAGATTGGGACTGTCTCCTTTCCTCTAGCCATTGTTGATGCTCGTCTAAGTCCACTTCCATGGACCTAACTGCATCAACAATAGTTTGCATTTTTGATGCAAAATGCCTCAATAATGGGTGAACACATTCTTCATTTTGAATAGCATTAACTTGATCCTGAATGGTTCTAACATTCACATCGACTTGTTCTCAAAAGCAAGCACCATCAGATGCAGGTGGTGGAGGTGGGGAGTTACAAGGTGGAGTGGGTGGAGGTGGAGTGGGTGGAGTTGGAGGGCGTGGATCCATGATTTAGATATAAGTGAACCTACATTAAATTTGTAATTTAAAAATGCAAGATACATGTTTAAAAATCCCCTTAAACCATTCAATGTAAATGACTTAATTGAATACAAATGAAAAAATGTGTAAAGCTCGTTTATGTCTAAGGCATGTAAATGGAAAAAAAATAATTGTTAAAGTGATGTGAAATCTCATTTAAAAATACATTAAATTTTTACCTCTCTACAATGTCGAAGTGTTAATCTCCAAATTGATTCAACAAAGGTGGAAGTGTTAAGCTCCAAATTGCCAATACTTAGTGACTCTGTATACATAGTTAGTAATGGTTAAACAAAACTTGTCCATGTAGCCATAGGGAAATGGGCAAAGTTAATGGGCAATAATTGATGGGTTGTGCGGGAGGCTATCATTTGAATATGATACAATATGATAGCCTCCTGCATAGCCCATCGATTATTACCCATTCACTTTGCCCATTTCCCTATGGTTGCAAGGACAAGTTTTGTTTGGTCAGTACTAACAATGGATCCAGATTCGCCAAGTATTGGAAATTTAGAGCACTCCCAACAAGCATCCTTTCTAATTTGAGAGTTGAGGAGAGTCAAAACAATTAAAAAAATAAAAAATAAATTGTTTAGCAAAGAAATAATAACTTAAGAATAAGAAACAAAGCAGGAATTTAAGAAACATGAGAATAAGTGATAAAGAAGAAGGAAAAATAGAAAAGAATGTAAAAAAAAAAAAGTGTAGAAAGAGGGAAATGAAGGTTCTATTTTATGTTTGTTTAGTATGCTAGGTTCAATTTTATGCTTTTTTTTATGCAATCGAGATCAAAGGCCTTGTCAAGCTATCCAATTATGCAACCAAAATACACACACACACACACACAACACAAGTCAAAAACTCTCTTTTATTCATTTAGAACAAATATTACATTCATAGATTACATCTATAGGCAATCCCCTATTCCACACAAGCTACCACCTCGCTCTCAGTTGGCTTCTCTGCCAATTCTTCTCCTTCTTGTTGGCTTCTCTTTTCCAACTCCACTACTCTTCTTCCTACAGGCCTTGCCTCTAACTCTCCTCTACTCTGCTCCTCTCTCATGACGGATATATATATCTTCTCTTTGTCATCACCAGTAAGCGTCCTCCTTCACGTAGGCCTTTGTCTTTCCATATTACTTGTGTTGTAGTACCACTCAGTTACCTTGCTATCAACAGCTTCCAGTCATCAACCAATCAGCATGGATTCCACAACAATGATGTGGAATGCATCGAATCTCACCTTGCCAAGTGTCGACCTCTAGTTTGCTCGACCATCACTGTCATTGACCACCTTCACGTATCTATCGCTATCAGCATATCACCCAAACTCCAATCCACCTTTTGTCGATACCATCAAGTTACTCTGATTTCACTCATCACCATTCGTAATTCACAGCAAGGATGTGAATTACCTATCGTTATTCGCCACTTGACCATGCCTGTCATTGCATTCCATCTATAGGTCACCTTCCCGTCGGTCCCACCATGGTCCTCTTCATGGTTGTCATATCACTGGGACCTCAATGCATCTCCTACCGATACGCCTACTTCACGTTGATGTTCACCTTACATTCTTTTCCATCATTCCATCATCACATCACACATCATAATCCACACAAGGATGTGGATTACCCAATCCCATCATGCCATGCATTTGTTCATCTTCATTGTCTCCCACGTCATCACAATTGGGTCCCACTGTCAATGTTGGTGGTTTTCCCAGTGCACCTAAAGGAACTTCTAAGAAATAGCCAATTCCTATGATCAAAATTCCTAAAAATGACTAGCCAACGAACAAGATCTAGTCAGAGACTGGGATCTTCTACACTTTAGGCTCTATGGGGCCAAGGAGGGTATTCCTATTGGTGTTCATTTAAATTGTATTTGATAGAACACATCACTTGCACATATCATTTTAACTAAAAGGCAAATGTGCAAAGCTTACTATGAAATTGACTTGTTTCTAATCAACTTGCTACCATTTCAACAAATGTTATCCCACATGACAATGAACATAAAAATTTGTGCAAATATTTAGGAAATTTTAACGTAAATTCAAATTATGACTTTAGTTTGGCCTCCATACAAGAATTTGATCAACCCATTAGGTAAATATTAAGGAAATAGATTAGTCCCTTATCCAATTGGGCTACGGAGACATACACACAATAATCAGTAATACAAAAATGACTTTAAATCCTAATAGAATGAACTACCCACATAACAACTTTGCATTATGGAGCTCACAATTTATGATACACAACTGCTTATCAAATCCCCAACAAATAATTGTAAATCTATGACTCCATTTGAGCATTTAACTAATTACTTGAATCAAAGTAGGAAACAGAGACATACATTTGAACTAATGTTCAAAAGAAAAATGAAACTATTATTAACAATTTCATTCAAGATTTACTCAAATCCACATAAGGAGAGAAAATGCATCAGAACTAGACTTTCATTTATATTCATGAGTCAAATTTGCATAACAATTTAAGACAATATGTATATGTTCTTCCAAAGAAAGCTCAAAACATACCCCTTATTCTATTCCTATTGTGAAATTCATATACACTTGACCTAAACCTAACCAGAAATTTGTTATCTATCTTTTCTCCTTCTTGCAAGTGAGCCTTGAATTCCCTTTTAAGGGAGAACAAGCTTCAGGCTCAAATGCAATTCCATTACAAATTTTCATTTCATCAAATTTTTAACTACATTTTACTTGCATTTCAAAACCCCCACATGTTGAATCTACAAAACATGGTGCAGCTGGGGAAACCCAAAATGTAACTGCCACCAAAGAAGGGAAATGCAAAGTGCCGCCAAAATTCCCTTTGTCGCCATCTAAGCTATAATGAACCAAGTATCTAGAATGCCACGAGGGCGCACAACCAATGTCAAATACCAAAATGTGCCATGCATG
Organism: Sequoia sempervirens; assembly: GCA_007258455.2. Lineage (NCBI taxonomy): Eukaryota > Viridiplantae > Streptophyta > Pinopsida > Cupressales > Cupressaceae > Sequoia > Sequoia sempervirens. The sequence goes on along the minus strand of VDFB02000015.1, from coordinate 431,261,580 downwards.
CAAAAAACAAGACCACCACAGTAAATTGCATCAACACAAAAAATTTAGACCCCACACACAGAAAATTATTATTTACTCATCACTCCACCTTTACCAGTGCCATGCCCACGATACACACGACTACTCCTAGTTGTTTCCAGAGGAGGAGAGGAAACCTCAACTTCCTCCTCTTTCTTTTCTTTTCCTAACACGCTTCCAATACGCCCGCTCGGGGTTTTGATTGCCAATGGCAAAACAGATATCACTTCCTCATCAAAGGGCAGACCATCATTCAAAAGAGCTAAATACCGACAGTAGTTGGAGTCGGTCTCAGTTTCAGAGGAGCTGCTCGTAAGATCAATAGGAAAATGTTAGCGTCCAATGGAGCCATGCCCATACCTTATCTTCCTTTGTGCTCCTATGGGAGACCGCAATGGGCTCTTTCCTTTATCATCTGCTTTTCCTACAACATCACCTTGGAATTTTAGCCTTTGACTACACCTACTGGGTGCGAGTCTGGGATTTTTAGCACAAATATTGGCCTCCATGGCTGGAGCAGCTTCTAATGCATCAGAACCAGACTTCCGGGAACTCAAGCGAGCAGACTTCCTTACTGGTTTACTCATTTTTCTTCTTCAATAATTTCTCACACTACCTTGCCTTAATCAATCACACTTCTAACTGCTAAGTGTAGATGGCATGAATAGCAGTTATTCCTTCTATATTTATCATGTGGAGTGATGACAATCACAATCAATGTCTAACACGCATGTGTAACCCAGGCAGCTCATTGGTAGATGTACTGTCACCGTTTAATTCCCCATTTGCATGGAGATCCATAGACTATTCTTCATGATTACCAGTATTTTCATCTCCACATGAATTGAGATCAACTCAATCGCTCTGTAGGATGTTAGCCATTAATGTGAGTTGGTTGCACAAAGTAAAAATGGTCGTCACATGTTATTTTCCAACTTTGAATGTTATCTGTCGATCTTTTGCCTTGATGGAAGATCAGACAGCCAACCTTTGTTTTACCACCTTTGATTTCTAGCGGCACCTCACCAAAATTTTCACAGCCAATGGTGTTCTTCCATGTCAGATGACGCCTTCACGGTGTGCGAGCTCCATGGTCTGAGTAGGTCAGGACAGGTGTTGAGATCTCGTTGATCTCGCTAGTCATAACCACCTTTCATTTTAATTTAGTGAGCCAACAGGGAATGGTGGAGATCATTCCACTAGATTGATCTTAGTCACTCATTGAAGATGTCGAGCCATGGAAGCAGTAGTGGGGAGTGGGTCCCACACCATACATGGACACGCATTCGCTTCTTGCTAACCTCGCTGCATTTATCTTGTTGGAACTTAACTCTCGCAGGCTAGTGAGGTACACTCCAAATCTTTTCCTCAATCTTCAAATCTTGAAATTTGCACATCAAGTGATGTTAGCATTTAATAGATGGGACTTGGTCTAGCCAACGACAACATGACCATTGGGGCTAATGACTTAAACTTTAAGTCACTGGGCTAAAATTTAAAACCCGACTTTAGGAAAAGACTTGATATGGTGGGGAAAACGGTGACCAATTCTTCGGGCAAATGGGGCCAATAGGTTGACGTGTCGGATGGCTCAAGAGATGACTTATGGGGTTGATGATTGACCAAGCAGGTCAACCCAAAATTATAATGTTTGCATACTTTTGAATAAAACCCTACTTACTTTGGGGACAAGGGTTTTAAATGGAAACCAAGTTCATGGGAATTGAGATGAAATTCCTTAGAATTTTATAAGCTCCATCAACAGCTCATGCTCAAGGACACATACCTCTGGTGGGTATGGCGAGAAACAGAATCTCTAGTTGAACCAGACCAGGGTACAAGGCCAAAACCAAGGAATTCACCTGGACTAGGCAAGCATACCCAACAAGAAGCAAACAAACCAGACCAACATATTTACACTACTTACAAAATGTACACAAGATAACTTTACAAGGTGGAGCCCCCAAGCCCTGAAAATTTAGGAACAACTTTTCCTCTATCAAAAACCTTAGCCTGTTTTCCCTACAATGAATGCACATGAGCAGTATGTGACACCAAATCATCAGTATTACTTTGACCAACACTACTTATACCACCCATAGCAACATTGCCAGCTTTGTCCCTTTCTATTAGAGGTTCCTCGGACTAAATTAAGAAGGTGAAGCCTTCATATTCCACATCATCCGTGAGATATATGATCATCATGAATTTGTTCATCAAACTTGAAGGTCTCATAAACACTCTAGCTCTGACTAGGCCACTCCTTAGTGCATTCAAGAAAGAAAACATAACCAAGTCTATTATCAATTTTCCTTCCATAAATGTTAACCCCTTGAGGCGAGAGAAGTTCCATAATCAAATCCATTAGATGAGGGGTGTCTGCAAAGAAATCCACTGCAACTTCATACTGTCCTATATGATCTTCACAATCACCTGTATCTTTGGATTGCTTTTCATTTGGGTGAAAATGTATTGAAGTATTTGCATCACCATGTAATTCCTTCTCCTCAACACAAGGCAGTGTTGTGGGAGTATCTATGCCATCATCCTATAGAACACAAATGCCTAACTTTTCAGCCATTCCTTTAAATATACAATTCTTCACCACAGGAAAGTCAATGCAACCATATTAATCTTTATGAATATCCTCATTACATTTGGAGCTGAAATCATACTCAAGAGCTTCCTTATTGGTATCTACATCTCCACACCTCTCATGCAGTTTAGCACTTGGAAAATCAGAAGTAGCATCTTTATTGATAAAACTACCCACCTCAGCATCACTTTGATCCTCACATGGACCATCTGCAACATGCCCATTTATGAAACTTTCTAGACATTTATTATAAGTATCCTCAAAAAGACGATTACTCCTACACCAATAAGGATTGTCATTTGCAACTTCATCATCCAAAACATCTTCATCAAATAAAATATTTTTCCATGCATTAATTGGATGTATCTCATCATCTTTAAAATAAAGATACAAGCAATTCAGAGAATGTGTACTCAAAATCAATACAATCACTTGAAGAAAAAAGAGAAGCAATCTCACTATTATGTTCATCATTCATATCTGCAACAATTAACCCGCAGTCAGAACATTCTTCACATGATGAGAACTGTTCCATGCCTAGGAAACACACATCTGTGAGGCTATTAACATATCCCTACTAGAGGCAAGGGATTTCATCTCCACTTCATATGATGAATTATATTCAATGGTAGATTCTTTAAGTTCAATCTTATTACTTTGATTCCTCGTGTATACCATGGCATTGGGATTAAGTGCATTCCCTTGATTAACAGATGCATGATGGCTGCTAATTGAATCAACTTGGGAGGTTTCATCTTGTACTTATTGTGTTTGCTCATAGTTTATGACATCCCAAGGAAGATAATTGGACATCACCTCTTTGTTTTCATATTCTGTCTCTTCATCCTCATCATTAATGTCTACATCTGTTTCTAGGTTTTCAGTCAAATGACAACATTCCACAATCACTTGTTTTGGTTTTGATGCTTCTCTTTGACTTGGTGATCTTAGCCTTTGATCATATGCAACATGGCAACCATTACTCACATCATGAGTACCAGATAAAGGCACATGACCATGCTCAATTCTTTCCACTATATTAATCCAATCTACTACTTGGTCGAGGCTACGAGGCTTTAGATCCTTAGACCATTGGCTAGACCTTGGCATATATACTTCACAAAAAAAATTAATGCACATTAGATCATTGGGTCTAAGAATCTCGGGTATCTCCATGAGTATATCCAAGAATCTTGAAAATAAGTCATACGATGACTCATTTGCATGTCTTCTTATCTCATGTAACTTCTTGATAGAGAGGGTTACATCAGATTTTCCTTTCCTTGGCTGATGTGAAGTTGATGCTTGCTTGCATTCTACATTTCTTGGGAGTAAAGTAGATACAACATCCATGAGGTCCCCTCCATGACAAATCATTTTACCCTCTGATCTACTTGGTTCAGAATTGGGGGTAGTGCTAGAACTACTACCAGCAATTGCAGGCCCTTTCATTATTGAATATCTCATATTGTTCTCAATATCAATGGCAATGTGATATGCTTAGTGCAAAGTTGTGGGTTCCTTGTCTCTTAATAAGAAGCTCATTTTCTTATCAAATGCTCCTAAATACACAATCAAACATTCTGCATCATTTGGCCTTATATCTTCTAGAATTTCTCTGATTGCCTTTGCAAATCGGAGATTGAAAATAGGAACTAACTCCCCTTCATTTATATGGATTTCCATGAAATTATTTCTCACCATACTAGGATTCATCCTTTCACCAAATTTTTCCACAAAGCTTGTCATGAATTGACTCCATGAGGCTACAGAACTTGCTGGAAAATATGAATACCAATCCCTGGCATCTTCCTTCAAAGATTGAACAAAAAGTTTCATGACAACATCTTCATGATTGACCTCATAATCCCCCATAACATCCATGAATATTTGCAGATGCTTAGAGGTTGATTCATAACTTTGCCCTGTGAATTTGGGCAAATGTTTCCTAACATTCTTAGGGACCAAGTTAGGGAAACCTTCAATACCATTGAAAACTAATGGCATATACCTTTCAATAAAAAAATCCCTTCGAGGGGATGACATGGCTTCTTTGCCCTGGAAAATTTAGCTTGATTCTTTACAGAGAAATTCTTCAAAAGGTAATGCACAAAAGAATAACATACTTCATGGATAGTTACAAAATTTGCATATAAGAATTATGAAAAGAATTATTACTATTCCCTATCTTAATGCAAATTCATCTAGTAGGGAATCATCTATGCTCCTAAGCCTTGACTTCTTTCTCATAAGTTTCCTTCAAATAGAATATTGCTTGCTTTAGATTTATGAGAATACCTGGAGACTTTGTAGCAACTATTAATCTTTTTTCTTGATTGCAAATTCGCAAATCTGGAAATCTTCTTCACAATTTAACTGGTTCTTCGAACAGAGTCGCCACCTCCTTTATAGAGGAACAAATTTCAAAAGCATGAAATTATTTTAAGCGAAAATCTCATTCTAGGTCTTCTCCAACAGCGAAGTCACACTCATATCCTTTGATCTTTGCTGCAATAGATCCTTTCCAGGTGCAAGAACTTTTCAATTATTTGAACAAAGATGTTCAGATCCACCAAAGTATGAATGGAAAATACTATGATTCTACGTAATGACTCTTAGGGCTTGATTCTTCAAGATGTGAATGACTCTATGACAAGGAAATTTGTAACGGGACTTCTAAGTGCATTCCCTAGCAGAGTCACCATTTTGTTGGTGGTTTTTTTGGTGCACCTAAAGGAAATTCTAAGAAATAGCCAATTCCTATGATCAAAATTTCTAAAAATGACTAACCAACGAACAAGATCTAGTCAGAGACTGGGATCTTTTGCACTTTAGGCTCTGTGGGGCCAAGGAGGGTATTCCTATTGGTGTTCATTTAAATTGTATTTGATAGAACACGTCACCTGCACATATAATTTTAACTAAAAGGAAAATGTGGAAAGCTTACTATGAAATTGGCTTGTTTCTAAGCAACTTGCTACCATTTCAGCAAATGTTATCCCACATGACAATGAACATAAAAATTTGTGTAAATATTTAGAAAATTTTAAAGTAAATTCAAATTCTAACTTTAGGCTATCCACCATACAATAATTTGATCAACCCATTAGGTAAATCTTAAGGAAATAGATTAGTCCCTTATCCAATTGGGCTACGGAGTCATACACACAATAATTAGTAATACAAAAATGAATTTAAATCCTAATAGAATGAACTACCCACATAACAACTTTGCATTATGGAGCTCACATTTTTTAATACACAACTACTTATCGAATCCCCAACAAATAATTGTAAATATATGACTCCATTTGAGCATTTAACTGATTACTTGAATCAAAGCAGGAAACAAAGACATACATTTGAATTGATGTTCAAAAGAAAAATAAAACTATTATTAACAATTTCATTCAAGATTTACTCAAATCCACATAAGGAGAGAAAATGCATCAGAACTAAACTTTCATTTATATTCATGAGTCAAATCTGCATAACAATTTAAGACAATATGTATATGTTCTTCCAAATAAAGCTCAAAATAGACCCCCTATTCTATTCCTATCGTGAAATTCATACACACTTGACCTAAACCTAACTAGAATTTTTTTATCTATCTTTTCTCCTTCTTGCAAGTGAGCCTTGAATTCCCTTTTAAGGGAGTGGCAAGCTTTGAGCTCAAATGCAGTTCCATTACAATTTTTCATTTCATCAAAATTTCAACTGCATTTTACTTGCATTTCAAAACCCCCACATGTTGAATCTGCTAAACATGGTGCAACTAGGGAAAGCCAAAATGTAATCGCCACCAGAGAAGGGAAATGCAAAGTGCCGCAAAAATTCCCTTTGTTGCCATCTGAGCTATAAAAAATAAGGTATCTAGAATGCCACGAGGGTGCACAACCGACATTAAATACCAAAATGTGCCACACACACACAAAAAATAGGACCACCACAGTAAATTGCATCAACACAAAAAATTTAGACCCCACACACAACAAATTCTTATTTACCCGTCACCCCACCTTTACCAGTGCCACACCCATGATACACATGACCACTCCTAGTTGTTTCCAGAGGAGGAGAGGAAACCTCAGCTTCCTCCTCTTTCTTTTCTTTGCCTAACACGCTTCCAGTACACCCCCTCGGGGTTTTGACCACCAATGGCAAAACATATATCACTTCCTCATCAGAGGGTAGACCATCATTCAAAAGAGCTAAATACCGACAATAGTTGAAGTTAGTCTTAGTTTCAAAGGAGCTGATTGTAAGGTCAATAGGTGAATGTTGGCGTCCAATGGAGTTACGTCCATACCTTATCTTCCCTTGTGCTCCTGTGGGAGACTGCAATGGGATCTTTCCTCTATCATTTGCTTTTCCTACAACATCACCCTAGAATTGTAGCCTTAGATTGCACCTACTGGGTGCGAGTCTGGGCTTTTCAATAGAAATATTGGCCTCCATGGCTAGAGCAGCTTCTAGTGCATCAAAACCAGACTGCTAGGAATTCAAGCGAGTAGACTTCCTTATTGGTTTGCTCATTTTTCTTCTTTGATAATTGCTCACACTACGTTGACTTAATCAATCACACTTCTAACTGCTAAGTGTAGATGAAATGAATAACAAATATTCCTTCTATATTTATTGTGTGGAGTGATGACGATCGCAATCAATGTCTAACACGCATGTGTAACCCAGGCAGCTCGTTGGCAGATGTACTGTCACCATTTAATTCCCCATTTGCATGGAGATTCATAGACTATTCTTAATGATTACCAGCATTTACATCTCCACATGAATTGAGATCAACTCAATCACTTTGCAGGATGTTAGCCATTAATGTGAGTTGGTTGCACAGAGTAAAAATGGTCATCACATGTTATTTTCCAACTTTTAATGTTATCCGTCGATCTTTTTCCTTGATGGATGATTAGACAACCCACTTTTGTTTTACCACCTTTGATTTTCAGTGACACCTCACCAAAATTTTTATAGCCAATGGAGTTCTTCCATGTTGGATGATGCCTTCACAATGTGCGGGCTCCACGATTTGAGTAGGTTAGGATAGGTGTCAAGATCTCGTTGATCTTGCTAGTCATAACCACCTTTCATTTTAATCCAGCAAGCCAACAGGGAATGGTGGCGATCGTTCCACCAGATTGATCTCAGCTGCTCATTGAAGATGTCGGGCCATGAGAGCGGTAGTGGGGAGTGGTTCCCACACTGTACATGGACACGCATCCACTTCTCGCCAACCTCGTTGCATTTATCTTGCTAGCACTTAACTCCCACGGGCTGGCAGGGTACAGTCCAAATCTTCTCCCCAATCTTCGAATCTTGAAATCTGCACATCAAGTGATGTTAGCATTTAATAGATGAGACTTGGTCTAGCTGACGACGACATGACCACTGGGGCTAATGACTTAATCTTTAAGTCACTAGGTTAAAATTTAAAACCCAACTTTAGGAAAAGACTTGATATGGTGGGAAAAACGGTGACCAGTTCTTCAGGCTAATGGGGCCGGTAGACTGACATGCTAGATGGCTTAAGGGATGACTTAAGGGGTTGATGACTGATCGAGCAGGTCAACCCAAAATTATAACAGTTGCATAATTTTGAATAAAACCCTACTTACTTTGGGGAAAAGGGTTTAAAATGGAAACCAAGTTCATGGGAATTGAGATGGAATTCCTTAGAATTTTATAAGCTCCATCAGTCGACATCACACTCCTTTCACCATATCATTGGGACTAACTCCATAGTCCTGGCGATGTCATACTTTCTTACCGATCATCGTTTGTCAGCCCATCGTTGGAACTTCCTCCACTATCTCACTGATACCACACACTCATGTCGACATCGCTCTATCACTGGGACAAAGGCTAATGTCCCACCGAAATGATGGTCACCAGCTGATATAACTCCATCGCTTTGTTGGAGGGACAAAGAATGTCATTCCACCGATTCAACGCACACACACCGATGAACCCATCACAATCGGGCCATCACTAGGACATGTAACATGGTCTCGCCGAAATTCAAACCTCACGTCAATGAACCCCATTCTACCAACATAATCGCTTCATCGCTAGGACCTATAATATCTTCCCACCGATGACACCCTATTACCCCAATGGCCTTCAACCGACCAATTCAATCGTTTTGTCATCAGAATGAGTAGCATCCTATAGCTAATAAGCTAAAGTCCTGCTAACGAGGGAACAACATCGACCAAAAGTGGGGTAGGAGCATGATGCTCCTACATCAGACTCCCCAGGTGATTAAAAACATGTGCTCCTGCACATGGCATCTATTAGGCCATCCTTCAGTTTTGATCTCTTTTTCCTTCTCTTCTAGTTGTTTAGTCTCCTCGACTATTGCCTTTGCAGTTTCGCCATCTGCACTTGTTGGCTTCTCTCTTTCTGCATATACCTTCTACTTTAGATCTCTTTGTAAACTTCAGATCCCCAACATTCTTCCTCACTATATTCCACCTTTGTGGGAATTGACCAACTGCAATTCATCCTCATCTGAGAACATTCCTTCCATTGTTCATTCTTCTCTTTCTTATCCTTTTGCGTAAGGATTTTTGCAAGCCTCACTACCACTATGCTTTCATCGCCGTCATCTACCTTCATCACCATGTCCTCCCAAGAATATTTTATCTCTACTCCTTTTCGCTTCTTCAACCATATTTGTAACACATTCTGCATTCATCAATATGTCCTCCAAAGGACTCTCTTGCAACCTCTTTTCTGTTATGCCTTTACAAAGACATGACTCCACTGCAAGCTTCTCTCTTCCTTTTCCTTTCTTATCCTCTTGTGTAAGGATTTCTTCTTCAATGCCACAAACTTGGCATCCTGTTGCAACCTCTTTGTTCCCTACAAACACAACACTACAAAAAGGGTTATAAAAATCACAAGCCTCGAAAGACTCTTCATCGCCATCTTCTTCCACTTGTATCTCCTCCATTCCTTTATCACACTCATCAATTTTTTTCCCTTCCAAGAAGATATCTATCTTCCTTATCTCCTCTTTGCATAGGAGATCTTCTTCATGTTCACCGAATTCTTTATCAAATAAGGGACCTTCAAAGATCTTCATGTCTAGAACTAATCTTCCCTTGACCCCATCTTCAATTCTTTCTTCACATTGCATGCTTCCTTCTTGGCATACCATTGCCATTTTCCTCCATTGTTTCTCATCTTCTCTCACCATTTGTAGGGTCTTACTCTCAACCTTTTTCATACCTGCATTCACATTCTCAGTCATATCATTAGAAAATAAATCAAGAGACCTAGTTGTCTCCTCGAGTGCCTCCTCTTTGAACACTTTTTCCTTCCTTCTCATTTCGTCTTCTAGTGCTCCTTGCTGCACTCCTTTCACACCCTTCTTTGTGAACCCCTCTTCAAGGGCATCCAGTCTTGCCTCCATTTTTCTCAATTCTTCATTGAGCTTCTTTTCACTCACTTTCTCCAAATACTCTTCCCAGAGTGTGATTATCACTGATCTCCTCATGACCCTTCTTGTCCTCTTACCTAAAGACATATTCAAGAACTCGCAAGTTCCTTTGCAGTTACAAGTCTATCTTGCAACAATTTCTCTCTTCTCGATTAGGATATCCACCCTCGGTAGTTATAGGTCCTTGCAACAAATTCACACTTCACTCAAAGCTTATGTGCCTCTCCCACCCTCTGTAGTCATAAGTCTTTCCTGCAACAAATCTCTCTAGGGTTCAAGTTCTCTGCAATTATAGGTCTCCTCTCACCTACAACAAACCTCTTCTAGAACTCAAATCCTCTACAATTACATAATCCTCTTCTACAACAAACTCTCTCTAGGGTTTCTTTTTGAGACAACAAAAATCTTCCTCTCATTGACCTTTTTCACACACTTCTCCCATGCCAATGATCTCCTACTTTGATACCACTTGACGTAGTCGAGATCGGAGGGCCTTGCCGGGCTATCCAATCACGCAGCCAAAACAAACTTACACACACATAGATTGACAAAACACAGTTCAAAAATTCTCTTTTATTCATTTAGAACAGATATTACATTTAGAGATTACATCTATAGGCAATCCCCTGTTCCACATGAGCTACCACCTCACTCTTTGCTAGCTTCTCTGCCAGTTCTTCTCCTTCATGTTGGCTTCTCTTCACCAACTCCACTACTCTTCTTCCTATAGGCCTTACCGCCAACTCTCCTCTACTTTGCCGCTCTCTCATGATGGATATATATCTTCTCTCTGTCATCACCAGCAAGCTTCCTCCTTCATGTCAAGCTTTTCCTTTCCATATTCCTTGTGTCATAGTACCATTCAGTTACCTCGCTATCAGCAGCTTCCAATCGTTGACCAATCAACATGGATTCCACAACAATGATGTGGAATGCATCGAATCTCGCCTCGCCAAGTGTTGGCCTCTAGTTCGCTTGACCATCACTGTCGTTGACCACCTTCGCATATCTATCGCTATCGACATATCACCCAAACTCCAGTCCACCTTTCGCCAATACCATCAAGTTACTCTGATTTCACTCATCACCATTCATAATTCACAAGTATGTGAATTACTTGTCGTTATTTTCCACCTGGCCATACCTGTCATTGCATTCCATCTATCGGTCACCTTCCTATCGGTCCCACCATGGTCCTCTTCATGGTCGTCGTCGTATCGCTAGGACCTCAATGCATCTCCTACCGATACACCTACTTCATGCCAATGTTCACCTTACGTTCTTATCCATCATTCCATCATCACGTCACACATCGCAATCCACACAAGGATGTGGATTATCCAATCCCATCGTGCCATGTGTCTGTTCATCTTCATTATTTCCCACGTCATCACATCTAGGTCCCACTGTTGACATCACACTCCTATCGCCCTATCATTGGGACTAACTCCATAGTCCTGATGATGTCATACAGTCTCACCAATCATCATTTGTCGACCCATCGCTGGGACTTCCTCCACTGTCTCACCGATACCACACACTCATGCCGATATCGTTTTGTCATTGGGACAAAGGCTAATGTCCCATCGAAATGATGGTCACCCACCGATATAACTCCATCGCTCCATCAGAGGGACAAAGAATGCCATTCCACCGATGCAACACACATACACCGATAAACCCATCACAATTGGGCCATCACTAGGACATGTATCATGGTCTCGGCCAAAATTCAAACTTCACACCGATGAACCCCATTCTACCAACACGATCGCTCTGTCGCTGGGACCTATAATATGGTCCCGTCGATGACACCCTGCTACCCCAATGACCTTCAACCTGCCAACTCTAACGTTTTGTTGCCAAAACAAGTAGCATCCTCAGCCCGATAAGTTAAGGTCCTGTCAACAAGGGAACAACGGAGGTTCAATTTTTTTTTCCACTAACTAGGGTTTCAATTTTTTTTGTAAGTTTAGATAGAAATGAGAAAAATTAATAAAACTACAAAGAATGGAAAAAAAAAACTTGAATTAATCACTAATTAGCAAAAAAAAAAGAAAAAATAGAAAAAACACATACCTAGAACTTGCTGGAGGTCGCTGCTTAACTGTTGTGTCGTGAAAATGAGGCATGGTTCATGAAAATGAGGAAGATTTCATATTATAAAGTCCTCAAAGAAACAGATATCTGTTATAAACGAATATCTGTTTTGTAAAACTATATTATAATCCCACATGGCTTCAAATCCAATGGAATAAAAAATGGATATTCGTTTATTATATATAAATATACAATAGTATGTTTCACATATACTTTATATTATAAATTATATAATATTTATGAAATATATTATATATTATATTATATTATAATATATATAATATATTATATATTATATAATATACAATATATATAATATATATAATATATTATTTATTATATATTAAATATATTATATATTATATAATATATAGTATATAATATATTTAATACACAGTCTCCCTTTGAAAATGAGGCAAGGTTTCTCTTCAACAAAACGAATATCTGTTTATAACGAATATCCATTTATTATATAATAAATTTATTGTATATAAATATACAATAGTGTATTTCACATATACTATATATTATATATTATATAATATATATTAAACATATTATGTAATATATACTAAATATATTATATACTAAATATATTATATAATATATATTATATATAGTATATATTAAATATATAATATATATATATTATATTATGTAATATATATTAAATATATTATATAATATATTTAATACACAGTCTCCCTTTGAAAACGAGGCAGGGTTTCTCTTCAACAAAATGAATATCTGTTTATAATGGATATCCATTTATTTTATAATAAATTTATTGTATATAAATATACAATAGTGTATTTCACATATACTATATATTATATATTATATAATATATTTAATACATAGTCTCCCTTTGAAAATGAGGCAGGGTTTCTCCTCAACAAAACATATATTCGTTTGTTCTATTATAAATTTATTATATATAAATATACTATAATATATTTCATATATACTATATATTATATAATATGTATTATATATTAAATATATTATAGTATATTATATATAATATATATTATTTATATTCTAGATATATTGTATATATATTAAATATATTATATAATATATTTAATACATAGTCTCCCTTTGAAGTCTCCATCTCCCTCTTAGATCTTTAATATATATTTAATCATTATATAGTAAAGAAAGGGAAAGAGAGAAATACCTAAAAGGGAGAGAGGGAGAGAGGGAGAGTGGGAGAGGGAGAGAGGATCAGATCGGATCCGGAGATCAGGATCGGGATCAGATCTTCAAAATCCGATCCATGCCGACCATCCTGCGTCATTTCATCAGACAATCAGGCGCGCCGTGGCGCAAAATCGGATCCATCACGCGCAAATCGGATCCGATCCGGCGCAAATCGTTTTCGTCAGGCAAATCGAAAATCAACATCAGATCAAACCATTTGCGCAAAATCAGGATCCGGCATCGGATCCGGATCAATCGATCGGATCCGTTTGGTGCAAAATCATTTTGCAAAATCAAACATCATAAAATCAGGATCCGCTTCTGGCCTGCAAAATCGGATCCATTGCGTGCAAATCCGTGGGGCCGTAAAATCGTTTCTCAGTTGCTGCGGCGGAATCGAAATCGGAGATCGAAATCAAAATCAAAATCAATTTAAATCAGTCGGATCAAAAATCAAAATCAGATCTTGCCGCGGCAGATCAGGACATCGGATCAGATCAGTGCAGGATCAGGATCGATCAGGGATCAGATCCGGTTTGCGTGAGATCGGATCAGGATCCGGTCAGATCCGTCCGTCGATCAGATCAGGAAGAGGTGGGAGAGAGGAGAGAGAGAGGAGAGTGGGAGAGAGAGGAGAGTGTGGTAATATATATTAATATATATGCTATTAACATATATTATATATATTAATATATAATATATATATTAATATATAACATATATATTAATATATATGATATATATTAATATATATAACATATATATTAATATATATGATATATATTATATATGAATATAATATTAATATATGATATATTTAATATATAATAAATATATATATATATATATCATATATCATAAGAAATACTAATTCTTAAAATTCAAATAATGGATATCCATTTTTTATTTTTATAGGTTATACACTTGGATGAGTAGTAATATATATTAATATATTAATATTAATATAGTATTAATATATATTATATATTAAAATATAATATATATTATTTATTAAAATATAATATATTAATATATAATAATTTAACATATGACATTGTAATTTATAAAACTAGAGATAACGAATATTCATTTCCTTGCTGATGATTGTGTAGACTTGCGGACATGTCAAGTGGAAGACACAATAGATATCCATTTCGAAATGGATATCCATTTTGTAAGTTATATAAAAAATAAAGCAGGGACCGTTTTGAGTATTTCAACGGTCCCTACATTCTTTCTGTCATGAAATTATCGTGCTTTTTGTCTGCATTAGACAAAATTCAGCTTTTCAAAGATTCTCTAACACTTTTTTTAGAATTCCAATTGTTCATGTGTGTTTTTTTGTTTGTGCAATGGGGAACAACAGTTGGCGTCAGAGAGAAGGTAAAAGGAAACTTACGATAGATCAAATTGAAGCATATAGAGAAAAAGAAAGAGAAAGTTAGGAAAAGAAGACAAGGTATGCAAAATATTCAAGTTGAAGCTTCTTTCGAACTATTAAATTTTAATTCAAGTGAAGATGAAATAAAAATTGAAAATATTGAACATCATATTGAAATTGAAAATAAAAATGTGAACAACATTAAGAATGAAAATGTTGTTGAAAATGTGGTTGAAAATGAAATTGTTATTGAAAATAGTGAGAATGAAAATGTTAATAACATTGTACTTGAAAATGAAAATGTTGAAAATGAACCTTATATAACACTTAATTACAAAAGGACCCCTAAATGGTTGGTTGAAATAGATGAGAACATTACTGATAATCTTGAAGGAAAAAGGTCACAACAAACGGTTCGTTTGTGGGCTACAAAAAATGTTCAATGAATTCTTTTCCAATAAGGCATTAATCAAACAATGCCAACTTTTTGTGCAATAACTTAAGATTTAGAAAATGAGACCATTATTAAAAAAATCGAAGATTCATCTTGCAAAAAAATAGAAAAAAAAATAGTTTTATTGTAAAAAATATTTTTAATGCTCTAACCTCTATTGGAAAGACTAGTAAGGAAAAAGATAAAAGGGCTGATCAAAGAGTGATCACAACCTCACTAGCAAGCCATCATTTGAAAAATGCTCGTTTAATGAGACAAACTTGTATTGATTTTAACTTAAATTATAAAAAATTGAATAGAGCACTCTCAAGAAGAGGAAGACTCGATAGTGCTCTTCAAAATGATACATGGGCTTTTAATGGGAGGCTTCCACTTATTGATAAAAAGCTAACCAATAATGTAAAGATGCAAATTGAACAATAAATTGGAATTCTCACTCTAGAGTGTCATTGAATGTAAAGGATGTTTTAAAGTTACAAATTGGTAATCGAGATCATACATCGCATCCTAAACATTTTTTTGGAATGTAGCCAAATAATTTTGTACAAACAATTTTTTCAAGAACATCCACATTTTCAAATCTCACAAATGGCTTTTGAGTCTTGAAAGCCATTTTATTGTGTTCCCATTAAGGTTTGTAATACATGTTGTTGTAAATACCATGTCGAGTTTTCAATGTATCATGAATTGTTATGCCATATTCGTTCTACTATGCATACTAATGAAATATTGCAGTAGTGTCATATTGCAGTGCAACTTCCCAAGTCATCCAAGGAGTTGTTAGATTCATTTTTATGCATTAGATGTGATGGTTGCTTATTTTATAGAAATTATTATTTAAATGAAATGTGTTTGCAATGTGGTGGTTTATTGAAGTTTGTAACATGATTTCATGAGGGCAGTGATCATGATTTTGGTAACAAAATTGTTGAGAAAAACAAGTATGAGATAGTCAAATACACATTGAAGAGTGGAGGTGAGGGTTCTAGATGTGAGTTGGTTGCAAAAGAGGTAAGTATTGCTGATTTTATTTCAGATTTTAAGAAAAATCGTTTCTATAAGTATGCAAGGCATAGCCATAGGTCGCAGTGGTTGGATCAACAATTCAAGATGTGTAAGGATTCTTTCCCCATTGGAACTATTGTATTTGTAGTTGGTTTTGCTGAAAATTACACATTGCAACCACAAAATGAAGTTCAATCACAATATTATAATTCTATTCTAATTGCTATTTTTGTCCACATAACATATAGGCATGCCCCTGATAGTATAGAAGAGGATAAGAAGATAATCAGGGAGTACCATTTTTACATGAGTGATGATAGATCTCATTCATCTAAGTTTGTACAACATTGTTTTGAAAACTTTTTAAAGTTATTGCAAGAAAAAAGAAAATTGCAATGAGTCAACATCTGATTTGGTCAGATAACTACACAGGGCAATTCAAGAATGCTTGCATGTTTTATTGGTTGAGTAGGATGCATATAGAGAGGGGTGTACCACATATTTGGAGTTTTTTTGAAGCTAGGCATGGAAAAGGCGAGCATGATGGCGGAGGTGCATGTGTGAAGAGAGCTTTGGTTAAGGAACAAATGAAGATCAGAGGTGGTACAACATTTAGTGATGCATGTTCTATTGTGGATTGGTGTACTTATGCACTATCATGAGGAGGGACACTTGATTCACAAGTGTGTAGGTTCTTTTGGTTGGTTGAGGAGGGCACAGTGGGAGACAAAATGGAATGTCAAAAAATTAGAGATTCTTCAAAGATGCATTCATTTCAAAGCTCGGATGCAAGTGCACGGACCATATAGACACGAGAGATGGCTTGTTTTTGTCAGAACTGTATTCAATGTGATTGGGATCAGTGCGAGTCAAGTGAGTGGGTAGATACATGGATTCCACATTACCTAACCCCTTTATATGTAGCACAATCCTCATTAGAATATGTAATGGAAAGTTTAGTTGAAAATGATCATCCTTCAGATCTTGTACAACTAGGACATGTCTATACAGTTGTAGCACCGCAAGGGAATGAAGAGGGATCAGGCTATTGGTTGGCACGATGTGTATAGGGAAAGATAAAGCTAACACAACCAATGACAGATGATGATGGGTTCATGTATTCTACAGGTTTAGTTGTTGTTTCTATTGGTGTAATTAATTAATTAATTATTACACTAGCATAAGTTAACTTAGGTCATAAATCATTTATTCCTAGGTTGCATCATTTAATAAATGGGATAATATTCCCTTCCTTATTTGTAGGAGATAAGATTCCTTCTAGAAGATGAGTTGTCCTTCTAGAACTTATCTCCTCATTTAATGATCATCTAGATAGGGTTCACATGTCACATGTTGTTAGATCAAGACACATGGCAACATCTCATGCATATTAGGGTTTACTTCTTGCCTATATAATCAGGCATCTTGTTCATTTGTAATATATCCAATATCCAATAAATCAATCATATCATATCAATATAGAATCTCTATTGTGCATGCCTAGTTGCAACACTTTCTGGGTGGTTGATTATCTTTCCTGGCTCAAAGGTCCTCCATTGAAGACTGCAGCTTCAAGAACTGTGCATCCATAATCTCAACATGGTATCAGAGCTTATCCAGTGAAACATCAACCCTCGATCAAGAAAGTTGGTGTGCGAGATTCTTTGCAGGCTTGGAGGTTTCCATTAAAGGCTACTTGTTTCCACCTGGGGACCAAGCTGATTTCTGAAGTAGATAGAGTCAAATCCGAGCTCCCCATTGTCTTCCGAAGGCCTCGAAACCCTAGGATCGCCTTCTCATTCATCAAAATCGGATACATCAACTCGAGAGCTTTAGAGGTTTTTTTAGGGTTTGCAAAATCAATCGTATAATCTATACAATTTGCAGCAAAAAATCATCCCGGTCAGTTGTCCTCTGAGGCAAATTTTTTTTATAAGCAGGCCATTTTTCATTTCAGAAAAATTGGGCTTATTTCATATTTGTTTGGCAAAAAATCACATTTTCTATAGTTGCGGAAAAATAATTTTGGGCGACCTTTAATTTAATTCTTCGTCGGCATATAAATATTTGGGATCTGATTTTTAATTCCATTGGCTTGGCATATTTTATTTTGCGGGCATATTTTGGTCAACTTGATTTTTTAATTGCAATCATTGCAATATTAAAAAATCTCTTTTTTCGGTCGGCATCTAATGTTTTTTGTAGATTAAATATTATATTTATCGGCCTTATTAAATTTTGAATTACATAGTCTACAATATTCAAAATTTAGAATTGTCGACCACTTTTATTTCAAGTCTGCAGAAAAGGGTTCCGTCGGCTGCATTCATCACATTTACAGGGGCGTACAATCGTTGTCGGCCCATTTATTGCAGTGGTATTGGCGTACGTCGTCGGCTCTCTTCCTATCATCAGCGATCACTCCTGACGATTGTGGTTCCATCTCCGGCAACTCCCTTCGCCGGTGGTCTCCTCTGGCCACTGATCTCCCCGCCGGGCCTGTGTTCCTTTTCCGGATGCATCACCACTGGCACTCTTCCTGCCCTGACCCCGGTCCTATCAATGACCGTGGGGATTTCTTTTGTGAGTGGTGCCTCCTATAAACACCACTCCGCCCAGTTCTGCAGCGCCGCTCCAGATTCGACAATGATATTTTTTTAACTGCCAGCACTTGCCCCGTGGTCATATCAGCGATCGGGGGCTATTTTTTTAAGCCCGGGTGCTTATTTTTTGCACCAGTTTAGCCTGCCAAGTGCCTCCTATAGGCATTTTTTTCATTTTATCACAACTTTCACCCAAGATATCAAAATTTAGCAAACAATATACCATCGGAAAGGTCTTTCCATCTACTTTCTAGTGGTGACATCAGTTCTACAAAATCTTGCTTACAGAAAATTCTACATCCAACTGAAGACAAAACCCTAATTTGGACATAAAGGCTTGTATCTTCGCAACCGTTCATCGGATTTTGGTGATTCCAGTGACATCGGGAAGGTGATTCAGAGCTTTTTTTCATCAGTCCAGCCCCTTGATTAGTTTTAGCTCCAGGTACTCTTGCATGTGATTTTTTTTTCAGTGTGGTGCATTTGCTCAATAACTTGGTCATCCTGAAGCTTGGGAAAAGTTTTTTTTGATCCGGGTTGCATCACTTCAGTTATACATCATATTTGGAAGCTTCTTCTTGTTGTTGAAGCAGGTACACTGTCTTGGAGATCATTTTTATGCAATTTGATTCTGATGTTTTGAATGCTATTGATCATTGTGATTGTCCACATATACTTTGGATTAAGCTTTGGGAGTTATATGGAGATTCATCCACTCCACCCTTCCCCAATGATCATGATTCAGAATGTCATTCTTTAGATCAGGTTCCCCACGATGATATTGTTATGTAGGAAGTTGATTACCTTGATCTTTCTGAAGAGGTTGACAAGGTTCCTTTTGGTGCTTCTTCTTCATCAGAGATAGTTGGTATCCCTTCACATTCAGTGATTCCTTGTCCAGAGTCATTGATTGAGGCTTCCACTATCATCATCCATCAGGACACATTCAGTTTTTCAGACTTGGCATCACAGGATGGCTTTGTTTCAGGCATCATTGACTTGGCTACTTCCACAGGTTTGGAGAACATTCTTGAGGGGGTATCACTCCTCTATTCAGAGATTTCATATCTGAGACTTCTTCCCTGTCATTCCATTTAGGACTTGAAGTTTCTTCAGCATCTACCATTAGATTTGCTTCAGACTTCTTTCAGTAGTTTTGAGGACACTTCATTCAGGGGGGCTATCAAGTCTCCATCATATTCATTCCATCTTTGTCTTTGGATATTGTTCAACATCAATTTCTGCACCATCCTGGTTGGTCACTCTCTTCATTGATTGTGGCCTCTTCATCATTAGGCAAGGAGACACTTGAGCAAAGTTTAGAGACACCATCAACATCCTTTTTCAATTCCTATCCAGAATGGGAAGCATCTCTCCACTTGCAGGTGATCTCATCTTTTGGGGGGGCTCTTTAGTCTCTCTATTGTATCCATGTGACAGATGGTGTACTTGGGGGGTATTTGGGAGCCCTCCATCCTTCCCATCTTATCTCACATTTTTTTTTCATCTCCTTTTTGGAGAGGGGTTTTGTTCCCACTGCGTTTTCCCCTTTTCTCCAGTTGTGGGAGATTTTTCTACATCTTCATGTACTTGGGTGCCTAACATGGCCTCGTAGCTGGGACCCATCATCATCTCTGCATAATCATTGCATTTTCCTCCCTAAGTTACACTTATGGGGGGGTGTTGGTGTAATTAATTAATTAATTATTACACTAGCATAAGTTAACTTAGGTCATAAATCATTTATTCCTAGGTTGCATCATTTAATAAATGGGATAATATTCCCTTCCTTATTTGTAGGAGATAAGATTCCTTCTAGAAGATGAGTTGTCCTTCTAGAACTTATCTCCTCATTTAATGATCATCTAGATAGGGTTCACATGTTGTCACATGTTGTTAGATCAAGACACATGACAACATCTCATGCATATTAGGGTTTACCTCTTGCCTATATAATTAGACATCTTGTTCATTTGTAATATATCCAATATCCAATAAATCAATCATATCATATCAATATAGAATCTCTATTGTGCATGCCTAGTTGCAACACTTTCTGGGTGGTTGATTATCTTTCCTGGCTCAAAGGTCCTCCATTGAAGACTGCAGCTTCAAGGACTGTGCATCCATAATCTCAACAGTTTCTCGAACTTGGTTGCATTGCCATTTCATCATAATTTAGGTTGTTTACAATAATATAGATTTGTTATTCTAAGCATCTTTTATAGTTTACATTACCATTTCATCATCATTTAGGTTGTTTAGATGAAATATAGATTTATTATTCTAAGCATCTTTTATAGTTTACATTACCATTTCATCATCATTTAGGTTGTTTAGATGAAATATAGATTTGTTATTCTAAGTATATTTAGATGTTGATAAAAAACTTATGATCACACAGGTTCAGTTGTTGTTTTTCAGAACTTGGTTGCCAACATATATCATTAGAAAGAATGACATACCTGCATTTGAATACTATGAGAAACACAAAACCATTCTCATGTATTCGCACCTTGTTATAACAACAAATGTTAAGTTATTAAGACATCATGGTAGACCAAAAACAAAAAAAAAAACTATAGACAATTAGTAGTGTTGATCATGAAGCATTATTGGAACTCTGAAGGTAAGAGATGACCCTTTAGACACACTTGAGTAGTAGATCATTTTTTGTATGGGACATGTATGATATTGTTCATCACATTTTGATATTATTTATCTGCTAAGGTTCATTATTTAGGTTGTTTATAATAATATAGATTTCTATTCTAAGCATCTTTTTCTAGTTTGCATTACCAATTCATCATCATTCACGTTGTTTAGAATAATATAGATTTTTTAGTCTAAGCATCTTTTCTACTATGACCATATAGATTTCTCATTCGAAGTATATTGTGATGTTCTTGGCATGATTGATCATGGAGCTGCTATAACAATAGCCAGCTCTGATCCTTTGGCAAAGGTATGCGAGAGATTAGAATAATATAGATTTGTTATTCTAAGATTCTTTTCTAGTTTGCATTACCAATTCATCGTCATTCAGGTTGTTTAGAATAATATAGATTTTTTAGTCTAAGCATCTTTTGTATTATGACTATATAGATTTCTCATTCGAAGTATATTGCAATGTTCTTGGCACGATTGATAATGGAGTTGCTACAACAATAGCCAACTCTGATCCTTTGGTAGAGGTATGCGAGAGATTATAATAATATAGATTTGTTATTCTAAGCATCTTTTCTAGTTTGCATTACCAATTCATTGTTATTCAGGTTGTTTAGAATAATATAGATTTGTTAGTCTAAGCATATTTTATATTGTGACCATATAGATTTCTCATTCGAAGTATATTGTGATGTTCTTGGAACGATTGATAATGGAGTTGATACAACAATAGTCAGCTCTGATCCTTTGGCAGAGGTATGCGACATATTACAATAATATAGATTTGTTATTCTCATCATCTTTTCTAGTTTGCATTACCATTTCATCATCACTTAGGTTGTTTAGAATAATATAGATTTGTTATTCTAAGCATCTTTTCTATTGTACGTAGTTTAACTGCTACTTTGATGGTTTTTACAGGGGTTTCTCACTCCAGAACGTCAACATGCTACTGTTGTGGAAGACTGTGTCGACCGCGAAGGCAATGCGTGCTCTATTTCCTTCCCCTATTGAGAAATGACTATGTATTAGGACCATTTGTTGTATGCCTACATGGAATTTTATAAATCCTATATTTGATAGCAATTACTGAATGATAATATCATGTGTATTTGTGTATACTTTACGTGTATTCAAGTGTATACTTTACAACTTATGTGTATACTTTGTCACTTATGAGTATTCCAATGTATACTTTATGACCTACGTGTTTTAATGCATATACTTTGTATTCATGGGTGTAGTTCATGAATTAAGTGTATTTGAGTAAATTAATCACTTTTTCACTTACTCACAAAGAAAAAAACGAACCCTGAACCCCTTTGCACCTTTACATCGCATCCATCTGACCATTTTTCCATCAACTAGAAACTTGACACCACAGGCAAATGCCTTAGAGATATCAAAAACTGAGAGAGGTTATTGTAGAGGGGCCCTATGTGATCCTGTAGACTCAAACAAATTGTTTCTATATTGTTTCTAGGTGACACAATTTTTGAGTAATAGTTCGTCAAAGATTGTTGTCTTTTAGCACTTTGGACTCTTAAGGGAAATTGCTAGTCCAATGTAGCTCAGAGTGGTTCAAAAATCTTGGGTGCAAAAGAGGACCATGCCTAGCATAAACATACCCATCTAGACGTGTTAGAACAGTCTGTTTGGTCGTACAAGTTGCAGAACAAAAGTTGCACCACTTTGCAAATTTACATTGCTTGCATTTGACAACTTTTTCCTCAATTGAAAACTCGTCACCATGGGAAAATGCCTCTAAGATAGAAAAAACTGAGAGGTCATTGTAGAGGGTCCCAACACGATCCCATAGCCTCAAACAAAAAGTCTGTAAGCATCACAGTTTTCGGGTAATAGCTTGTCAAAGATTGTTGTCTTTTAGCACTTGGATTCTTAAGGGAAATCGCCAATCCAATGTAGCTCAGAGTGATTCGACATGTTTGGGTGCAAAAGATGACCATTCCTAGCATAAACATACCTATTCAGACATGTTGGAACAGTTTTTTTGGTCGTACGAGTTGTCAAACGAAAGTTGCACCACTTTGCAACTTTACACTACTTACATTTGACAACTTTTTCATCAACTAAAAATTCATCACCACGAGAAAACACTTTGCGAGATACCCAAAAAAAAGAGAGGTTATTATAGAGGGTCCCAACATGATCCCATAGCCTCTGACGGAGAGTCTGTAAGCGTCATGGTTTCCAAGAAATATCCCTTCAAAGATTGTTGTTTTTTAGCACTTTGAACTCTTAAGGGAAATCATCGGTCCAATGTAGCTCAGTGATTCAATGTATTTGGGTGCAACATAGGACCGTGCCTAGAGTAAATGTACCCATCAAGACGTGTTGGAATAGTCTGTTTGTTTGTATGAGTTGCAAAATGAAAGTTGCACCTCTTTGCAACTTTACACTACTTGTATTTGACAACTTTTTCCTCAATTGAAAACTCGTCACCACGAGAAAATGCCTCTGAGATAGAAAAAACTGAGAGAGGTTATTATAGAGGGTCCCAACATGATCCCACAGCCTCAAATGAAGAGTCTGTAAGCATCACGATTTTTGAGAGATAGCCCTTCAAAGATTTTTGCTTTTGAGCACTTTGGACTCTTAAGGGAAATCGTTGGTCCAATGTAGCTTGGAGTGATTCAGCATGTTTGGGTGCAAAAGAGGACCATGCATAGCATAAACGTACCCATCTAGATGTGTTGGAACATTTCATTTGTTTGTACAAGTTGCGAAACGAAAGTTGCACCACTTTGCAACTTTACACTACTTGCATCTAACAACTTTTTCCTCAACTGAAAACTCGTCACCATGGGAAAAATCCTCCGAGATAGAAAAAATTGAGAGAGGTTATTGTAGAGGGTCCCAACACGATCCCATAGCCTCAGATGGAGAGTCTATAAGCATCATGATTTCTGGGTAATAGCTCATCAAAAATTGTTGCCTTTTAGCACTTTGGACTCTTAAGGGAAATCGTTGGTCCAATGTAGCTCAGAGTGATTCAGTGTGTTTGGGTGCAAAAGAGGACCATGCCTAGCGTAAACATACCCATCCAGACCTGTTGGAATAGTCTATTTGCTTGTATGAGTTGTAGAACGAAAGTTGCACCACTTTGCAACTTTATACTGCTTGCATTTGACAACTTTTTCCTCAACTAGAAACTCCTCACCATGGGAAAACACCTCCAAGATGGAAAAACTTGAGAGAGGTTATTGAAGAAGGTCCCAACACGATCTCGTAGCCTCAGACGAAGAGTCTATAAGCATCACAGTTTCTGGGTAATAGTCTGTCAAATATTGTTGTCTTTTTGCACTTTAGACTCTTAAAGGAAATCGTTGGTCCAATGCAGTTCAGAGTGATTCGACATGTTTGGGTGCAAAAGAGGATCATTCCTAATGTAAACATACCCATATAGTATGCCTAGTTTTCTTATTGATGCATTATGGTTAGTAACATTCATTGTTGTGCATTATAATAATATAAATTGCATGTCAAAGGTCAAATAACATGCATGTCATGGAGTTATATTTGGTTTGTTTAGTGGTAGTATCACACTCATTTGGTTTGTTTAATGGTTGCATCATGGTTGAGTGATGTCTTAAATGTTGATCATGATTATTGTATAGATTTCACATGAACAATCTAATGAACATGTATCTTGTTCAGTTGTAAGGACTTGGTTTGAAGGTTGCATCAAACCTGTATGGTTGAAAGATATTGATTCTTACTCAAGATGATTTTATACCTTTTACATGTTATTAATCTTGAATGAACATTGAGTGACATTGATTTTTATCAAGATGATTATATTACTTTCGAATGAACACTATATAACATGACATGCATTTCATTAAGTTGTATCAATTTTTCATTAATTTTAACTTTTTTTGAAATAAAAATCAGCTACCCACTTCATTACACGAGTTCAAAAAACAAAATAATGTCAAATTTAAATTCATTCAATAGAGATTGAAATCATGGGTATTCTCAAATTGAGTGTTTGATAAAAATGTATTGGTAGACATGTATGAAAAATGTGGTACGATAGAAAAGGAAATGAATTGTGTGAAAAAACTCCTCAAAGAAATATGGTGTCATGGAATGTAATGTATGCAAACCTTAATATGAATGAGCACTAACATAGATGGATTACCAATTTTAATTCATAAGTTCTATTAAAATGCAATTTCGTTAATCTATAACATACATTATCAATCATAACTTTAAACCATTCTAAGATAATTATACATTCCATTTTGAAAATTCAAAGTAGAAAGACATGCACACGAGGAAAAAAATAGATTCAATATCAATTCTTATATATCAAACTGTAGATTAATTATGTTTGTGCATATAAAATTTGGCATATGCCTACTCAGAACAAGTTTTACAAAATGTGGCATATATGCCATCTCAAGATCTATCAAACCTTAAGTACATATCAATCTATATCGTATCCTAATCATGTGTTGTACCATCAAAATCAATCCTCCTCGAAGAAGTTAGTTGCTTTCAATTTTCCTGCACAATAACATTTCAAACCACAAATTAGATTAATTATGTGAATGGCTGACAAGATAGACTAGTAAATAGAAACTTATATACCATCATTTATAAATTACTAATTTAACATCAAAATCAGTATACATGTACTATATTATATCAATAATGCAATTCTTGTTTACCTCATGTCTTGCTCTCTTTTTTGCAAGACGGTCTGCATATGATTGTCCCTTAGGACAATCGAGAGTCCTATAAAGTAATGGTCTCACACTGGTCACAATATTGAGTCGAGTAGAGGACTATAGCAGATAAAATAAAAATGATACAAATTAACATATAATTGTTGAAAAATAAGCATATCTACTAAACACATATCTACTCCTATCTAAATGTAAAAATTTGCAATATAAAATAAACACATACCTGTTGTGATGCTATAACACTAGATGGGCTCATAATGGATGAATCAGTGAAGATGGTTTCCTATATAAAAAATGACAAGAATGTAAATGCACATGCACATATAATTATAATGTTGAGAATAAAAAAATATATAGTTGTTGTGCAACTTCATCCAATGGGTCAGACCCAGTCAACAAGGTTGTATAAGAACCATGTTGCTGCATAAAAATACAAGATTACATTAGACTATCAATATATGTAGTAAACGTATTTAAACATAATAGATTTCAAAAATTAACATCTAAAATAACAATTTAAATAATACCGTATACTGATTCTCTAGGACAAATGAAATGGCAGTATGCGTAGCCTCCTACACTTGCGACATCTACTCCTCTGTCAACAACTGTTAAAGATTCCAACACATAAACATATATTAGTACAAATATCTCTCATAAAATATGAAAGAATTTACATAAAACACACTATGAAATTACTTGAAGTCTTACTAGTCCTCTGATATCATCCTTGGCAGTTGATGTCTCTCTTACAAATGGTCCACTCTGTGCTCTATCAACTCCTACATTTGTAATATCATGAACCTCATAGTCAGATGTGTCTATGGAAGCCTCAGTGGATCGTCAAAGAGGACCCAAACATAAATTGTTGCACGTTATGCAACAATGAGGCACATAAATATGTCCCAAAGAGGATGGTGTACCAATGGGAGCTGATGATAGTGTACTAGTGGGAGCTGATGCAGCAGGTGCACCACCATCATGTCGGGATGTATTAGGTGCAACACCATCATGATGGGATGCACCGTCAAATGGCTGTGCAACATGATGGCTCTGCATGACCAAATGATCACTCAATGAATGTAACACATAAATGCTCAAAGTCCCTACATCTACAACAATCTCAGTGTAAGGTAGTGGAGTCGAGGCAACAATAGGCAGAGGAGGACGAACTGGGTGACTCGGCGTGCTCTAGGTCTATCCTGTGGCATCCCCCTACCAACACCTTAGAAATATCACATGTCAAAGTAATTGACATATTTCCCTAGCATAAACTCAACATATAATTTTCAGAGAAAACACTAAGGGACATCAAGATTGTTGTTGGGTGGGTTATCAAAAACCATCCACCAACGTCTCCAAAAATTATCTAATATGTTTGTATGGGTGCACCATTTAATTGAAAATTTTGGTTTTTGCACATTAACAGGCTATCCTGTTCTTTGATTGATGAATAACTGGGCTAATTGGGCTTTCTCAATATCAAGTGTCTTCACCTCATCATATGATAACCCATCAGCATAAAATTATCTTTATTCCTCTTGCCATGTGCAAATCTACTATGCCGAGTTGCCAAAGTTTCAACATTTGAAATGATTGTTTCCAAAGTGTTTTTCATGTCTAATAGCTCATTGAGTGTCTCATAGAATCGACATACATTGCTTAATTGATTTAAATTTCTATGAATAGACTCGTGTATTGTTGGCACATCATTTTGATTTGGAAACAACAGTTGCAGTGAAGGAGGATTTGGAGGGTTTTCATTTTGTGTGGGATCAGGGTTTTCATTTTGTGTGGGGTTAGAGTTTTCATCTTGTGCAAGGTTAGGTTTTTCATTTTGATCCATTTTAAACCTGTTAATTGATAATTTTTAAAAAAATTAACAATGATTTTAATGCAATAAAAATCCTATCAAATTTACCCTATTTTTGACTAAAATTAAAAAAAAACAATGCAAAAAGAATATAAATTGAATAAAAACATAAAAATCCAAACTTACCTTTGAAATTTGATTGATTTTGGGCAAAATGATCGCCTAAGAATGAATATCCGAGTTGGAGAGGAAATGAACCCACGCACAATCAGCTAATTGTGAGCTCTTAGATTTTTTCTCTTTTAATTTATAACACAGGAAACAAATATCCATTTCTTGTTTTAAACTATTTTTAATATATGGTCGAGTCCGAAACCCAACCATATGTTAATTGGCATTATTTTTTTTCTAATGTATAATATACATTATATTATGTATAATATAATATATATATTATAAATAATATAATATATATATCATATTATAATTTATTATAATATAATATTTTATAATAATATTATATTATATAATGTATTATATATATTATATTATATAATGTATTATATATATTATATTATAATATATATATAATATATACTATATTATAATATATATATAATATATACTATATATTATAATATATATATAATATAATATTATATAATATAATATATATATAATATAATATAATATAATATAATATAATATAATATAATATATAATATAATATATAATATAATATAATATAATATAATATAATATATATAATATATAATATAATATAATATAATATAATATTATAATATAATATTAATATAATATTATAATATAATATAATATAATATAAATATAATATAATATAATATATAATATAATATTATAATATACTATAATATAATATAATATAATAATATAATATATTATTTTATAATAATATAATATAATATAATATAATATATTATAATATTATATTAATATATAATATAATATAATATTATTATAAAATAATATATTATTATATTATTATATTATATCATATTATTATAAAATAATATAATACTATATAATATGATCTCTTGGGTTTTTTTAATAATTTATAACATAGGAAATGGATATCCATTTTAAAATGGATATTTGTTTCGTCTTTTATACTTTTTTTTAATATATGGTCGGGTCAATTGGTAGCATTTTTTTTCAAATGTATACTATAAAAATATAATATAAAATATATATTATATTATGATATAATATAATATAATATATATTAATTATAATATAAAATATATATTATATATAATATAATATATATGATAATATTATAATATTTTATATAAAATATTATATTATTATAAAATATTATATATTATAATATTATAAATAATATAATATTATATAATAATATAATATTATATAATAATATAATATAATCATAAAATATAATAAATATAATATTATATTTAATATTATATATTATAATATATTAAATATATTATGATATAATATTAAATTAACAAACATTATAATATTTAAAAAAAAAATTATTATAATGTTTTTTAATTTAATGTTGTATATGATAAATATATTAAAAAAATATTATAATATATAAAATAAAAAATTGGTTCGGCCCGAACCCGACAAAATTAATTTTTTTGACTTAAACAAAATAGATATTCGTTTATAAACAAATATCCATTTTGAAACGAATATCCATTTCTAACGGATATCCGTTGTACCCAAGCCTGCAAAAAGGAAAAGGCACGAATTTCACATTTTTGGGTGTGTTAAAAACACCTTTTTCACATCGCCACTTTTTGGACCCCCATGATCTTGCATAGACCCACCAGGCATGCTTAAGATAACTATCTCTATATCTCTTATTAATTTTGAAACTAAGTATTGTTACTATCTGAAAGTGTTTGAGCTATTATTTGTGTGCATATTGTTGCTATTGGAAAATATGTGTGCAAGTGCAATCAACTAGATTGTTTTGATTATAAGGGAAAAATAGGTTTTGAAGGGACCCGAAACCCTTTACAACTTTAGGCACAAAATACTGCTCAAAAGATACACCAGTAGATAGTCAACAACATCCAAGAACCCAAAAACTGCAAAAGATGCAAACAACTGCTCAAAAGATAAACAAAGAATACTAGCAACCAAACAACAATAATCATCAGTGGGAGAAGTAAAGCTAAACCACTCGTGCAGCCTTCTGACCACCATGAGAAAATTTTACAAGGGACTGAGAGGAATGATTATGCTTAGGAAGACCTCTCTTCCTTCTTTGCACAACCATCCAAGAAAGATCACCCTTCAAAGGATTAGAGCAAGGGGAAAACGAAGGACAAGCCACCAAAGGCAAAACAAGAAGAGCACCAAGAATGTCACTCCCACAACCAATAGTAGTAATAGGAGCTGCAGATAAACTAACAGTCACAACACCATCAACAAAATCATCAGCAACAACAACAACAACCTTTGAAAAACCAACCACATTAGTAGCAACAGTAGATGAACCAACAACAACAGAACCAGAAGCCCCAACAACAACTGTAGAAGACCCAACAACAACGAAAGGTAATTAAGAACCATTAGCAAAAGAAGCCACAAGTTTAGGGGCCAAGACATCATCCCCAGAATCATCATCTAAAACAAAAGATTCACCCACAGTAAGATGCTCACGAAGAGCATCTTTCCACCAAGTAGTATAACTCTGACGATATTTTTGACAGTTAGCAGCTAAATGACCTATAGAAAAACATCTCCTACATCGAAAAGGAAGACCTTCATAATCAAGAATCTGAGACCATGGTCTAGCCCCCACCATCAAAATGATCTCCCCAGGTAAATCTTTTGAGGTATCAATGCCCACAAGAATGTAGGTGAAAGTAGGATGATAATAGATAAGAGAAGACGAATTAGCCATAATAAACCTACCAATAGCATTTCCAATAGACTCAAATCAAGAAGGAGTCAAAAATTGAAGAGGAAGATTAGGAAGTCTGACCCAAGTAGGAACAACACTAATAGATTTAGAAAGAGGGTTGAAAGAAGGGAACCAAGGCCAGAGAGAAAGCAAGCACTTTCCCCACAACCAAACACCCCCTTCCAACACTTGAGCCCTATCCTCCTCAGATTGAAAAACAACAAAAAAACCCCTAGCCAAAGGATAGAGTTCAATCCTATCCTCAATAATAGGCCTCCAAGACTCCAAAACCCATTTGTGAAAATTTGGAAGGGAAGGCCATAAACCATTAAATCTACAAATGAGAGTAGAACAAGAAAAATAATCTTCTTTATCCAACACCTCCTACCCATAAATAATAGTAGGGGAAAAAGAAGAGCACCATAAGGGTTTACCCTTAAAAGAGGGCAAAGAAGAAGAAGGGATTTTACCACTAGAACCAACCACCTTAGCAAAGGCCTAAGAAATAGGGCACGAAAGAGGGACATCCACATGCAGTGACCCAAACCCTAAAGGAGGAAAATCAGAAGCAACAAACCCAACTAGCAAAGGCCTTGAACCATCAGGAGACTCAGCTGAAGATAGCGGTGACCCAACAACAAGTGGTGAGCCATCTGTAGACACCCGCGAGCCAACAACACATGACCCAACACTGACCAAAACTGACCCAGTAGAAGCTGACAACACATTGGAAGCCGACAACACACTAGAAACTGACAACACACCAAATTTCGACTGCACACTAGAAGCCAACGATGCACCAGAAGTCAACGACACACCATTCATAGAAAGCAAGAGGGTTTTAGCAGAGGGAGGGATAGTCATTCTAGCAAAGAGTGGCAGAGCCATACAATCAACTAGATTGTTTATGTAGTTAGCTAGACTAATTATAAGCTAGAAGGGATATGATATTTTGTTATCTGTGAATGCCTAATCTGCAATTAGCTAACAAGAGACAAACAAACAAGGTTAGCCAAGTTAGAAATCCAAACAAAATTCCTTATGATATTTTCAATCAAATAAAGACAAGAAAACATGGGAAAACCATGAATTAATACAAGATAAAAGCATGTAATCCTATCTAACTTGATCAAACCTCCATCCCATAGGGGGATTGGTGCTCCTTTGATGTGGAAACTAGCACTTTCCCAATCCCTTTGATCAGCTTCCAAGATGTGGATGATTCCAAGTATGAGATTTATGAAAACAAGCTAAAATATGATAAAAGTGGTGTAAATGGGTGATCTCTAGGAGTGAAAATGCCTATAGTGATATTGCATGAAATTGTGGATCCAAATCAAGTAGAAGGAGCCTCTACTTATAGGATTCAAGGGTTGAAGAAAGAGTGAAATTGGTGAATGTGGGATTAAAATGGGAGCCAATAGGAGTATGACACTTGTCACAAGGCTAATGGATGAAGGTGGAGCACATTTTGGGGAATGTACAGAGTTAAGAGGATGTAAGGGAGTTGGATGAATATGGTTGAGGGTGTAAGAGAATGTTGTTGAGAGTGTAAGAGAGATTAATGGCCTTGTAAGAGACAAGATGACATGTAAAAGAGATTAAATGCCTTTGTAAGAGGTATTTATGAGTTTGTAAGAGGCTTTAAAGCCATTTGGAGGGAAATTGAATGAAGGGGCGATTGGGAGGAATATTCCTAGGAATATGCCATTGTGATGATAAATAGGGTATTTAGTTAATTAAAAGAAATGATTTTCATGTGCAACTTGGTTAGTTGACCATGGGTTGATTTAACTTTAGTGAAGTTAAAAGCTACAGAAATGGGTAATGATGATTAGGGAGAGATTAGAGTTAATTAATTCAAAATTTAATTAACTCAAGTGGGTTAGGGTATTTGTGACATTTAATTAAATAGTTTAATTTATTTAATCAAATGAGAGGACTTTAGGGAAATTTAATTAAATGATTTAATTTTAATTAAATAGGATGAACATTAGTCAGAAGAATGTGAATTAATCTAATAAAGTTAATTATTTGATTAATAATAGAAGTTGATGAATTTAACTAAATAATAAAGATTATTTAATTATTTGGTTAGTCTGAAGTGATTTATAAAGAAATGATGTTAATTAATCATAATCAGATGTGTAATACTGATCAAATTTTTTTGAGTGTCTACATTTTGCCCCTCTTTGAAGTAAGGTACCTGCTACATTGGTTCAAAGAATAACATTGTTGAGATCAAAATTTAAAAAATTTATATTTTTTTGGATGCCCCACTATTGCCCCAGCGGAAGAAATTACGCTGCTACACTACTCCCTCAAGAGATCAGGCGAAAATTATAATTTTGGGTCGAGCTCATGAAAAAGTTTCCACCATGGTTCCAACATAGAAAATAGCCTACGAGACACAAAAATGGGCCCACGATGATAAAAATGGGCCAAAACAAGCTTTGTTGTGTGAAAAATAGATGAACGGGTTAAAAAACCCTAAATTTTTAGCTTAATTAGGAGGGTTGGGGTCATTTTCAAATCATTTGTTCACTTTGCATTCTAGAATTCTTGCCATTTTGGTCTGAGGTGTTGACAGAATGGCTGCTCATGCACTTCCTAGACATTGGATGGAGCGGGTTCATGAGTTCCAGCAGGCTCCAGACGCAGGACCCCCAGTATGAAAACTAAAACTTTTCTCATTTTTCGTGCTTTTGGTGCATTTATTAAGGTCCAAGTAGGTCAGACAAAAGCATATCTATAGGGCGTCACTTTTTCTAATGTTGACATCGCTTTTGTCCATGTAGCACTACCTTTGTGGTATAGCACTGTGTGACTTAGTTAGGGTCTAGGGTTGCATTTGCAATGCTGACCCGCCTTTGTGATAAAGCGTCGTGTGATCCATGAGGGGTGGACCGTTGAGGAGAAATGTTGATTTACCTTTGCGATGAAGCACCACATGAGCCTAGATGAGTAGAGGGCCGCCCAAAGATGTTGATTCACCTTTGCGATGGGGTGCAACCTTCGATTATGGTGTCACTTTTGCAAAACACAGAGCGTCGCTTTTACAAATGTCGACTCATCTTTGCAATTTAGAGTTTTTTAATTTTTTGAATTTGCGTCATTTTGATAAAAGCTTGATGTCGTGTGCATTTTGAGTGCAGGAGGTCCTTTGGCCACTCCACTTGAAGGAGCACAGATGTCAAATATTGCACTGAGCGAGGCATTTGATAGATGAGGCACTATTTTTTCTTGGTGCGATTGGGTTTAGAGACGTTGCCTAGATGTTAGTGATCCTCACACACTTAGCCATGATTATAGCCCTCATGCAGTGATGGCGGAGTGAGACTTCGTCCTTTCATTTACTGATGGGAGAGGCCACTATCACTCTTGAGGATGTATGGCGGATCCTACGGATCCCTATCCACAGAGAGAGGATTATATATGATGTTAAGTTCGACGGTGATGCCATTTTCCAGGTACTGGGAGTTGATTAGTATATGACATATAGCGGGCATATCAATTTGCACTAGTATGAGGGGATTGCCTCATATTTGACTTTGTTTGTTAGTGAATTGATCTTGGGAGTCCTTGTTCATGAAAAATGAGCGAGAGGCTACAACATTGGATGGGGCATAGTTTGGTCCTGTATGATGGAGGAGATGACTGTTTATGCCTGGGGGCTAGTGGTCCTTGCTTCATTACATCATGACATGGACCAAGTGGTATATTGTGGGGGTTGCAACATTGGAGTTGGAGTGACATTACTCCACATCTGGGCCTATGAGCACATAGTGGTATTGAGGCCTACTATTACAGATGTACAAATAAATCATGATGATCCTATAGTGTATAGGCATGGGGGCATGACAACACTGCATTATACAGGTATCACTAGCATCTTGCACTGGAGGCGGGTCATTGATGAGATGACAATCTTTAGGCGGAGGCCTTGGATCCTCTACTGTAGATGGCACAATGATGATGAGCATTTATTCTACTATTTCCAGACTAGGTACATGCAGGGGTAGGACCATATGATGATCAAGTGCTACCTTCCTAACAATGTAGTGAGATAGTTTGGAGAGGTGCAGGATGCACCTGATGATGCCTACATAGAAATCTTTGCTGGGAGGTCACAAGATTCAACATGGGGACAATAGATCGAGCCTAAGGTGGCACTTGATGAGTTCAGGAAGCTCGTGATGCAGCCATGGATATACTTTGTTGGTCCCTAGGATGTTAGGACTACACAAGCATATGACACATATTGGCAGGCACATGCCTCAATCAAACTCGCACTGTCGATCATTCCAGTAGCAGGTAGGGGATAAGTGAGAGGGCCTTAGATTGGTCAACTTCCGCAACAGCCACCATAGGGGCCAATAGGGGGTCATGATGGGCAGGATGGGAATGTTCTATTGGTTGAACCAGTGGACTAGAGGGTACCAAAATAGCCACCATCGGGTCCTAATCCACGAGACACTCAAATAGTAGCTTTGTAGGCACGGGTGCAGGTATTGATAGGGCAGCTACAATAGGCCACAACATAGATACAGGTGCTAACATAGGAGAGAGATCAGGCTAGATAGGAGGTTGTACAGGAGTGGTAGATGAGACAAGATGTTGACCTCAGCTTGGCACAGGAGACAGGGTGTTGACAACAGCTAGAGGCCGCAACACAGTAGGCATAGGGGCAGCCGATGGTCCTCACATAGATGTATGGGATAACCATGCAGGAGGCTTCCTACTATAGGATGTTGTACTACCAAGCATTCCCAAAGGATCACGAGAGCCATACTTTTTGTATATTACCCAGGTAGCACCAAGCAGGTCTTGTGGGGGACCATCAGGCAGGTAGCCATCGGGATCTCATCGCTAGAGCTAGGGGAGTCACTGTGGTGACTGTCAAAGTGAGGGGAGCTTCGGGTTTTAGTATTGATAGACACTTTTTAGATGTACATCTTGATTATATGATGTATATACATTCATTGGTTGAGTTTTGATTAGCCTCTTGTATATTCTTTTTGATGACATTACACACCTGATTCTGATTGTATCATGACATTCGTCTTTTTTGATATATATGAGATGGCTCTAATGCGACATTTTATGATGTGATGTTCTTTTACTTTATGCGTTATGGATGTATGGATGTATATTATATGTATGGATATGATTTATGATTATGCTATGATGTTTTATGCTTTATGATGTGATGTATGCAATGCTATGGATGTATGACA
The DNA here is from genome assembly GCA_007258455.2 of Sequoia sempervirens. Lineage (NCBI taxonomy): Eukaryota > Viridiplantae > Streptophyta > Pinopsida > Cupressales > Cupressaceae > Sequoia > Sequoia sempervirens. The sequence continues at coordinate 431,225,400 of VDFB02000015.1, read as the reverse complement.
TGGATGCATATGTGATGTATGTTTCACCTTTCTTTTTCAGTATCTTTTCCATATGATGATGCAAGATGTATGTATGGATGCATTTATGAATGTGATGAATGGATTTAAATTCTTAGAATAACATATCTATATTATGATGATAATGCAAAATGTGATGATTTTAAGATGCTTAAAATAACAAATCTATATTATCCTAAACACCTTAGATGATGATGCAATTAATGAATGATGTTTCTTATTATGATGACATGCTATGATTATGCAGGATGGATGCACATATATTTTTTGGTGAATGTCATGATACCATGTTAGTACGAGGAGAAGATAGAAGAATGAGAGGGATCAACCCTTGATTCTGAGAATATGTAGAAGTCCAACAAGTCTATGAGTCATCAAGACTTTATTAGACATGATGATGAGTGATGATGATGATTTGCTTATATAGGGATTGGGGATATAAATGACATAACTTTCCTTAAGTTTGATAACACACATAGATACGATGCATCAAGGTATAAACAACCAGGATGGCGTGGTATCTAGTGCGATGGACTTTGACTCAACAAATAGATAGGAGTATCCTTGTTCACATTTTACATATGGAAACCTCACTAGGATGTATTTCAAAAATTCCAAACATCTCAGACCAAAACACAAAAAGGCATAACCTAACAATGTAATAGTCAACAAGTTGTTCAAAACCCCTTCCATACATACCTAACAAAGCAAGTATTCACCAATTTATATTACAAAAACATCCAACAAGCACAACAAACAAAAGATAATGATCAATTCCCTAGTCTTTTCTCTCAAAATATTTTAGATAGACATCATTGAGAGGTCATAGGAATAGGCACAATAAGATAAATCATAATAAAATATCAAGTAAACAAACAAGCTAATGTTCTTCATACCTCTAGCCAAGACTAAAATACGGTGACATCTGATGTTGATGTCCATTGTAGGAAAGATGTATCCTAGGATATGATGTTATTAGATGATTATGAGACTTAATGGGATGATGAGCTATTGATACCAAGAGTTGACCAACTTGTTTACATATTGACCTAGACTTAAGACTTTGACGTTTGAGTTTACACTTTTAAATTTGCTATACTTCTTGTTTTGCCAAAGGTTGAAGATGGCACTTGATTTACTGTGAGTGGATGTTTATTGCAGGTGAATGTGAAATGGGATAGATGATTTTTGGTTTTTTGAATGTTTTTGGTATTTTGAAATGTTTTGAGGTTGTTTTGGAATTTTTGAGATGTTTTGCAAATGTTTTGGTTTCCAATTTTCCAATGTTTTTGTGTTTTTTGAGATTTTGACTAGGAACCTAACCTAAGGACCTATCCTAAGGGCCTTGAGGGCTGATCAAAGAGCCTTGCCTACGTTATACACATAGAGACCACGTAGTTCGACTGATATAGACTTGCTTATTGATGACATATGAATAATTGGACTGCCAGTTTATTATGATGAACACCTAAAGGACCTATCCTAGGGGCCTCGGGGGTTGATCAAAGATTAGCCTTGCCTACGTTATACATGCAAAGACCACGTAGTTCAACGGACACAAACTTGTTTATTGTTGAGATATGAAAAATTGGGCTACCAATTTATTGTGATGGACACCTAAAGGACCTATCCTAGGGGCCTCAAGGGTTGATCAAATATTAGCCTTTCCTATGTTATACACATAGAGACCACGTAGTTTGACTAACACAGACTTGTTTATTGATGAGATATGAACAATTGGACTGCTAGTTTATTATGATGGACACCTAAAGGACCTATCCTAGGGGCCTCGGGGGCTGATTAAAGCTTAGCTTTGCCTATGTTATACATGCAAATACCTCATAGTTTGACATGGCAACTATTTTTTTGACTTTTCTATTTTCGACCTATTTTTGGATTTTTTGACATGTTTTAGATGTTTTTGGATTTTCTATTTTTATGAATGTTTTTGGATTTTTCGATGTTTAAGAATGATTTCAAGATATACACGAATATGATCTGATGCAAATATAGGGAATGCCCCCAACGTGATGTGATAAACTACCCTGATATAGGCAAGACAAACTGACCTTTGGAGTGCACCAAGTAGTACTAAAAGGGAACATGATACTTACACGAGATCAATCCATGATGCGAACATAGATGGGTGATGATGGGTGGAGGAATGCAGTGGGTGGATGCAATGGGAAATGATGCAGAATAAGCCAAAGAATCTATGGTGGATGGGAAGTGCTTTATTTACACAAGGCATCTGATTGCCAAGTTTTCACCAAGGTACTTGTCCAAAGCACCACCAAAGTGGTTTTCACTAGAGGATAATTTTTTTCTTTACTGTTTTCAATCCTTTTTTTTTTTTGGATTTTATGATTTTATTATTTTTTTTGTATTTTTGGATTTATACCTTGCAAGCTCAAGCATAATTTTTTTTTAGATGGGAGCTATTGATGAGATCCTACAAGGGCTCACCTTCTAGTGTGGATAATTGGTATGTTTATGACTTGTAGCTTGCCATGATGATGAAGGTTCCCAACTAATTTGGTTCAAAATTTCCCTTGCTATCTAGATTTGGCACATTTTTTTGATTTTCCTTCAACACGAGCTCTCCGACTTGGAAGGACCGACTCTTGATCTTCTTATTATAGCTCATTTTGAGATGGTTTTGATAAACCTACAGGTGGTTCAAGGAATCCATGCACTGCTCATCTAGTAATTCTAGCTCATTCAACCGTGACACCTGATACTCCTCATCAGTGACAAGATTCTACAATGATATTCTCAAGGATGGGAGCTCAACCTCAATAGGAAAGATGGTTTTAGATTCGTAAACCAAGGAGAAAGGGTTTACACCTATAGGTGTATGGATACTTGTTCAGTAGGCCCATAAGGAATGGTTTAGCTATTAGTGCCATTCACAACCAACTTCATTGATTGCTTTCTTTAGGATTTTTAGAATGGTCTTATTGGAAGCCTCATCTTGGCCATTACCTTGGGGGTAATACAGGGTGGAGAAGTGACGTTGGATATTAAATCTTTGGTATAGCTCACAAACATCTTGGTTTTTGAAGGGCGTTCCATTACCGGAGATGAGGGCTTGTGGAACATCATAACAACAAATGAGGTAATTCATGATGAATTTAGAGATCTGTTTCCTTGTGATATAGGTTATCAGGATGGCTTCTACCCACTTTGTGAATTATTCAGTGGCAGTGAGAATGAACTTGTGTCCATTAGATGAGGTAGGTGTGATTTTCCCAATGAGGTCGAGTCCCCACTATGAGAAGGCCAAGGTGTGGTGATTGGTTGGAGCTCTCGAGTTGGTGCATGGATGAGATCCCCATGCTGTTGGCATTGCATACATTTTCAAACATAGTCATGAGCTTCCTTCTCCATAGTAGGCCAGTAGTACCTAGTCCTCAGTAGTTTCTTGGCCAAGGTCATACCACTTGAATGTGAACCACAAATGTTGTTGTGTACCTATGTTAATGCAGTCAAAGCATCCTCAGGATTAAGGCATTGTAATAAGGTTCCTTCGATACTCCTATGGTAGAGGGTGTCGCCTAAGATGAAAAAGCGGGATGAATTTTTTATGAAGGTTTTCTTGAGATTCAAGGTGATGTTGATGAGGATGAGTCCTATTTTTAAGTAGGTGAATATATCATGGTACCAAGGATCACTGAGACCAACGATTTCATATACGAACTCAAATTCTGGTACCTTGAAAGCTGGTACAAAAATCTTCTCTACAAGGAATTCATGTTTATAGACATTCCTTGGAATATCTAGCAATGATCCAATTGTAGCCATAACATCAATTGCTCTGTTGTTTACCCTCAGTATCTACTCAAATGTTATGTCGATGAAGAACTCCTTGAGATCCTCTACCATATTTTTGTATGGGGTAAGCTTGTCATCCTTAGTTTGATATTCATCATTGACTTGATTGATAACTAGTTGTGAATCCCCATAGACCTTGAGTGCCATGATTTGCCATTGTACTGCAATTTGAAGTCCTATGACAAGAGCTTTGTACTCTGCAATGTTATTGGTGCAAGGGAAAGATAATCTATATGATTTTTGGATACAATCCCCTTGTGGTGTGATGAAGAAGATTCCTCTCCTGACCCATACTATGCGTATGATCCATCAAAGTATACCTTCCAATGGTCTGCGACATTTAGGAGGAAGATTGACTCATTTGGAAACTTTGATACCAGTGGGTTTTCTGTATATATGGGAGCTTTAGCCAATTGATCTGCAATTGCTTGTCCTTTGATAGCTTTTCATTCTACATATTCAATGTCATACTCTGTCAAGATCATCACCCACTTAGCCATTTGTCCTGTGAGTGTTGCCTTTGAAATTAGATACTTTAGGGGATCTATCTTGGTGATGAGCTTAACTTGGTGAGCAAGCATGTAGTGTCTAAATTTCTATGAGGCAAACACTACTACAAGACAAGCCTTCTCAATGAACATGTAGTTGAGCTCGTGTCCCACTAGGGTTCTGTTGATGTAGTAGATGGCTCTCTCTTTCATTGTTTCATCATGCTAAGCCAAAAGAGCATTAAGAGTTGTTGCCATGGTTGAGATGTAAAGGATTAATGGTTTATACAGGATTGGTCACATGAGGACTGGTGGCATAAGAAAGTATTCCTTGATTTGATTAAATGCCTTATCACATTTCTTGTCCCACTTGTAGGTTACCCCCTTGTGAAGCAAATGAGAATAGGGAACAGTTTTATCGGCCAGCTGCGCTATGAATCTTCTAATTGATTGAAGCCTTCCCTATAAACCCCTCAATTGTTTTAGTGTCCATGATGCTTCCATGCCAAGGATTGCTTTGAATTTTATGGAATCAATCTCAATTCCCCTCATTGACATAATATATCCCAAGAGCTTTCTTGAAGTTACACTAAAGACACATTTCTTGGGGTTGAGTCGTACCTTATATTCTTCTAACCTATCAAATATTGGTCATAGTGTTGCTATGTGGTCTTGGTTTTCCTTGATTTGGCTAATATATCATCCACATAGTCCTCCACAGTCTTGTGGATCATGTCATGAAAGATCAAGGTCATAGCTCGTTGATATGCAACTCTGACATTTTTAAGCCTGAATGGCATCATATTCCAACAGTAGATGCCCCATGGACAAGTGAAGGCTATTTTATGTTGGTCATCCTTTGCAATCATAATCTGGTTGTATCCTAAATTTTTTTCCATTAATGATAGAATTTCATTCCCCATTGTCAGATCTACAATCATATCTATGTTGGGAAGGGGGAAATCATCCTTAGGACATGCTTTATTCAGGTCTCTAAAGTTGGTGCAAATGCTTGGAAATAGGTACAAGGTTGGAAACCCATTCTAGATAATCAATGGGTCAGATGAATCCTGCATCAAGGAGTTTCTGTAGCTCAAGTTTGACCAATAAGGCATTTGTGGATGCATCTTTCTCAATTTTTGTCACACAGGTTTTTCCTTGGGATACACTGCTAAATGATGGACCACTACTTTTGGATCAAGGCCTGACATGTTGACGTAGGTCCATGCAAAGTTCATTTTCTTTCCTTTAGAAATGCTACTAGGTTTTCTTGCTCCTCAGTCAAAAGTGACTCGACGTAGAAAGTGATGTGCAGGGTCTCTTCAGTTCCCAAGTTCATTGGGTTGCACTTTTCTACTAAGATTGCTGATTTTTCTTGATGGATAACACTAAGGGGAAGATTGAATCCCTCATCCTTTGGCACCTTGGAGAGGTTTTCACCATCAGATATGCCCTTTATTTTTACTATTTTTGGATTGAAAAGTGCCACAATGTGGTTTTCACTTAAATATTGAGACGTTACTCTTAGATTTTCAATTTTGTGACTAAGAGATTCAATCATTTCCCCATAGTACACATGCGTATCCAAATCTATGTCAAACCTTGCTTTGTGATCTCCACATGGTAGATTATCCCTTAGTCCCATGAATTTTGAGAGAGCCTCATCATTTTCAAATGTATCTAAGATCGGTGGTCCTCGATCACAGTCGATGAGTTGGGGGTAAATGAGCTTTAGCTCAGTGACTTGGTTGTTTGACTCGAATGACATGGAGATGATCATGAAAAGGGAGGAATCCTCAAATAACATAGGTAGGTTGAAGATAGGGTCTTCAAAGGGACTACTAAGTGATACAAGGATCGAAGAGGAAGCTTTGACCATTTTAACAGGAGCACCTTTTCCAAGTATGGTTAACCTTTTAGGGGTACATTTGAGGCCAAGATTCTTAAGGCGCTTCTTAGGAATGATAGGTTCTAATAGGTCATTATCATTTTGCCCGAGCTTTTCATTTTTGTTGTAACCCCAGCCAAACATTAACTATAGACCCTTGTTGTCCTTGTCCATCGGGAAAATGGTTGCAGGTCAATTATCTTGATATAGGATACCTGAGACATCTTCTTCATCCACAACTTCTTTGCTCAAATCCCCCCACTTTTTGAAGGTGCTAGTAGATGTTGTGAATGTCTGGGATGCGCCTTCACTAGGTTGTGGTTTTCCATGAGATTTAGGAGATTGAGGTAACTCTCCAACCACATATGCACATTTATGTAAGTTATAGTCCCCACAACCATTATCTTTGATTACAACTTTGATATCTGGGATGATCTAGATGATGGGTGTCTTTGTCTCATAAGTGGAGGCTAAAGTGGATGGGTTGACATAGGGAGATGTGGGTCCCTCATCATTTTTTGAAACTTGGGGCATCTTGTAATATTTGGCTTCTAGATTCTTGCAATAATAGAAAGGTTTAGGGTTGCCATGGATCATGACTTCTTGATTTTGGTAAGGGAATTTTACACATCGGTGGAATGTAGATGTGACAACTTGCATCCTGTGGATCCATGGACGCCCTAGGAGAATTTTTTAGGGAAGCTCAAGGTCAAGAAACTGACAAGTGGTTTCCATGATTGTCGGCACCACTTGGATGGGGAGTTGAATGGTGCCTTGGGATACTCGTTCTTTGTCATCGTAGGCCCTGATGGTGATACCTTTTCATTTTTCAATGACATCCTCTGAGAATCCCAAATTATTTATTAGCTATAGGGTACAAATGTTCAAACCTGCACCTCCATCCACCAAGACCCATTTGAATATGTTCTTATGGACCAAGACCTCAAGGTGAAGTGCACGGTTATGTGATGGTTGGGTCAAGAGGTCATGCTTGGAAAATGTAAGGAGATGTGGTGTAGTAATGTGTCCAACCATAGCTTGAAATTGGTCTGCATCAATGTTTGTGGGAATGAAGGATGCAACCAAGGCTTTCTCTAGGATGTCCCTATGTGCAGGCAATATTTTAAGCAATTCAATGATGGAAATTTGGGCTGGGGTCTTTTTCAGTTGTTCCAAGACACTATAACCACTAAGATTTGATTTTGGATTGGTAGGTGGTGCCCTAGGTCATGGTGATGGTCCTATGATATAAATCTTGCTACTGCGTGTGGTGACTCCACACTCGGCTCTAGGTCCTTTGATATTGATAATTGTTACAAACTATCCAATGATGCGACAACATGGTCATAGATATGGTTTACATTGGTGTAGTTCTTTCTTTTCCATTGTTGTTCCATTTTTTGTGATCCAACATGGGATTCGTGTATATCTTGAGATCTTGATTTCCTACGGATTGTTCAATGGTTATGACTTTATAGTCAATGAGATCTTGGATGAGATTTTTGAGTCTCATACAACTAGTTGTTGTGTATCCCTTGATTTTGTGAAAATCGCAAAGGTGCTTCTCATTATACCAGGGTTGTTTAACTTGAGGCTCTTGGTAATTTTTATAGATGGGAAGTGTGATAAGGTTTGCTTGTACTAGTTGTTGCATGACAGATTCAATGGGTTCTCCTAGTGGTGTATACTTTCATTTTGGTGGGTATTTGTTCCTTGGGGGTGGTCCTCCTTGAACATTCACATTGTTGACTATTTGATTATTCAGTGTTGTGATGTATTTGTTTGTGGGGTGTTTTGGTGAGTGGGTTGTTGTGTGTTAACTTGCGGTTGATGGGTGTTTTGTGGGTATGTTTTTGTGTTTTTCCTTGGAGCACTAATAGCAACTTTAGCATTAACAACACCATCGTTGGTAATATTTTTATTCTTAGCCCAAGTGCAAGGTTTGTCATTGTGGCTTGTTGATGGTCTATTGTCTTGGAACATGGGTGTGTGCCCTTGTGCTATGAGGGCTCTTTCAATGTTGAGATCCTTGGGGATTAGTTGGTCATATGTTGTGATGCATTGCATTTTCAAATGGAAGGACACCTCCCTTCAAGATTAGAGATGATGGTTCCAATTTTTTGTTCCTTTGGCATGGACCATTTTCTTTTACTGGCTCTAGATCTCTATCATTGTAAGAAAGCTGCAAATGTCTCTCCCTTAGCTTGTTTTAGGTCGAATAATTCCTCCAAGCTTACATCCATGTCTAGGTTAAATGAGTAGTTTTATATGAATAGGTCCACAAATTCTTGGAACTTTTTGATCCCAAGAGACCGAGAACCATTCCATTGCAGGACCAGCCAAGCTTTAGGGTAAGAGTCGCATCAAATAAGAATCGTCTTACACTACTTCCATGCAATGTATGTGAAATTCTCTAATATGATCCTCATGATTTCCTTTTCTGTGGTATTTGTCAAATTTTGGTATTTTGAATCTTGGTGGGAATGGAACCATAGTGATATTCCTATCAAGTGGATAGGGGCACAAATCTCGTTGGGTGTATGATTTTTTTGCTTTTCCAGATTGGATGTCTTGTATTTGCTGCGAGAACAATTTGACCTGTGTGGAAAGATCGATTTGTGGATTGGGTGATGGAATGTGTGTGTTTTGGGATGGTATGGTTTGTTGGGTAAATGATGGAGTGGTGTGTGTTATTTGCATGTTAAGGTTCAAGGAATTTTGCTGCATGTTTGTGAAGGGTTTCTAGAAGTTTTGTTGTGCGAGCAATGCTTGTTGGTATGCCTTCTATTGTTGTTGTTGTGCCAATAGTGCCTGTTGTTGGGCCTGTTGATGTGTTGTTTGTTGTTGTTGTGATATCAATGCTTGCTGTTGCACGTGGTGTTGTTGTAAAGCTTGCTGAAAGGCTTGTTGTTGTAACAAGGCTTGTGCTTGTGCTTGTTGTGCTTGGTAATGAGCTTGTGCTTGGGCTTGAGCTTGAGCCTATTGTTGTGCCTATTGTGTGGCTTGTTGTTGCTGTAGCAAGGCTTGTGCTTGCGCTTGTGCTTGAGCTTGCACTTGGGCTTGAGATTGAGCTTGCGCTTGGGTTTGTACTTGATCCTATTGGTATTGTAGTAAAGCATGCACTTGTGCTTGTACTTGGGCTTGAGCTTGAGCTTGTTGGGATTGTAATTGTTACAATGCCTTTTGGTAAGCTTGTTGCATTGCTTGCAATGTGATGCTATACTAATTTACGATATTAGGATTCAGAGGTGGAGGTGGGGAATTTTGAAGGATGGTGTGAGATGATGTGACAAGAGGTTGTTGGGGTGTTTGTTGAGGTATTTTTTGAGTGATGACAAGGGGCTGAGTGGTAGTTGGTGGATTCAAATTCGTAGTTGGTATGCTTGGTCCTTGTGAGACTAGACTTTGGGATGTTTGAGGTGTTGTAGATGATGTGATTTGTGGTTGAGATATTTGGGATGATGACACTTGGTGTTGCAATATCAGTGGCATGTTCAGAGGATTTGATATGATAGATGTATTGATTTGATTTGTGCTTGGGGGGTTGACTTTATTTGGTTGATTTTGGATTGATGTGTTCAATGAAGGGATTTTCCCTATACCTTGAATTGGTGTAGATGATGATGTTAAGATAGGGAATGGTGGGTAAATTTGTGATGTGTTCCCTTGTGAAAGTGAAGATGAAGCATTGAAGGTATCCACTTGTCCGAATAAATCCACTTGTCCTTGTGAGATGTTGGGGGTATAACCTTGTGTAGCAAGGTCATAAGCGGGTGTGGCATGAAAAGTGGATGAATTTTTTGTATCATGGAAGATGAGTGGCACATATGGTTGTTGGGGGTCTTGTGGGATGTTTTTTGGAATACCCAATACTATGTTGGCCTCTAAATTTTGATTGTTGACAAGTGGGTGTTCTTGAAGATCTTGAAGTAGTGAGCTTTCCTTGGTGATCATGGGTTGACTTGGTGCATGAGATGATGATGGTTGAGAGATGGGTTGGATTATGCTTGGGAATGAGGGTGTGAATGATGTTTGTGGTATGTTCCCCAAAGGTTGTTCAATAATGGTGCTTACATCAAAATTAGAAGGGAGTTTTGCTCCTTTTTCCAATGCCAACATGCATTGGGTAGGATTGTGTTGAAAATTTTGTGGGTTTCTAGATTTTGTACTAGTTCAAGAAATTCATCTTGGGACATCTCTTTGAAGTTGTTTGTAACATCCTCCACTTGACATTCCCCCTCTTGAGTATCTTGAGGTAGTTGAGGGGGATTAAGTGGAGGGTTGGTAGATGTTCTTGGATTTAATTCGGTTTGACTCAAGTCACTTGTGGTGGATGTTTCTTTGTTTTGCTCCATGATCTTCTTGTGTTGTGACCTTGTTTGGACCATAAAATTGGGATCAAATTTTAGGAATATGTGGGATGAACCTTTACTCCTTTGGTTGATCTAAAATTTAGGTACAAAAAGAAATTCTAGGACGTGTTTTAGGATCAAATGATGATGTGGTAAATGAGAGGGGTGAATGATATGGATTTTTTGAACTCTTGAGACTTTGGATTAATACTAGACCTTAGGATTTTGATTTTGATTTGGATGATGACCTTGTAAACCCTAAGATCTATTAGATGTGATCTTAGGATAAACTTGTCCAAAAGGGGTTGCTAATTTAATTAAGTGTGTGAGAAAGGATTCATTCCCACACACCTAACTAAACAATATGATTTTGATTTGGTCTAAGTGATTTACCAAAAGTCTAGCATAAGGATGTTTCCAAAGTTAAGTTGTTTGTGAGATGGATTTTTGATAAATGTTTGAGGGATGGATGAAGATGTTTGTTTTGACCCTAGATGAACCTAGAAGGACTTTGTTTACAATACCAAGGTTTTGAAGACCATGCTTTACCTTATAAATGACTCAAGATCAACAACTTAAATGAGGGGCTCATATTGGATATACAAGTTTGGATTATCCCTCATGGAAATGCGTCTATAAAAATTCCTTACCAATTAGATGTTCCTATTTTGGTAGAGTGCTACAAGATGTTTCTTGATGGACTTTTGACTATGACGCCTAAGTTTGAAGTGACAAAATTTGGACCTTTATTTTGGAATTTTGATTTTATGAGAAATCATGAATACAAGAACATGTGTGGGGTTCAATTGTGATTTTATCTTGATTAATGAATTATTTTTACCACATCAACTTGTCTTGCTTAAATTTCAAACTAAATGTCTATGTCTAAGCTCCTTTTCATTCCACAAGGTCCGTTATGCAAAAATAAAAGAGCTAAGGCCATAGTTTCCCTAGGTTGACTTTGAAGAGAGTGAATTGAGATATGAGCCCAAGTATTTAGAAGCCTCTAAGGATGGGATCCTTAGGGACAAGCAATAATAATTGAACTCTTCAAAGGTATTCACTCTTTTCAAAGGGTTTAAAATTTTGGTGATTGTTAAGTGTTTGTTTCAATGTTTTGGAATCAAGTAATGTGTTCAACTGACTTGCAAAATGCACAATCCTAGGTTGAAGAGATACTACTTGTTGATTCCCCAATCAAATTGCTCCAAACACTAAGACAAAGTGAACAACTAGAGATTTGGTGGCACTAGCTCCCCCTTACATCGTACACACTTCTTGGATGCACCAAATCTCAAACCCTAAAGATCTAAAGATCTGAAGATCTGAAGGATTTTCTATTTCTACAAATAAATAGTATACGGGGCGGCTTCGAAATGACCATTCCTGCACCAGCAAGCATAAAGGTTTTTGGTCACTGCAACAAGTTAGTTCTTAGTTCAAATATTCGAGATAAAACTCTGGTGCCATACACATGACAAGATTAGCTCAATTAAGAGGCCTCTGAAAACATAAATAGTGGAACATGGGGCGGCTTTGAAATGACCATTCCTGCACCAGCAAGCATAAAGGTTTTTGGTCACTACAACAAGTTAGTTCTTAGTTCAAATATTCGAGATAAAACACTGGTGCCATACACATGACAAGATTAGCTCAATTAAGAGGCCTCTAAAACCCTTCCTAAGAAGAGATTTAAACATATCACACGGATACTAGGGGTGGCACTTGTCGATATGGGACAACCACACCAGCTGGTTAATGAATTTCATCACCACTGTTTCATTTATATAGTGGATCAAATATGAAAGCACCACTTTGGGCTATTCCCTCTATCAATTTGGGAGGTAGGCCCTTCTAAAGGTAGCACTTTGACATGAAAATAAATGTGCAAAAAGAAGCAAGATGTTTTTCATCACCCAAGATTTCCAAAAGGCACGAGGGGAGAGGATACACACCTTAAATGCACAAAACCAAGAAAATAACACTTTGAGTGTTTCTCTTCACCCAAGATCGCATGAAGTGCAAGGGGATAGGATATGTACTCGAAGCGTGTCAAAGACAAGATCGCTCACTTCAAGAACTTGTTTGTTTTAACCTTCAAAGCAATGGTGAATTCATTTTAAGCACCAAACTAAGTGTGAGTTTGCCTTGTTCAATTTTAATTCCTCATAGCAATGATCTAGTAAGTTTGTATGTTCATTTTTAACCAACTTGAAAAGCTTAAGTTAATGATTAATTTTAAGCCCAAAGTAATGCTAGCTGATCCTAAAACAAAAAATGAAAAGAAAAATTGGAAATCCTAGGCTATTAGAATGAGCATAAAAAATGCTTTTGATTTTCCAAGTTAATGCTTCTCCTCAATCTGCAAAGGTGGCGTTGGACATGAAGGTGACGCTATACCTACAACAAAGGCGACATTGAAAGCAAAAGTGACACTTTGATGAATTACAAAAGAAAAACTTTGTAGCAGACAAAGAGCGTAAAAATGACACAACAGAAGCAAAGGCAACACATAAACAAAAGTGACGGTCTGGTTGAGAATATAAATTAATAGTCTGATTGAGAAGATAGAAGTGATGCTTCTACAAAGGTGATGTGACAAAGCATTGCGATAACGACGCGATGTGACAAAGGTGATGCTATATGTGGAAGCGACATTGTACCTCTAGTCAAAGGCGACATTGAAAGAAAAGGCCAAAATTTGTGGACCCAAGGTAGGCATTGCCTTCCTGTAGCTGCAAAAAACATCAATTTGAAGCCAAAATATCAAATTTTAAAAAGGTTATCCCTCCTAGAGCCAAAATGTGAATGCCTAATCTACAATTAGCTAACAAGAGACAAAAAAACAAGGTTAGTTAAGCTAGAAATCCAAACAAAGCATTCCCTGTGAGATTCTCAATCAAACAAAGATAAGAAAACATGAACAAAACATGAAATAACACAAGAAAAAAACATGTAATCCTATCTAACTTGATCAAACCTCCATCCCATAGGGGGATTGGTGCTCCTTTGATGTGGAAACTAGCGATTTCCCAATCCATTTGATGAGCTTCCAAGATGTGGATGATTCCAAGTATGAGATTTATGAAAACAAGCTAAAATATGATGAAAATGGTGTAAATGGGTGATTGCTATGAGTGAAAATGCCTAAAGTGATATTGCATGAGATTGTGGATCCAAATCAAGTACAAGAAGCCTCTACTTATAGGATTCAAGGGTTGAAGAAAGAATGAAATTGGTGAATGTGAGATTAAAATGGGAGCTAATAGGAGTGTGACACTTGTCACAAGGCTAATGGATGAAGGTGGAGCACATTTTGGGGAATGTGCAGATTTAAGAGGATATAAGGGAATCGGATGAATATGGTTGAGGGTGTAAGAGAATGTTGTTGAGAATGTAAGAGAGATTAATGCCCTTGTAAGAGACTAGATGACATGTAAGAGGACTAAATGCCTTTGTAAGAGGTATTTATAAGTTTGTAAAAGGCTTTAAAGCCATTTAGAGCGAAATTGAATGAAGGGGTGGTTGGGAGGAATATTCCTAGGAATATGCCATTGTGAGGATAAATAGGGTATTTAGTTATTTAAAAGAAATGATTTTCATGTGCAACTTGGTTATTTGACCATGGGTTGATTTAACTTTAGTGAAGTTAAAAGCTAGAGAAATGGGTAATAATGATTAGGGAAAGATTAGAGTTAATTAATTTAGAATTTAATTAACTCAAGTGGGTTAGGGGATTTGTGACATTTAATTAAATAGTTTAATTTATTTAATCAAATGAGAGGACTTTAGGGGAATTTAATTAAATGATTTGATTTTAATTAAATAGGATGAACATTAGTCAAAAGAAAGTGAATTAATCTAAGAAAGTTAATAATTTGATTAATAGCAGAAGTTGATGAATTTAACTAAATAATAAAGATTATTTAATTAATTGGTTAGTCTGAAGTGATTTATGAAGAAATGATGTTAATTAATCAGAATCAAATGCATAATATCGATCGGGACCTTTTGAGTGTCTACATTATCATAATTATATTGCTTGATTATTATAACAAAGATAAGCTAGAATAGGGTATTATGATAATTATAGTATGGTATTTGTATTGTTTGAATAAGTTATGTTGCTTGGCAATGAAATGGATGAAATCCTAATAGACTTGTATTATGCCATTGCTATTTAGAGTATGATGTTATTTTATGAATACCTTTATTTGGTAGTTTAACCATGGCTGGAGAACTTATGTTCTTGATTGTTTATAACCCTTGAAAGTAGGAGATTAGTTTATTCCCTAGGGTTAGGGTATACACTTGAATGTGTTTATATTGATATTCAATAATAGGGTTGAGAAACATATTAGAAATATATACATTCTAATAACCTTTTAAAAGATATTATCTTATACTTGACCTAGAGTCTATACCTATTCACGGTATTCCAATCTTAAAGGAGAGGATTTTACGTCATGGAAAACCAAAGCCATAATGCAAGGAGATTTTAAGGTGCAGAAGCACAAACTCCTCTCAAGCTGAAAATATCCTCTAGATTAGATATGAACTTAGCATACATTTTAAACATCTGAATATTTGTGTCATATTGAGGGAAAGTATATGATTGTTTATGAACATACAAACATAGGCACCTCATATAAATGATGCAAAGGATAACGTGGAAAGAACCACAAGGAAATTGGAGATTAGTTAAAAGGTTCTTAGTTGAATTTACTAGAAATTAAATAGCTAATTATGTTGACTTATTATTGAATATTACTATAAACATAAGATTTTATATGATATTTAATGTCGAGGATAACCCAATCAGTTATGGCATCCTAGAAGGATGGAGCCATACTGGATATGAAAACAAAGAGTCTAAAATTCAATACGAAGAAGTAATCTTCAAATCAAGTTTAATTTTGAATTATTATACATATTGACATATTAATAGTGCTTTAGATTGAGACAAGATGAGTCCAGTTGGTGACATGGTGTCATCAGTATTAACTAATTATGTATGAATTAGGGGAGTCGTTACTCCCATGATTAAAAGAAAGAACTTGAATAAGAGGCGGTTGTCAGTCCCAAATTGTTACATGTAAGTAACAAGGTATTCAAGAGGTTGGGTGAAACCTAATTGGTTAGTTAGATCAATGTAAGTGTGTTATCACTTTTAAATGAAATCTTGTTTATGATATTTGAACCTTGGGGTCAAACCAAGGGAAGAGTTATTCATAGGTAAGTAGAGTTTCCAAGTCGAGTGATGGGGTGGGTGAACATACGACACTACTTCATAGAAAGTGGATTTATTATGTATATATGAAAACTTTGGCCAAAGTAAGTGTAGAAGTCACTGCATACACTTTGTTGGTTCACTGTGAGCCAAGATTGCATAGCTAGCATTTCATTGCATAGCTAGTATTAGTGTCATGCATGGTTGGCGGGTATCCATATGTTGTATGATAGTACTAGTTATGTAGGACACAACACCATGCTCAAGTAGGCATTTCTAGAGGGTTTTCATACCAAAATATTCATTGAAGGGTAGGGCCATCTATTGGTTAGGATATGTGTGGAGGGCTGCTTAAGTTTGTGGTTGGATGAAAAACACTTGGGTGATGCTCTCCCTCTTGCAATCGACAACCAAGACTTGTGGAACAAAAGGAACGTGATATAAATGAGGACACCTTGATCTTGAACTCTTGTAAGTTATGAATTTGTATATGAACATGATCATGGATCAATTATAATATGTATTTGAAAAGATGAATTTCATCTACTTGGAATTATGTAATGTTATTTCATTTATGCAATGATATGTGGAAAATATTTATGCAATGTGCAATTATGTTATTGAAAAGGAAAAAAAATATTTCTATGTTGTTAGGAACTTGTGTTATTTAGTTTCTAAGTTAGAACATAGGTGAAAATTGTTGGGTAAACATTGGACATGTTACATGTGGTATCAGAGCCACTAGGTTCAACACTTGGACCTATAAGCTCATTACATAAGTTTTCTGCAAACATTATCAATAGTCAATGTTTGAAAAGTTCTTATGAAAGGATGGTAGGGAAAATAAGAATAAGGAAAATAGTAAGGAAATCAATTTCTTAAATTTTTTCCAACTTTGGGACAAAGAGAGAGTCGTCCCTAGAGGTTAAAACTCCTAAACCAACAACTCATAGAGAGACACCCTTGGATTGCAGAAGGAATTCTCCTAGACTAAGTAAGAAGGTTATGTATATTGATACAAATGCTAAAATGGAGAAACTAATTGTTAACATAAATTGGAAAACTTCATGTCAAGTGGAAAATTCAAAATATTCCAAATTAGAACCAACTAGGGAGGTATAGAGGAGGTGAGACAACCTTTTGACAATCCTAAATCAAAACAAGATTAAAATCTAGCAATGATAATTGGAATTGAGAATGAGAATTGGTACCTTAGCATAAAGGTCAAAGGATAGAATGGGTCAAAAAAAGAAGCAACTCATGAAGGTAAAAAAAGAAGAGAAAAATGACATGATCTCCTCCCCCCACCTCTCTCCCTTGTTTCTCCCTCTTTTTAAGCCCAACTTGGTTTGTAACTAACCAATTTTTTCTCATCTCTCTATCTTGATGATGGATCACAGAGTGTGATCCGAAACATTGATGAAAAAAACATACACACAATCAAATCTAGAAGCAACATAATTACATTAAAAATGGATTGTGGAAATCTCAAATCACTGGCATGATCTCACCAACCAGAATGGGCATGGTTAATTTGGAGTCAAGACTTGAAAATAAGAAAAGAAATTAACTAACCCTTGAAGCGTCTAAGGTTATCAAAAAGATGAAATCACCAAAAAATTTGGACAAAATCTCTTAGAAAAGTTGGTTACAATGAAAAAAATTGGACAATAATGTGGGCTAACCAAACAAAAGCTCAGGTAGAGCAATGTTGGTCTAAGTTCAAATTGAACTTCCTAAGTTGGACAAATGAAAGTAAATCTGTGTTAGTCTCTTTATGATCATTTGAAGGTGTTCTAGAGATAAATTGGATATGAAATGAGACTATATTGCCCAATCGAAAGAATAATTAGATAAATTTGGGAACAAAAAGTATTTGCAAGATATACCGAGGAGGGTAAAATAAGGCAAGTAATGGTTGTTCAATTGTAGAAAGCCAAATAAGAAGAATGTTAAATCATTACGATCAATTTGAAGAAAATAGATGAATACCAAGAATTCCACTTTTAAGATGATTAATGTTTTGAGTCTCAAAAACACCAAGGAAGGGAAGAAGAGAAATATATGGACACAAAAATGTACCTAGTTCAACGGATTTTGATGATGTAATACTAGTCTAAGAAATTTTTTGACTTCTCCATAATCATGGTTCTCAAATTTAAAAACCTTATATCTAAAGTTTCTTATGATCGCAACAAAGTTGTTGGAATTGAAGGCTAAGCTATAGAAGCTATTAGAAAAAGACTTGAATGGTTAAGAAAAAGTAAGAAGCTTTTGACCAAATAAAAGAGAAGTAATCGTGACACCAATTCTATAAGTTCTTGATTTGGAAGATCAATTTTTGTTATCTTTGATACCTTGAGAAAAGGTTAGGCAAGATGCTTAATTATGAAAGGAAAGTTAATGCCTAAGAATTAGGAAATAGAAAAACAAAACCATGCTCCACATGATTTTGAGCTATCAAAAATCATTCATGCTTGGTAACTATGTATGCATTAATTTTTTGGACAACTTTTGGAGTTAATAAAAAACCAACATGATCTAAAAGAGAATTGTTACTCAACCAATTTAAATACTTGTCAAAGGAAATGGCTTGAGCTGAAATAAGACTATGAATTTGAAATTAATTATTTAAAGGGCAAGAAAAACCAAGTTGTGGATGCCGAGATATATCTCCTTAACTATACTTATTCATTATATTTTCAAGAATCAAGTGTGACAAAAATCCAAGGAAGATATTTCATTTGATTCAAATAGACTACTAAGAATTAGAGGAAGAACCTAAGTACCAGACTCCAAGGAGTTAAGGAATAAGGTGTGGTAAATTGATGTCATATTCAAGACAAACTGGAATGACAAAATTATTGTCTGATGTAAAACCACTATAATCTAGAAGGAAATATAAAGAGATGTTGTAAGGTTGTAGCAAGTTGTCCAAAATGCCAGAGGGTGAAGACATGATGTCATCACATGCCAGGACTTTTATATTCTCATAAAATTCTATAGAGGAAGTAGTAGATCATTAGTATAGTTTTTGATCTTCCTATGTCAAGGATTTGGCATAATTTTATTTTGGTAGTGATGGACAGGCTCACCAAGGTAGAAAATTTCATATTGGAAAATTTGACAGGTAGGGCACTAGTCATAATTGCAAATTTGTGTAAAGTAGTGTTTGATTGCATGGTGTTCTTGTCATAACCCAATTTTATTGCATATTTATTATAATATGGTAAATTGAATTATTGAAGAAATTCAATAAATATTAAATGGAGAATTTGGAATATTCAAAAATTGAAGGAAAGAAGTTGACTGATGTTGACTTTGTGAATTTTTGAAAATTATTTATATGTTACCCAAGATTAAATGTTACTAATCAATTTGCAAGTGCAAGTGTGTATAGTTGCAGGGTGACAGGTTGAAGGACAAGAACATGGTTCAAGTAGGATTGTTTAGCTCGATCGAACGGTAAGCTAGTTGGAATCTAGATGCACACACCACAAATGGCATGATGAATTGCATTTGAACTAATTTTCATATATAAGAGAACACAATTTCCTAACTTGAATTGTTCAGTGTTTGAAAATGAATGGCTTGTAGATTAAATTTTTTACTCAAACTCTGTGTTTTGAAGGAAAAGAAAGCGGGTATTGTAATGAAAATTCCTTTGTTAGTATATATATATATATATATATATATATAGAGAGAGAGAGAGAGAGAGAGAGAGAGAGAGAGATGCTTGAAATGAAAATTCATGTTCTTGTTTTAAATGAAAGTGTATGGAACTTATAAGCCATTCCAAACAAACAACTATCACATGAATGCATATATAAATATAAATATATACATGTGTGTAAATGAAATTTGAATGCATACATATACATATACATATTCATATACATATACATACATACATATATATATCTATCTGTATATATATATATACACACACACATTATTAGAATACATGGTAAATGTGAATAAAAATCATTTAGATACATATAGATATAAGTATATATATATATACATATTCAAATTTGAATTGAAATCAAGTTGATAACCGATATATTATGAATCAGACTGTGGAAAATCAATGAAAATTACAAGGCAAACCCATGATGGATGTGGCCTGCCAAATCATAAAGACAATGTTCAAAATTAGCAGTTGGTTGCTATAGCAGGAAAAAGCCATAATGATAGCACCCAACCACATGCATGAAGTGTGGTTACCATTTTTGAATGAGAGTGGTGGAAGAAAAGCCAGGATTGATTTGGAAGAAAATCGACAAGCAACAAAAAGGTAGAGAAGAGAACGCAACGGTAGGAAAAATCTAAGGAAAGATTTGATCAAAAAGCTCGACCATTGAGGTAATTCAATTTCTTGAAATAATATCGATTTCACTATCTTATCTTTTCATTTTAGCTAGTGTTTTTCACTGCATTTGATGGTAAAACTGATAGCACAGTAACATACAAAGTATTTTTCAGTGTCTCTCGGCTTGAGCTGAAGGTATAGACTTAGCGACCACCCTCTAGGGAATTGCATGGCCTATAGCCTGCTTTTGTTTAGTATTTAGAATGGAGCCATTCAGCTAGCCTTCTATGCTAGATCGAGGTATCGAACCCTAAGAAGTGATTGTTAAGTAAGTTTGCTCGATAGTGTAAGCCATCTCATGGCTATTGGAAATCATATTCTGATCGAATGTGTACCATTTGGTGTTGATTCTGTAGAGGTTCTCCTACCGAACCTATGAAAAGAGGATATAATCCTCTGTGTTACCTTTAATATGTATTGAAAATGTTATATTTAAAGCATATCACCTTCCATTATCAGCTAGGCTGATAATGGTAAGGAGAAAATCGTTCATCATTAAGGAATGTGGAAAACATTTTTTGCAATAAGAGGAAGCCCTCGATTTGAAGAATCAATGGGATGTATGAGTTGGGTTTCATTGTAACCTTATAAGGATCGATCCTCATGATCAATAGATTAATTTATTTGAATAAGTATTAGGTTTGAGTCTACATAATGTATAGAGCAACATGCATTGAGGGGTAAGCCAAAATGCCCATAAGGGAAATTATGAATATAACTTTGGGGTTAAGAAAGGAAGCACTCGACCATAGAAATAGGTCGAATCCAAAGCAACCTTGGTTTGTTTGTTGTAGCCTGAATAGGAAAAAGTTCTGTTTGATCCTGAAACTTCCTTGCATTCTTAACTGAAATGATTGCTTAAGAAATTCTTTGACAAACATATCACACTTGGTTTCTTTATATTATTTAAGTTGCTCATCGTAATTCCAGTGATGGAAGTGTTCAAGATCAGGTTAATAGACATTCTGTCCTTATGATTGAAATTGAGCTATTTGATTTGTTTATTTTCAGTTCATAATAGAAACCTGTTATGTATTTAACGGTGAACATTTACTTGTAAAGTGATCATTTAGCATGTAAACAACTTAAGATCAACAAACAGAGTAAACAACATTATTTGTAATTGTTTAGTTTGAAACAATTTTGTATTGATGTAAATTGTGGTTAATCTTTTGCAAACAACTCTGTTATGTTAAAAAGTTATCATTATAGCTGGAAACAACTTTGCTCATTAAACTGTTTAGTTGAAAACAACTAGTTTTATAACTGTTTAGTAGGAAACAATACTTGTTCTGCTTAAAACAATGAATGTACATATGTAAATAGCTAGATTTACAATTGTTTAGAAGGAAACAATACTTGTTTTGCTTAAATAATGAATGTTCATATGTAAGCAACTTGTTTTATAACTGTTTAGTAGGAAACAATACTTGTTCTACTTAAACAATGAATGTTCTTATGTAAACAACAATGTTAGAGTATCATAGTTGTGAGAATGCAATAACAGTATGTGTGAATCTGTTAGCATAGACTTGTTTTACCTCTTTTTATTTAAAGAAATGTCAATGGAATGCTATTTTAAGATTGCAATCTAAATTCATGATTATTTCAGAATGTATGCACAAATTTTAAACATAAGTAGGCACATATATGTGTATGCACATAGACTTCATCTATGTACATACACATACTTGTGACATACCTTCTTTTGTTTTTACTCTATGAATCATAAATTTGGTTTCTATTTAGAGTTAGTATTTTGTTTCTTATTTTGAAGACATTTGTGAAAGAATATTTTAAATACTTGAACAGAACAATGATACCTTAGTTGACTAGAGCACCTATGGGTAGATGCTGCTAGAGGGTAGATAGCTGTTATGAGATGTATAGTAGAAAGTTACCTTCTGGGGCGGGTGCCGAAATGGAGTTTAGAGAGTATAGGTTTTCTTTACTAGAACCTATTGTTTGTTGTTGTTGCAACACACTTATTATGCTTGGCCAAGCAATATAGTTCATTATGTATGTATGAATGAACTCTGTGATTTCACTCTTTGCCATTCCTAGCATAGATCTAGCACTTTCTTTTCTAACTTGTAGATAGAAATTGCATATTGATGTAAGGGAACACACCAGATTCTACCTTGCAGATTGTTCTCTTGCTAAAATTTTGGTGTAGGGTCGGGCATTATTCAAGTCAGAAGAATATCCGAGAAGTGTAAGCTTCGTGGTTGGGCGGTAAAGCGCTTCAACCATGTTCTCATCTACTAGTGGAGGTGAGTATCAAAGAAGAACCTTCATTGTTCACATGACTATTATAGCCTACGATGTAACTTGATGTAGTTCATTCTTGTACTTGATTTATTGTGTACAATGTAATGACTTTGTGGCCTTAGGAGCCAAGTCAAACTTGAATTGTAATTTGACTTTTGAAGTGAATATAAGAATCTTTGACTCATTTTAAATGGTCATGTGTAGCTATGATTGAATTTAGCCACTAGTTATGTCTTTTTAATTTGGAGTATATTCATTTGTCATTTATAATAATATTAATTAAGTAATAATTTGGAATGGGTTATTACATTTGGTATCAGAGCTCAGGGTTCAACTCTAGGCCTTTTGAGTCTACCATAGCTAACTAGGGGTAGTTGACCCTTGAAAAAAATTTGGAAGTCTTGAGAATTGATAGAACTTGAATTGAATGCAGGGATGGGAAGGTCAAAGGTAGGATGAAGGAAAGGAAAAACTATTAGAACCTCACGTAAGAATGACGTAAAGGAAGGAAATGCCAAGATAAAGGTTCAATTAGAAATTCTCGATGGCGAAACTATAGCTCAGGCTCTTACACGACTCAAGCTAGAGAGAAGCTTGAAGATTGAGGAGAAGCGAACACCTAAGACCAAAAAGCTTTCTGCAATTTAGGACTAGCCTCTAGGGTGTGGACCCAATGCACTCTTGTTGACCAAAGAGGAAAAGGAGAGCCTGCATGCTTAACCATCCTCCTCTGTTAAGTCTAAAGTAAACTCGAATGATGACCCAAAGGAATGTCATCTTTATGATACCGAGAAATTGGAATGATGTAACAAGAAGCCTATTGTAAATAAGGGTCTATTGAATCACCTTAAATATAAATAAAACCAAATAATATTTTTGGTGTGTTCAAAGAAAGAATCTAAAATGTGCGTATTTTGCATGAATGTGTATGTCTTCTATGTTGAGGGATGCATGCATATGAAAAAAATTTATGTGATGTAGCATAAGAATGTTTATTTGTAGAACATTGTGTTGAGATGCAATAAACATGATTGTGTTGCAAGATAAGTGTGGGACAACATGGTGACCACTAGGAAAGACGAGGGTGGTAGTGGTTCTAATAAAAAACCAAAAAAGAGATTGGAGCAAATTTTAGAGCTTCTGAATCGAAAAAGAGTCTCGCATGGATCATATAGAGCAAGAAGTTCGAGTGGCACATGAGGAACAGGACCACAGGAATGCAGAAGGCAATCAAGGAGATGGTGGTCCAGGGGTGGGTCCACGAGGGTGAATTGAGGAAGACCTTGGGAAAGACCTCAAAAGAGTAGCACCGCTAAGTTCGATGGTAAGGATATCAGAAAAAGAGATGAGGCTTGGATTATAGAAATGTAAAAATACTTTGGGGTTCATAACCTTTCTAAACAGACTAAGGTGGCATGGGAAACATATCAGCTCTCAGGTGAAGTAGCAACTTGGTGGGATAATGAGAAGTTAGAACAAAATATTTAGCCTGCTGAGATCGCTTGGGGACTCTTCCTCCAAGCTTTCAGGAAGAGATGGTTACCGCAACTTTTCTTTGACAAGCAAGTGACGAAATTCCAAAACTTAACCTAGGGAAATATGACTATGATTCAGTATTGGGAAAAGTTCACCAACTTGTTGAAGTATGTGCCCCAATATCACGTAGATGAATGGTTCTGTATCTAAAAATTTATAATGGGACTCAAACCCCACATAGGAGCTGAAGTGGATATGCACAGACCTCAAACCATGAAATAAGTCTTCCAAAAATCCACCAAATAGGAACAAAAATTGCAGTAGCTATCCAATCTTCGCAGCGATTCAAGTTCTAAGTCACAGTATGGGAAGAAGAAATTTCATAAGGGAGATAAGATCCATCAGATCCATAATCTCAAGAGGGGAAGTGAATTATAGGAGTAGGGTGAGGATGGTAATAGTGGAAAGAACAAGAAAGCAAACAAGGGTAAAGGTAAGGATGACCATAAGCAGAAGGGATTTAGAGAGGACAAGCCAGGAGGTCGCAAAGGGCCTTGTGATGGATGTTATACTTGTGGAGGTGACCATTATGCCTTGAATTATCCTCAACGGTCTAAACCATAGAAGAAAGGAAGCTACCAATAGACTCAACATCATCAGATCTAGGGTGCGGTGGACAACAAGTAGGTAGAGTATCAGGCTTCACCAATTTAACTAACGGGTAAGCTCTATGGCCAATATATCTCTATCTTAATTGATACTGGAGCTACTAAATGTTTTATATATCTTATAATAATATCTAAGATACCCATTAGACCTGGGTACATGGAAAATTCATGGAAAGTACAGTATGGTAATCAAGCAAAGCGGAGGGTAGATACCTATCTCTTTTGCAGTGAGTTAGAGCTTCTAACCTTTCAAACTCAGGTCAACTTCTATGTGGCACCCTTAGGCTCGTATGATGTAATTTTGGGAATAAATTGGCTAACTAAGCATAAGGATTTAGTGAACTATGAGGATAAGGTGGTCAACTGTTTGGATGATTATGGAAACATAGTTGAGGTTTGTGGAATGCAAAGACCCTTAGAGCTTAGATAGATTTCTGTGATGTAGCTCAAGAAGGATCGTTGAAAGGGGTGTGCAATTTATGCAGTGCATGTTAGTAATCTTGATAACAAGGAGCCATATTTGGATGACTATCCTATTCTCAAGGAGTTCCAAGAAGTATTCCCTAAAGAACTTATGGAATTGCCTCCAAAGCGGGAATTTTATTTTTCTATCGACCTAGTTTCAAGAGCTGAGCCTCAATCCAAGGAACTTTATCAGATGACCACCACATAACTCTATGAGTTGAAGGCCTAGTTAATGGAATTGTTGGACAAGGGACTTACAAGACCCAGTGTGTCTCCTTGGGGAGCACCAGTTATTTTTGTGAAAATGAAAGATGGAACTTTGTGTCTAGGTATAGATTATCAGATGTTGAACAAGGTTACCATCAAGAACCAGTATCCACTTCTAAGGATTGATGAACTGTTTAATCAAATGAAGGGAGCAACGTTGTTCTCCAAAATTGATCTTAGATCGGGGTACCAACAATTAAGGATTAAGGAAGAGGATGTTCCAAAGACTACATTTAGAGCTTGGTATGGACATTACGAGTTTACAGTGGTACCTTTCAGTTTAACTAATGCACCAACAACCTTTATGAACCTTATGAATAGTGTATTTATAGACTGCTTGGATGAATTTGTTCTGATCTTTATTGACGACATTCTAGTCTACTCAAAGACTATCGAAGAGCATGATAGACATTTGAGAATAGTTTTTCAGTGATTAAGAGAAAGGAAACTCTTTGGGAAGCTATCCAAGTGTTCATTCTATTAGGACAGAGTGCACTATTTGGGCCATATCATTTCAGTTGAAGGAGTCTTTGTAGACCTCAAGAAGATCAAGGGAATTATGGAATGGAAAGTGCCTCAGAATGTGTCGGAAGTCTATAGCTTCATGGGCCTCGTAGGATACTATAGGAAGTTCGTGCAAGGGTTCTCCCAGATTGCATCTCCTATTACCTCACTCCAAAGGAAGGGAACACGATTTGAATGGATCGAGAAATGCGAGTAGGAATTTCAACTCCTGAAGGAGAGGCTCATGACAACACCAATGTTGACTATCCATGATCCTAATGGGAGATTCATAGTAATCACAGATGCTTCAGGAGAGGGATTGGGAGTAGTATTAATGCAAGATGGACAAGTGGTAGCATATGAATCAAGGAAGCTCAAACAACATGAAGTGAACTACGTGCCTCATGACTTGGAATTGGAAGCCATAGTTCATGCCTTATAGATGTCGAGGCATTACCTTTTGGGAAAGCCATTTGAACTCAAGATAGACCACTTGAGGTTGAGATACATATTTACCCAACCAAACCTTAATGCACAAAAAAAAGGTGGTTGGAATTCCTTAGAGAGTATTGTTGGTATGTGGTGACTGATCATGCTATACTGTATAGCCCATGGTATATTGTACACCTCGGCATGTATCCTTGCCGGGGTCCAGGGCCGAGTTGGGCCCTGGGTGGGGGTTTGGGGGCGGTAGCCCCCGAGAAAAATTTTCCTCCTACTTTTTCGCGTCATCACCAAAAAAGGGAAAAATCAACGAAAAAGGAAAAATTCAATTTTGTAGAACCCAAAATCTAGAAGCTTCTAAGCTTGATAAAAAGGGGTTTGGATGGGTATTACAGTATGATGGAAAAAGTGATTATTCGCAAGATTGTAATAAGTTTTACTGGGTAATAAAAGTATTGGATGGCTGTGGTTTGGTGGATGTAGCCTGGATTGGGTGAACCACGTTAAATTCTTTGTGTTATGATTTATTCTATGTGTGTTTTAGTTTCTTTGTTTATTAATTAAATCTACATTTAATTGTTAGATATCTACCATTTCTAACCCTAACAAGTATTACTTTTGAATTGAATATATAAAAGGGAAAATTATAGAGTGGATGATGCTCTTAGTAGACAAAGACATATGCCAGCCGTGATCTCAACAAGGTCTAACTTGAGGTAGCAGGTAATTTAGAATCTGCCAGGGGACGAGCACTATGAGAAAGTGAAGAGTGCCTTAGCAGAAAATCCTTCGGATTATCAGTTTGATGGGTATGAGATTGATCCAAATGGTATTTTGAGATACTCGAGAAGAATATATATTCTTGAATCTGGAGAGCTGAGGAAGTTGGTTTTGGAAGAAGTTCACAGTGCACCTTATTCAAGACACCCCAGTGTATCCAAGATGATCATGGAGTTGAAGACTCTATTATTTTGGCCTAAACTCAAGAAGGATGTAGTGGAGTATGTAGCAAGATGCTTGAAGTGCCAACGAGTCAAGGCTGAGCATGCACACCTAGTCGGGTTATTGTATCCTCATGAAATACTTGAGTATAAATGGTAGGTGATTAGTATGGATTTTGTACAGGGGTTGCCTTTGAGAAAGAATAAGCATGATGTTATCTTGGTCATGATTGATAAGTTGACTAAGGTTGCACACTTCATTCCAGGAAACCTTAAGGATGGATCGGACCCTCGCTAAGAAATTTGTTTAGGAGATCTTTCACTTACATGGAGTGCTAGAGACTATCATTTTTGATAGGGACACACGAATGACCTCAAGGTTTTGGATAACCTTGAATGTAGTATTGGGGACTAAATTGAATTTCAGCTCGACTTATCATCCTCAAACTGACAAGCAAACATAGAGGGTGAATTAGGTAGTCGAAGACCTCCTCTGAATGTATTGTATGGACCAATAGTATAGGTGGGAAGAATATTTTCCTTTGGTAGAGTTTTCTTAGAACAACTCCTATCATACATCCTTAGGCATGGCACCATTTGAAGCCTTGTATGGGTAGAAGTGTCGTACCCCCATTCGTTGGGATAAATTGGAGGACAAGATCATAGTAGGACTTGAAATGCTTAAGGAAATGGAAGAACAAATGAGGGTCATTAAGAGCAGATTGAAAGAGGTAACATACTGACATAAGAGTTATGCTAACAAGAACTGAACTCTTAGATAGTTCACAATAGGGGACAAAGTTTTCTTGAGAGTTAAACCTCATAAAAGCTCTATTGTTTTTGGAAAGTCTTCCAAGTTGGCCCCAAGATATGTGGGACCATTTGAAGTCTTGGAAGTGATTAACCTAGTTGCTTAGAGACTAGCTCTACCACCTACTCTGGCTTGACTTCATAATGTGTTTTATATCTCTTTGCTTAAGCCATATCATCTTGATGTGACTCATGTACTTGATTGGAAATCCTTGTAGGTACAGGGTCCAGGAGTGGTGCTAGTGGAGCCCATTAGAATCCTAGATAGACACAATGTTAAGTTGTGGAGTAGAGATATTGCTTAGTTTAAGGTCCAATGGGACTAGTACTCAAAGGACAATGCTATTGGGAGGATGCAAAAGAAATAGAATGCTCCTTTCCACATTTCCTTTCTTGAAAAAGAAACTTAACAATCTTGTTTTTAATTTTTTTGGATTGAGATACTATGATTTTTCATGCTTTAAAATTTTGATGTTGAAATAGACATATATTTTTGATGTGATGCTGAAATAGACATATATTTTCAATGTGATGTTGAAATAGACATAACTATTTGATGAGATGTTTAAATAGACACGAATGTTCAAAATTTGATATGATCTTTTATTCGACTTACTAGACATCGAGATGATGTCTCTTCCAATAGAGGAAGGATGTCATAACCCAATTTTATTATAATATGGTAAATTGAATTACTAAAGAAATTTAATAAGTATTAAATGGAGAATTTGGAATATTCAAAAATTGAATGAAAGAAGTTGACTGATGTTGACTTTATGAATTTTTGAAAATTATTTTATATGTTACCAAGAATTGAATGTTACTGATCAATTTGCAAGTGCAAGTGTGTGCAGTTGCAGGGTGATAGGTTGAAGGATGAGAACACGGTTGAAGTAGGAATGTTTAGCCAGATCGAATGGTAAGCTAGTTGGAATCTGGGTGCACACACCACAAATGGCATGATGACTTGCAGTTGAACTAATTTGCATATATAAGAGAATGTAATTTCCTGACTTGAACTATTTCAATGTTTGAAAATGAATGGCTTGTAGATTAAATTGTTTACTCAAACTCTATGTTTTTGAAGGAAATGAAAGCAAGTATTGTAAAGAAAATTCCTTTGTTAGTATATATATATAGAGAGAGAGAGAGATACTTGAAATGAAAATTCAAGTTCTTGTTTAAAATGAAAGTGTATGGAACTTATAAGCCATTCCAAACAAACAACTATTACATGAATGCACATATAAATATAAATATATACATATATATACATGTATGTAAATGAAATTCGAATGCATACATACATACATACATACATACATACATACATACATACATACATACATACATACATACATACATACATATATATATATATAAATGTATATATATACATATTATTAAAATACATGGTAAATGTGAATAAAAATCATTTAAATACGTATAGATATATAGATTTAAGTATATATATATATATACATATATTACATATATATATACATACGTATACATATTCAAATTTGAATTGAAATCAAGTTGATAACTGATACATTATGAATCAGGCTGTGGAAAATCAATGAAAATTACAAAGCAAACCCACAATGGACGTGGCTTGCTGAATCATAAAGACAATGTTCAAAATTAGCGGTTGGTGGCTATGGCAGGAAAAAGCCATAATGATAGCACCCAACAACATGCATGAAGTGTGGTTACCATTTTTGAATGAGAGTGGTGGAAGAAAAGCGGGGATCGGTTTGGAAGAAAATTGACAAGCAACAAAAAGGCAAAGAAGAGAACACAGTGGTAGGAAAAATTTGAGGAAAGCTTTGATAAAAAGCTCGACCATTAAGGTAATTCGATTTCTTGAAATAACATCGATTTCACTATCTTATCTTCTCATTTTAGCTAGTGTTTGTCATTGCATTTGATGGTAAAACCAATAACACAGTAACATACAAAGTCTCTGTTTGTGTGTCTTGGCTTGAGCTAAAGGTATAGACTTAGCGACCACCCTTTGGGGAATTGCATGGCCTATGGCTTGATTTTGTTTAGTATTTAGAATGGAGCCATTTGACTAGCCTTCTATGCTAGATCGAGGCATCAAACCCTAAGAAGCGATTGTTAAGTAAGTTCACTTGATAGTGTAAGCCATATCATGGCCTATCAGAAATCATATTCTGATTGAATGCGTACCATTTGGTGTTGATTTTGTAGAGGTTCACCTACCGAACCTATGAAAAGAGGATATAATCCTCTGTGTTACCTTTGATATGTATCGATAGTGTTATATTTAAAGCATATCACCTTCCATTATTGGCTAGGCTGATAATGGTAAGGGGAGAATCATTCATCATTAAGGAATGTGGAAAACATTTTTTGCAATAAGAGGAAGCCCTCGATTTGAAGAATCAATGGGATGTATGAGTTGGGTTTCATTGTAACCTTGTAAGGATCGATCCTCATGATCAATTGATTAATCTATTTGAATAAGTATTAGGTTTGAGTTTGCATAACGTATAGAGCAGCATGTATTAAGGGGTAAGCCAGAATTCCCATAAGGGAAATTACAAATATAACTTTGGGGTTAAGAAAGGAAGCACCCGACCATAGAAATGGGTCGAATCTAGAGCAACCTTGGTTTGTTTGTTGTAGCTTGAATAGGAAAAAGTTCTGTTTGATCTTGAAACTTCTTTGCATTCTTAACTAAAATGTTTGCTCAAGAAATTATTTGACAAACATGTGCTTGGTTTCTTTATATTATTAAGTTGTTCATCATAATTCCAGTGATGGAAGTGTTCAAGATCGGGTTAATAGACATTTTGTCCTTATGATTGAAATTGAGCTATTTGATTTGTTTATTTTCAATTCATAATAGAAACTTGTTATGTATTTAACGGTGGAAATTTACTTGTAAAGTGATCATTTAGCATGTAAACAACTTAAGATCAACAAACAGAGTAAACAACATTATTTGTAACTGTTTAGTTTGAAACAATATTTTATTGATGTAAATTGTGGTTAATCTTTTGCAAAAAACTTTGTTATGTTAAAAAGTTATCATTATAGTTGGAAACAACTTTGCTCATTAAACTGTTTAGTTGAAAACAACTAGTTTTATAACTGTTTAGTAGAAATAGTACTTGTTTTGCTTAAAACAATGAATGTACATATGCAAATAGCTAGATTTACAATTGTTTAGAAGGAAACAATACTTGTTTTGCTTAAATAATGAATGTTCATATGTAAGCAACTTGTTTTATAATTGTTTAGTAGGAAATAGTACTTGTTCTGCTTAAACAATGAATGTTCTTATGTAAACAACAATGTTAGAGTATCATAGTTGTGAGAATGCAATAACAATATGTGTGAAACTGTTAGCATAGACTTGTTTTGCCTCTTTTTATTTAAAGAAATGTCAATGGAATGTTATTTTAATATTGCAATATGAATTAATGATTATTTCAGAATGTATGCACAAATTTTAAACATAAGTAGGAACATATATGTGTATGCACATAGACTTTGTCTATGTACATACACATACTTGTGACATACCTTCTTTTGTTTTTAGTACATTTATAAAAAGGAAAATGCTTAAGATGATAAGTAGAAAATAGTCATAAGAATGATATGATTGATTTTGAATTACTCTGTGAATCATAAATCTAATTTCTGTTTAGAGTTAGTATTCTATTTCTTCTTTTGAAGACATTTGTAAAATAATATTTTAAATACTTGAACAAAACAATGGTACCTTAGTTGACTAGAGCACCTACGAGTAGATGCCGCTAGAGGGTAGATAGCTATTATGAGATGTATAGTAGAAAGTTACATTCTGAGACGAGTTTTGAAATGGAGTTCAAAGAGTATAGGCTTGCTTTACCAGAACCTATTGTTTTCTATTGTTGCAACACACTTATTATGCTTGACCAAGCAATATAGTTCATTATGTATGTATGAATGAGCTCTATGATTTCACTCTCTACCATTCCTAGCATAGATCTAGCACTTTATTTTCTAACTTGTAGATAGAAATTGCATGTTGATGTATGGGCACACACCAGATTCCACCTTGCAGATTGTTCTCTTGCTAAAATTTTCGTGCAAGGTCAGACATTCTTCAAGTCAAAAGAATATCGAGGAAGCATAAGCTTTGTGGTTGGGTGGTAAAACACTTCAATCATGTTATCGTCCACCAGTGGAGGCGAGCATCAAAGAAGAACCTTTGTTGTTCACAAGACTATTATTGTCTAAGATGTAACTTGATGTAGTTCTTTCTTGTACTTGATGTAATGTGTACAATGTAATGACTTTGTGGCCTTAGGAGCCAAGTAAATCTTGAATTGTAATTTGAATTTTGAAGTGAATATAAGAATCTTTGACTCATTTTAAATGGACATGTGTAGCTATGATTGAATTAAGCCACTAGTTATGTCTTTTTAAGTTGGAGTATATTCATGTGTCATGTACAATAATATTAATTAAGTAATAATTTGGAATGGGTTATTACAATTCTTGAGAAGGTTATCTCAGATAGGGACACACAAGTAATGTTAAGGTTTTGAGTAAACCATAATCACCTTATTGAAAATTCAATTTAATGTAAGCTCAACTTATCAGGTTGAGACAGGTAAGTCAGACGGAAAGGGTAAACAAAGTCTTGATGGATTTGTCAAATAATTTTATTACAATAATTTCTAATATTCCACAATAAAATTTGATCCATTTGAAATATTATATAGAAGGAAGGGTTGAATTCCTATAAGTTAGGATAAGCTAGGAAATAGGATTAGCCTTAGTTCGGAAATGTTGTTAGAAATGGAAGAATAGATTGGGTTGATAAAGAAAAGAAATAAGCGGGGAATGATGATAGGAAAAAAAGATTTGTGGATACAAAGCATGAGTCAAGGAGCAGTACTATTATGCTCGAGATTGACAGGTGTCTAGGAACTGTAATATGCTTGAGATGGATAATAGTCAAGAAACAATACTATTATGCTCAAATTGATAGGTGTCTAGGAGCAATACTATTATGCTCAAGATTGAAAAGTGTCTAGGAACAGTACTATGCTCAAGATGGACATTAGTGCCAGGGATGGTCGTTCTTGGTATTTGAGTTGTTCGATGGTGGAGAAATTCAGAGAAAAGGATAGGACCTACAGTGTAGTGCAAAATGCACTGAAATTCCTTTTCTATTTGGGATGCACTAAGGGAAAATTTGTGTTAGCCAATGTGAATGTGTTTTCCAGTCACTATGGTATATGTGACATGTATGAGACAATTACTATTATACTTTTAATGTACATACAAGTCATTATTAATATGCTTGTGATGTATAGTTCTCAAGAGATAAAGTTTTCTTCAAACACACAAGATATTCCAATGCATTAGCAAGGTCACTTAGTGCAAGGTCTAGCAAGGACGAGATTACAAAGGATAGTGCTACGAGGGAAGATTATGATATTAAAATAAAAAATTACCTATTTCTTACATGATTTAGAAAATTGAAAGTAAAACCTCTATTTGACTTTAACTATATGTTATGATACTTTACATCATCAGGGATGATGATTCTTAAGGGGGAGGGTATGTTACACCCCGTTTCTAAGTTACTAGATTACTTTTACCTTTATGAGTAAATATGATTTTAAATGCAAAATTATGAATTTAATATGTTCAATGAATGAATGAGATGTATGAATATGCATTATGCTAATATTACTTCTTAAATGTTTAATGATTCAAATGATATATGATGAATATGATTTTATTGTTATCAACTAACTTCATTTATGTTGCACTAAGTTGGATGTAGGAAAGATTTGAACCCTCTAGTGAGGAGAGGCAGAGTATCACCCAAGAGAGGAAGTTGGTATGGAAACCAATGGTACCTATCTAAGTAGACGTACACACTCACTACCTAGGTTCGACAAGCCTTGTCAAGTTAGTTGAGCTATGTGTCGGTAACTGTTAACTATGTTGGTAGCTTTTTGGGTTGATAGGAAGGTTAGGGTGACTATCTTTGATTCCCTTTGGTTGTTTAGTCAATTTGAGTTATTGTGTTGAAATCCTTTTGATGAGCATGAGATATATATTATGTATTGGATATATATATATATATATATATATATGGGTACATATATATGTGTGTGTGTGTGTGTGTGTGTGTGTGTGTGTGTGTGTGATGGTGCATACATATGAGTTTATGTATATATGAGCATGTGTAGATAGAAATGTCTACATCTACATATCAATATATATAGATATGCTATTATGTTTAAATAATGGTAATGGATATATATTAATATGTATATATATACATAATATATAATTAAATGACAAATGTATATATGTGTGTGTGTGTGTATAGTGATGGAAAATGTATCCCTCTACATTTTCACACTTGTTTTGGCCCTCCCTATTAATTTGAGCTTACTGTTGCCTTGATTTAGTGTTGTAATGTGTTTAACACATTCACATTAGGTTTTGCACCCTTGTAAACTAAGTGGACCTAGTTGTGCCTTATTTAGGTTTTTGTAAAGTGTACCTTTATGCTTTCACACTAATCTAGGGTTTTATTAATGAATTAGGCTTCTTTATGCTTTAAATTGGCCTTATTTTGCATCCACAAGCCTTATTTAATGCATCTTTCTAAGATTAATCCTTAAATTTACCAACATCCAATCATAATTCATGTGTTTTTGGATTGTATGGCCTAGATTTAGTGATTTGGGACTCATACACCACCTTGGGTGTATGGGTCCCACCTAAGTTTTGGGGCCTCGATTTGGATTTCACATAAATCTAAGCATTTCTTGAAAAAAATGTCTCAAACTTAGCCTAATGGGACTCATACGCCACAACTACCATATGAGTCTCGCTTAGCTTAGAACTAAATTAAATTCAAATTCTTGACGGAATTTTATTCTCCTAGATCTAATGTCAGCTTGTAGTGTTGTAATTTTAGGAAATTTGGCATAGACAAGTATAAATACAAGGTTATCTCACTCATTTTCCACCTAGCAATTTTACAACTCATCAAGTTATCATAAGAGCACTTTCAAGAGTTTACAAGAGCATTCAAGAGTTGATTATCAAGTGTTTTAGAGCATTATTCAAGTACCAAGCATCATGTCAAAGTCATCATGCATCATGTTTGTTTTTGAGCTAACATTTGTGATGTAGGGTTTCATGATTCAAGTAAGCATTCAAGTCAAGATCAATACTATTTAAGCAATAGCCAAGATCCACATTCATGCTAGCTATTTCATACATGTTTGCAACATCTTATTCAAGAGTTTGGTGAGTTGCAACATTACATATTTTTTCATTCATCATTCCTCTCTATTTCATTTCATTTCAAGGTTTAATGCAAAATGTGGTTTGACTAAGGAAAACCCCTTTCTACTAACAAAAGAACATTTTCCCCTCTCTTCAGTGTGTGATTTGCAAATCTAGGTTGAAGATACATTGAAGAGCAATATTGGAAGAAGTTGTCAAGTTTGTGAAGTTGTAAAAGTTGTCACTTTGTTTACAAGATCACTAAAAGACACCTACAGAGCATAATTTAGCATTTCAGATTCATAAATTAGGGTTGGAAGGAAAAGGAAAGATAGAGGAGCAGATTCAAACTTTGACCCCCCAAAAAAGCTAAGTGGGACTGATATGCCACTTTTGGCTTATGAGTCCCAATACAAGGCTTTTTCCATATTTTAGGAGTTCTAGACTTGTCACTATCAGATTTTTGTTCCTACCTAGAAACCCTAATCTGGGACTAAATCCTCTAGCTTGGTGTATGAGTCCCAGTGTGCATTAAATTTAGCATTTTCAACATTTTAGACCTTGCTTCGAGCTTCTATAGGTTTCTAGGTGCACCTATGTACTTTTCTAGTTTAGTGTTTTGATTTACAGTCATTTTTAGGTCATTTTCTTAAGTCTTGCACATCATTAAGTTTCATCATTAGGTTTTGCATGTTACTTGTCTTTCCAAGCCCTAGCTTGGTGTTGAACCCCTTTTTAGTTTCTAAACATACCCTAGGACACCCTTCTAGTAGATCTCTTTTCCTTATTCCATCCTTGGATTGAGATATCTAAGGTATCCTTGAGTGAAACTTGAGTGAAATAGGCCCTCATCCCTTGTGTTCCATCTCCTAAAAGGTGGAGCACCCTATTTCCATTATTTTCAGTGTGTAATATATATAATAATAATAAAAGGATATATTTTATAATATATATGTATATATATATATAATATATAATAAAAGGATATATATTATAATATATATGTATACATATATATACATACATATATACATATATATACATACACATATGTACATATATATACATATATATATATAAATATATATATATACATATACATATATATATATATATACATATACATATACATATACATATATATATATATACATACATATATATACATATATATATATACATACATATATATACATATATATATATACATACATATATATACATATATACATATACATATATACATTATGTGTGTGTGTGTGTGTTAATGATGCTATACACATATTATTGTTAATATAAATAATGCGATGGAAGCATATACAATATAGCATATTGAATGCATATTATGGAGATTGCGATAGAAGCCAAGTAATGGAAAGTAAAGCCACACATTGTGGAAAGTGGATATGCCACACATGGTATAAGTAACAACAATATTAAGTGGTTGTTATAAAACTGCGAAGTTTCCCAACCATAGTTATGAAACTTGCAATGTTTAAAGGGCCAAAATTTCCATGAAATAAGGCAAAGTATAATCAAAATTCTAAAGCAATACTGCACAACATTTTAAAGAGGAACTTTGACTTGGTAAAAAGAGCATGTGTCCAATTGTTTTACCCACGATTTGGATGACTCAACAAAGAGTTTCAAACTAGTTTTGTTTTAACTTTGTATGTGCACAACATAAGACTTTTTTTGCAAACTTGGGATTGCTAGCAAGTAGAAAAGGAACACCTAGCTTGCCAAATCAACCTGAAAGTTTGTAGAGTTAGTTTTTAGTTCTTATTTGCAACTAAAAACTTGCCCAACTAGTTGCTATAGCTGGAAAAAAATCTTTGAGAGGTGGCAGCAAATGAGAGAGGTGACAACAAATGAGAGCAGCAATTATTTTCTCTCCATTTCATTATAACTAGAGAGTAGCATCATACTGTTTGGTGGTTCATTTTTGTTGTGTTTATTATTGAGTGCATTCATATTGTTCATTCTGTATTATTTTGTGAGTTGAGAGCAGCGTATTGGAGAGTTTTGAAATAATAGAATACTTTTTTGAGAGTGAAGATAGGTTGAGTTGCGTAGTTGAAGTTATTAAATGAGTAGCAACAACAAGAAGAGCTAAGATTAGAGTAGGTAGCATGCTAAGCCATTTGCATTGAGCAAGGAGTCTCAAGATATTCGTTGGGAGATAATTTATGCCAGGCATGCTTAAGATATCTATCTCTATATCTCTTATCAATTTTGAAACTAAGTATTAATACTATTTGAAAGTGTTTGAGCTATTATTTGTGTGCATATTGTTGCTATTGGAAAATATGTGTGTGCAAGTTCAATTAGCTAGATTGTTTATGTAGTTAGCTAGACTAATTATAAGTTAGAAGGGATATGATATTTTGTTATCATAATTATATTTCTTGACTATTTTAGCAAAGATAAGCTAGAATAGAGTATTATGATAATATCCAAAATACAGTATGGTATTTGTATTGTTTGAATAAGTTATGCTGCTTGGCAATGAAATCCTAATAGAAGTATTATGCCTTTACTATTTAGAGTATGATGTTATTTTATGAATACCTTTATTTTGTAGTTTAACCATGGGTGGAGAACTTATGTTCTTGATTGTTTATAACCCTTGAAAGTAGGAGATTAGTTTATTCCCTAGGGTTAGGGTATACACTTGAATGTGTTTGTATTGATATTTAACAATAGGGTTGAGAAACATATTAGAGATATATACATTCTAATTACCTTTTTAAATGATATTATCTTATACTTGACCAAGAGTCTATACCTATTCACGGTATTCTAATCTTAAAGGAGAGGATTTTATGTCGTGGCAAACCAAAGCTATAATGCAAGGAGATTTTAAGGTGTAGAAGCACAGACTCCTCTCAAGCTGAAAATATCCTCTAGATTAGATATGAATTTAACATACATTTTAAACATGTGAATATATGTGTCATATTGAGGTAAAGGATATATGATTGTTTATGAACATACAAACATAGGCACCTCATACAAATGATGCAAAGGATAACTTGGAAAGAACCATGAGGAAATTAGATATTAGTCGAAAGGTTCTTAGTTGAATTTACTAGAAGTTAAATAGTTAATTATGTTGACTTATTATTGAACATTACTATAAACATAAGATTTTATATGATATTTAATGTCGAGGATAACCCGATCGATTATGGCATCCTAGAAGATGGAGCCATACTGGATATGACAACAAAGAGTCTAAAACTTAATACAAAGAAGTAATCTTCAAATCAAGTTTAATTACAAATTATTATACATATAGACATATTGATAGTACTTTAGATTAAGACCAGATGAGTCTAGTTGGTGACATGGTGTCATCAATATTAACTAATTATGTATGAATTAGGAGATTAGTTACTCCTATGAATAAAATAAATAAAATAAATAACTTGAATAAGGTATTCAAGAGGTTGGGTGAAACCTAATTTGTTAGTTAGATCAATGTAAGTGTGTTATCACTTTTGAATGAAATCTTGTTTATGAAATTTGAAACTTGGGGACAAACCAAGGGAAGAGTTATTCATAGGTCAGTAGAGTTTCCAAGTCAATTGAGGGGGTGGGTGAACATACGACACCGATTCATAGGAAGTGGATTTATTATATATATGTAAAATTTGGCCAAAGTGTAGAAGTCAATGCATACACTTTTTCAGTTCATTGTAAGCTTACATTGCATAAGTAGTCAAAAGTGTCATGCATAGTTGGTGGGTAACCATATGCTGTATGACAACACTAGTTATGTAGGACACAACACCATGCTCAAGTAGGCATTTCTAGAGGGTTTCCATACCAAACTCTTCCTTGAAGGGTAGGGCCATCTACCAGTTAGGAGATGTGCGAGGGACTGCTTAAGTTTGTGGTTGGAGGAAAAGTGCTTAGGTGATGCTCTCCCTCTTACAGTTAGAAGCCAAGACTTGTGGAACAAAAGGAATGTGATCTAGATCAGGACACCTTGATCTTGAACTCTTGTAAATTATGAATTTGTATATGATCATGATCATGAATAAATTGTAATATGTATGAAAAGATGAATTTCACCTACTTGGAATTATGTAATGTTATTTTATTTATGCAACGATATGTGGAAAATATTTATGCAATGTGCAATTGTGTTATTGAAATGGAAAAAAAATATTTCCATGTTTTTAGGAACTTGTTATTCACTTTCTGAGTTAAAACATAGGTGAAAATTGTTGGGTAAACATTGTGTATGTTACAAAGATAATAATTAGATCTAAAATCTATGCATCATAGTTGATATTAGATATCTCATCTAAAATTTACTAAAACTGAATTATTAGAACTAAATCCTTAATAGTCTATTAAAACTAAGGGTAAAAGTACAAACTTGTGTCACGCTTTTATAAAGGAATTGACCAACACAAACAAAAATTCCCAACTTTGATCACATAAAAGTGGTCTTTATATTTTGAATTTAAAATGATGTAAACTAATGAAATGTAGAACACTTGTTGAAGTTTATGCTTGTAATTTTTCAATTTTTTGAAAAATTGTTTTGATATATTTTTTTTATAAATTTAATAACAGATTTTGAATTGCTAAAAAATTCAAGAAAAAGTGATGTCGAGTCGACGTAACAAAAAGAAAAGAAGAGAGAACAATTTTATTTTTCCTTTATTTTTTTCCCAAATAGATAACTTTGAACAATATCTAGTGCATGGAAAAAATTCGATGTATATTTTCCTTGTAATAACGTTTTAAAGTCAAACTTATGAGAATCTAGTACTTTTCACTCGATGCCAACTTTTGTCTATTTTTTTATCATTTTCAAAAAAAAAATTATACCCTTTTGGAGAGGATTCTCTCCACTAGTGCACCATATATTTTTCAAATATTTTTAATTTGTTTTACTTTTTTTTAAAATTTCTAATCAACCTCATTTTTTTATTGGTAAATAGTTGCTTGTGGGGCAGCACCCATAAAATGAACAAATTAAAAATATGGAATACTTCAAACCCAATGATGGGGAGCACAAAAGAAAACCTGCTTCAGACCCATGAATGGAGAGCACAAAAAGGAAAAGAGATTAATAACCTCCTTCACCCACAAGAACTCAAAAGAGAAACCAAATTCAAGATGAAACTAAAGACCTTTCTGCCATCATCAACATAAACCATAAAGTCTACCACCTTGGATGCAAAACTCATCGGGCCTTCTTGGCCTTCTCTTTCTGCATACTCCTGGTAAGGAGGGCATTCATAGTCCATTGTTCTCCTTCATCAAAAGCATCTCTACCTTCAATCCAGAGTTTTTCAGCCTCTGATTTCGCCCCTTTCTCCTTTTGGGTGCAATGTTTGGTTTGGAGATGACACTTTTTGTTTGAGAGGGAGCAATTTTTAATAGGAACATCCAGATCATCAAGATCCTGATAATCATGTAACTCCTCATCCAAATCATCCATGAAAGGGTATGAGCCCTTAGAATTAGATTTGGTATCATCCACTGCAGTTGGAAGAGGGTCAACAATGGGAAAAGGAGTCGAAGCCACAATAGGAGCACCAATGGGGGAGGATGAAAGATGCTCCACCTTAGTGGAGGACCCCATCAGGCCCACAAAAGTACAACCAGGGTCCTCACGAGTAGCCACAAATTTCCCATGATTGCACTAGACGAAATCTGCATCTGGACTTCCCAACTTCTTAACCCATCACCAGAGCCAAAAATGCTTGGCAGTGGCAAATTTGGGAGAGGTGTAGCTTGTGATTTTGTGCCCCAACATGTTGCAACACAACATCGGAAGGGAAGGCCTTCATAATTAAGGAATTGAGTCCATGTGTTGTGCTTCGAGTGGATCAGAACTGAGTGATTCAATGGTTTGGAGATGTTTATGATAGCACACACCCTTGTGTATTTGTGGTAGGGGACATCAAAATTCAAAATAACAAAGGTTCCTATCTACTCAATCATATCCTTGATGAGTTCTGACGCACATAGGATTGGTAGAAGGTTATATAACCTGATCCAGATGGGAACAAAAGTGATCTTAGCAACCGCATGATCAATGAAGGGAGACCAATCCAAGAGAAAGAGGCCAAACTGGCCATAAAACCAAGGGCCAACCTACTTAACATAAATGCAATCTTCCATAGAGGTGAAGCAAAGTAGGAAGAAGGCAAATTCAAGGATTTTGATGTCTAGAAGCAAAATATTGCTCTAGGAAGCCCTCATCCACTCAATGAATCTATCAACTAGAGGTCATTAGCTCATACATCACACAAGGAGGGACTTGCGCCCAATCACACTTGCAAGTCCCTTAATGCATTTATTTGATGTATGAAGTTTCGTAGTACATTTAGTCAAGCAGACCTCTAAATCCCCCAAGGAGAAACAATGAAAGGATTCTAAATCAGAGGAGGGCATAACCAACAATCAAGAGTTGTCTAACTGAACTTGTGATTTGAAAAAATCTGAGCATTCATGAAATGGATTAATTCTTTTTCTACACCCCTCGATGAAGAGAGGAGCCGAGGATGGAGGAATAAAGGTAGGAGGAGTCGAAATCCTAGGAGAGACTGCAAGTGAAACAACAACATCCAATGAATTTGATGCCCTAATCAGGTCAACAAAGTGCACCCCCTTCAAATTCTTCTCTACCCTAGTTTGCATCTGGTTCTTCTGGGAGCCAAGGGGTCGAACCAACACCTTGCAGCCACCCCCTTTGGCTTTCTGCCCGTCTCCATCTTGATCGCGTCCGCCGCAACACCAGTGCCTTCACACATCTCGTATATATTTATCCTAATCAACTTCATTTTTTATTATAACAACCCGCTAAGCATTATTTTAAAAAAATATATTAAAACTAATAAAAAAAAATATATATTTGGATTCTTGACTCTGAGCTCTATGAAAGGGTATTTTTTAGTTTTTTGAAAAAATCATTATTACTAATGAAATATCATGTTCAAGTGGAAAGTTTTAGAAATTTATAAAAAAAGATGAGGTGGTTTCCAACAAGGATGCCACATAGATGGTTTCAATTGAAATATTTTTAGTTGAAAGGCTTCTGATATAAAATGTTTTGGTTTAAGCTCTACATGTAAATTGAGCCACATTCAAAAAATTTAAAGGGGAATTTTTTATTGTATGGGTTTGAGTGAAATAGTTTTGCTTGAAACTCTATGTGCCAGGTATAGGCCACGTAGTTTTGGGCGAAACTATTTTGCTTAGAACTATTTAGTTGGCCGAAAGTGTGACATAGGTTTGTGGTTTTACCCCTAAATTCTATTATGCCTAAAATTTTGAATATGGTAGAATAGGTAATTTCAACATGAATGTACCTTAGAGGAATGTGTTGGAATTTAAATACACTTCTTGATAGAGATTGAACTTTAATTGTGAAAGGATGAGCAGTTCAATTGTGAAACATCTCATTAGCCACAAGTAGGTTCTAAGTTTAAAAGTCAATCTATCTAATATTCTCATTATTGTAGCTATTGCTTAATTTAAACATAATTATTAAAGATAAATTAGGATTATAATCGAATGGTTAAAGTGTTAAAATAAGTTCTTCAAAATTGATCTCAAGCCCTTTTTGGGATTCCTATAGGTAAAATTTTCACATGGAAAAATTTAAATT
This sequence comes from Sequoia sempervirens, assembly GCA_007258455.2. Taxonomy (NCBI): domain Eukaryota; kingdom Viridiplantae; phylum Streptophyta; class Pinopsida; order Cupressales; family Cupressaceae; genus Sequoia; species Sequoia sempervirens. The sequence goes on along the minus strand of VDFB02000015.1, from coordinate 431,182,449 downwards.
TGTTTCAAAAATGGCAGCTCAACCACTTAGCCAAGAGTAACATAGTTTTTAGATAAATGAGGATTACAATATCAATGATTAAAGAAAATAAACAACTCCTTCAAATCTCAAGTGTTCTTAGGGATTCCTATAGGTGACTATTTTCACATCTAGGAAATTTTTATCCCAAAAATAGATAACTCAACTGCTTAGCCAAGAGTAATTATGAAATATCACGATTGGTCTAAAGCTTGAAATTACTTGGCAAGGAGTTTTATCAACTTCCCCTATAATTCAACTGCTAATGTGGATACATGTTTCCATTATGTGGTAATGTGGAATGCATGATTGAGTTGTATCCATTAAATCATTTGTAAATGGTCAAGTTAGCTTGTAAAGATACTAAGCATTGTCCTCAATTTCTATAGTGGTGAAAATTGGTGAAAGTGTATTAAAATAGGCTTTGATAATGGAAAGGAAAGAGTAAGAGAGAATTTATTATCTCTTGGAGATGTAATATATTCTATGAATTCTTATTGTATCACCCAATGGTAACTACACAAAGATTTCTCCTTTGCTCACCTGCTACAATTTAGACAAGTAATTGATCCCACTATTTTCACCCCACACTTTAGGGTGTGTGCACAAATAAGGGGGGCCAAAAAGTGGCCACAACCACTTTTTGGTCCATCAAAGGGAAAATGCAAGCTTGTTATGGCTAAATAGTGGTCAAGTCTTGGATGGTTATTATTGAGTCAAAACATGAGTACATTATAACATTCTCATATTTTTTTGTGAAAAAAATAGAGTCTGAGCTCACTTGAGCCCAACCCTCTTTTTCTCAATTCCCTAATATGTGTTCATTTACAAACTATTTGAGTAGACTCAAGCCAACACAATGCTACCACAACATGTAGAAGGTTGACGAGGTTTGGTTTTAGGTTTTGAGTGGTTTAAATTAAAATGAAATTTGTTTCCATTTGTTTTGATTCATTTTTTAAAATTTCAAGAATAAAAAATCCTTCATCACCCCCAAACACTAATTCACTAAACTATGCATAGGGAATTCTTGTTGAAGGTCAAGAACAACCTAACCCTCTTGAAAATCCTCCATCTATTCCTAGTCCTCCTCATGGGACACAAGAAAATTTATTAGGTCAAATTGAAACCAACAAAAATGAACTAAAACATTTATTTATATATTAAAAAAATTCTAATGTGGCTAGTTCACATTAGAGAGCCTTCACAACATCAGTAGAATCTAGTGTTTCTCATATAGATTCCATTTGTGGCCAAATTAACATATTATTCAATCACAAGGAGAGTGCATGATAATTATGTTTTGCAAAATTATCATATAAACAAGTAAAAGAGAAAAAATTGAAATATTATTTGTATGCATTTTTTGTCAACCCAATAACCAATGCACCCTTGCATGAAAGATCCAAGAGATTCCTTATACACCAAGGAATAAGGTTAAAAAATTTGGGATAGATGGTGGATGGTTTTTGACCATCCCCCATGCAATAATAACAAGGTCCCATGATATTTATTAAGGAAACTCTATTATTAGTTTGTCCTTAATGAGTTTCCAAATTATTTTGACATGTAAGATTTCTAAGGCAAAGAAAAGGCTCTACACAAGATAAGGAGGGGGCACGTCATGCCCAAGACCATGTACTAAGACCCCTAAGTGGGTCAAACATTCAACACGTGATGATACCTTCGATTTTAAGGAGAGTGTTAAGGAGAAGACTTTATATTCAACTAGTTCCCTCACACAAACCTTATTACAACATAGCAAACTATTTTCACAAGGTTTTGAGGATGAGGCTTTTAGGTATCAATGCTCACCTCACAATTTCTATTGTTATGGATATGTTTATGATTATGGGTTCAAGGATGTTGAGGATACATGCACTAGAGAGGATGCTCTAAAGTTTCAATAGTGTAGACGTGGCCACAAGGAGGATACATCCATATTAGATAATATCGTGTTGATAGATGAGTTGCCCGATCACTTTTGACATTGATTGACATATAAGTTTTAATAATTTTAAATAATTATTTAGAATTTATTACATTTCATTTTGAAATATAAAATTAACTATATTAATCTATCATGAATTAAAATTAATGTAAAGAGTTATATATAATAAAATTCTAGGGTCAAAGTATTCTATCAATAGTAGGCCTTTCTATTTAGATCCAACTCTAACATGGAATAGTAAAAGCGCCCCACAACTACATTTTCTTGCTAAATCCAATAGAGGTATCCTATATTTTTTAGTTTCAAGGGAGAAGATGTGAGAAGAATCTAGTAAATCATATATTAGGATTGAGTGTCTATAAAGACAATGACTTGAATTGTAAAAGGGGGGAGAGATTTGGTTGAGTTTGGAAAGAGAAATTACGAGTAGTGTGATATGCACTCCTATATATAGAGTGAGAGGTATATATAATTATGGGTGAGGCAATAGAGAAAAGAGTTATGTAGTAGAGGGATTATTTAATTCTAGTATAAACATTCAAGAGAGATATGATATTCTATTATAATCTAGTCAATAATTAAAGGAAACTACATGGATGTTGACAAGTCTCGAGAAATCTAATATTAGATACGATAACTTGACCACATGTTTCTAAAAGGTTAATGTTGGCAAGAAATAATAGGTTGTTACACAAAATTGAAATTCCTTGATATTATAGGAAAATTTTATGTTATTTTTTATTTTTTGGTGGCTTACCTTTCATTATTGATGGTTAATTGTTGTTTGGTAAGGATTTGTGTGTTTTTCAGAAGGATCAAATTTTGTTAATCAATTTTTCACATTATATATCATTGGAACAATGAAGACTAAGCTTGTCATTTATTTAGCTTTATATTTTAGTTTTATTTTAATAATTTTCTATAATTTTATTTTATTTTGTATTTTAACATTATTTTAATATGTGTTATATTATAGCATTATTATCCTTCTTGTGCCTATGCTTTGTCTCTACCATAGAATAATACGATTCCTCTTGCAATCTGTCTTTGTATACTATTTTCATTACAAGTCATGAGAAAATTTTATCCCATGTTATATTCTCTTGATGAGATGGAATTCATAATCTGTCATGCCCACAATTTGATATAGGCAAAAACACAACTATTTTTTTTTCTACTACTAATGCGCTCACAATGCTTATCATGATAAGCTACCATGTGACTTGAATGTCGATGCTCGTGCAATGCTTATTCGCTTAGTATTCTTTCAATTATTTAAACATAATTCCCATAAAGGTCTGGTGCAGGAGCACCAAGGCTGACCTCCACCTTGTTTGTTAACAATTTTGGCTTGTACCTGATCTTCACCAAATCAGGATATTAGAGTGCTAAGTTTGGACCTTAGAAGGTCTTGGTGGAGTGTGATGAGTTAGTCATTAGGACTAAAATCATCCTAGTTTAATCATGTAGTTAAATTTTGGCTTTAATTAGTTTTGGACAGCTTAGGTTAAAATATAATGCATTAAATGTGTTAAAGCCACATCCTCATTGTTTGAAGATGTCAAGGGACAGTTAAGGAGTTGTTGGTTCGAAGCAAGGAGATTGAGGTCCTAAAATCTAGGATCATAACATAGTGTTAAGTTACAAAATGTTGTTGTAAAGGTTGCATGACAGCAGTTGTGAAGTTGCATGTAACTTTGTGGGATTGGAATCCCTAGAAATCAGGGGTAAGTGCTCGACCAACTCCCCTTGAAGTGTGGAAAAGGCATCTAAGTTGATGTATGGATCGTGGAGAGCAGTTAGGGGCATTGTATTCAAGTTTTGGCTTTGTGTGAAGAAGGAAAATTCTGTGTTTTCTACAAATCCCGTGTGTTTTCAGATAACAGTGATATCTAGTGACATATATGCTCTGTTTTAGCATTGTTTTGGTGTTCTTTGAATAGTTTAAAGCATATTTCATTTGGATTTTAGGTTACTTAGTGTATATTTTTTGTTTCCATTTCATAAATTAGGTTGTAGAGGGCTTAATTTCTGTTTTGAGCAGTGAAGATTAAGAAATGGCTCCCCCATAAACTCTGTCCACGGGATTTCCCTGAGACTAGCAGAATATGAAAGGGGAGCCACACATTTGTAAATATTTAGTAGTAGGTAGTTTAGGGAATGGAGCAGATATTTGTAATCTCAAACCCTAGATGAGCTAGGACTACCCGGTTAGGGAATTGGGATTGAAAATTAAAGAGCATAGGCAGGGGTAGAGACCACTGTACGGAATCCGTACGGTTCCAGGTAGGGTTAGACAAGATCTTTGCTTGACAAAAGGTTTGAAGCTTCAATCAATATTTTGGAAGGAGATTTGAAACAAAGAATAGAGAAACCCTAAGAATTAGGTCAATTAGGCCTACTTCTCCTTGAGTATAGGAATGCATTGTACGGAACAAATATAGGCCAGAGATCTAGTGAAAGATTTAAAGCTCTGAAAAGGGTATCAAAAACTACAATTTGTCTGCCAGGTCATTTGTGAAGTTTGAACAAGAAAGGCCAAAAAGGGACTGGTAAGGGCTAGTAGAAACTAGGCCTCTTCAAAGCAAGATTTTGAGATCGGTTAAAGTGAAGGTTAAAGAATCTCCAAGATGCCTTCAAATGAACATGAAATGCAAGGAGACAATGTTTCCAACTCCCCTGCAAGTAGCTCAAGCATGATGTTGAAGTTAGCATCTAGACCCTTCTAGGTGTTGAAAGGAGATTTGCAAATTCACATGGTGTTGGTCTTCCAAGGGTAAAGCACAAGTGGAGAAATCTTTGAAAAGAGTTGGAGCAGGACTAGGATAGTCTTCTAAGCTCAACAAGAACCCATTGGTAGCAGGTTCAAGGAAGAAGACAGTGAAAAGTCTTCTAAGTGATAGTGCAAGCAACCTTTGGCATCATCATACACCAAGGTCATATTACCTATTTCCCTTTTGGTCTAGGAACAACCACAACTGTTATGAGCCAAGTAACCCTAGAACACCCAGAAAAATTATTAAGTATTATTACTTAAATCATCATGGTCATTTATTAAATCTATATAAAATGCATCTTTATATATGTGTTTATTAATAAGTTCATAGTTATAGAAATTGTTAATATTATAGTGTAACTTAATGCTATACTTATTTATTGACCATATATATATAAAGCATTTTTATAAGTTTGTAAAAAAAAAACTTTGGTTTCATGGCTTCATCCCACTTCTTATAACTATATAAACCAAAATAACCTTTGTAAGCGTTATACAATGTCTTATTGCACTTGACACCTCTATCCACAACTTTTTCATTCTTGAATTCCTTCCTTTTCCTTTACCCAGGGTCTAATAATTTTTCTACCCTTTTGTTACCAAATATTACTAAATTTGAGGTCTTATGTGCATGCATGAATATGAACCTCATAGTATTTAGTGGATTATTTACTAGAGAATATTATGGTAATTTAATCTATCAAAAGGCATTTAACTTAAAGATTTAATTAATTGAATTCATTCTACACTCCCACTTAGTCCGAGAAATAACCATTATATGATCAATGCAATATGTTTTCTCTAGTCTGATCATTGCTCAACTAATTAGGATAGTTTTGAAGTATGACCAAATCAAGTTTTAAAATAAAACTAACCAATTTAAGTATTACCCTTCAAGAATGTAAGAAGCATTAACATGATCAATACTTCCATAGCATGACTCATGTCTATTGTATGTGCATATATCTTTTTTATTACCCATGATACACAAACTAAGTAGAGTCTCTTACTTAAAACGATGTAACCAAATATTAATAAACCTATTTGATTCACATACATGATATTCCTGCCATAATTGCATTAAAACGGGCCATAACACTTGGACCTCATTTAAATATAACTTTACTTATTAATTATACATATAAAAATTATACAATACTTAACAATAAATTTTCCACTTATCATTATTATAGACTTAATTCAAATATTTATTTACCACTTATCATTATTATAGACTTAATTCAAATATTTATTTATATATATAAGATCTATAATAGTTGTTTAGACTAATCAAATCAATATCCTTAAATCAAAATGTTAAATGAAATTATTCAATTATTCAACCTCTACCTGTGATATTTAATAGAAATTGCTCTATATTAACAGTGATGTTTACATGCTATCCTAGATTTATCTGCAAATAATAAAGTTGAATCATCATGGAAAAAACTATAGTTAATTGACAATTTTATTTGTAGTAAAGTAGATAATGATTTAAAAGAAAATATTAACAAATAATGTTAAAGAACTCATGAGTCATTGGGTGCAACTGTGTCCACTTAATCCTATTTAGGTTAAGAACATAATTATATTATTAATTCATTTGAAATGTACACGCAATGATATGTAGCGCTACCCTAAAACATGCATTCTTCCAGCATAATAACTATACACAACCTAATATTCTTCTTAACTGAGACATTATTCAAGAGGAAATGCTAGGGCACTGTCACCATGATTTTATTAGTCAATAGACTATATATATTGTGAATGCACTTTCAATCGAAACTTGTCTCACGCCTAAGACAGGTTACCATGAAACCATTTTCAGATGCTAGTTTTCTGTCAATTTACTCCCTATTTTAAAATAGGGATTACACCACGACTATATACCTGCACTAATTTTTTAACTGTAATGCTTTGATCGGCCCTTTGATCGTGCTTTAAATTCTCAAGATTTTAGGTCTTGACCGCATCACTTGGTTTACCCATAATGGACCTCCATTCGATAAAGTTTGCTGTACTGTGGGCACTTAACCAACGCTGATAGAACTATAATTACCATAAAAATTAGAACAACAAAAATTAGCCCTATAAATAAGAGCACCCACCTCTGCCCTTCTCAGAGTTTCAACTTCCCCATGTTATCTCTTCCTCTTCTTTCTTCTCATAGTCCAACTCCACACACCAAGTTTATCTCTCTCTTTCTTTTTGCTACTTCTACTCCACCTTCCATCAATTGCACACAAGCCATCACTCACTTTATGCAGGTAATTGTGATCTTCCTATAGGTTCTTGTCTCTATTTAGGATTTCCTACTTGGTTCCCCGTGATTTTAGGAAACGACTTGCAAATACTGGTCCTCAATTGCCCTGTTTCCCTAAATGCTAGAAGTTGGGGCATTAAAAATTTTTAGAGAATGTCTTCCTATGACGCCACACTCTGATTTTAAATTTCTGGGGTACTAAATTTTTTTTGACTAGGAAAGATAGAACTCTTCCTAGATATCAATTATGGGATCCTAGACTGATGGTTTGGTTTAACCATGAATCTAAGAATATTTGTGGAGTCTACACCCCTTTAATCATCCTTTACATATTATCTCAGTTGAGAAGTTATCCTCCCCTTAAAGTTCCTATATAAAACTTCTGAGCCACATTTCATAGCAATATGACAAGAGGTAGGAAATGAATAACATTGTGGCTAACTCACAAATACACGTAAATGACCACACGCTTTGGGTGGCTCTTTGTTCTCAACTTCAAATAGGTGAGATAAATGATGGATTTGCACACAATATGAACTATACATAAAAATCTCCTCACTGCAATTATGAGAATATCATAACGCACAAGAGTAAAACCTACAAGACTCACAATAAATGGTATACTGTAAATACAAATGAACCTAAAGTTTGGATTAACAGGCAAATGCCCCCATACTTTAGATGGCTCTTTGTTCTCGAATCCAAATAGGTGAGATAAATGATGTATTTGCACACGTTTTCCAAACAAACATATGAACTATAAAGAGATATATCCTCACGATATACTGCAAATACAAATGAACCTAAAGTTTGGATTAACACGCAAATACCATAACGCATAAGAGTAACGGTAAATGTTTAAATATGCATTCATGGATCTACTTGAAAGGCTGGGAACATAGTTGTGACTCTAGAGTCCACTATGGAAAACTATAATTAAAGATGTACGCCTAATAAATATTCTAGAGGAAAATAAACACCTACTAGATACTTTGGTAGGCCTTTGTATTCAGACATAGTGGGTATTTTACATGGGTTTTATGTATTTTACTCTAGATTTTTTTGTGTCATTGTTCCTATTGTTAGCCACTGGATGGTCTAAAACAACTATAATAAACATGCATAGAAAAATCCAAACACAAAATACACAACAAATATAGATAAAATACATAACAAATCAGACACATCTCAGAATTGCACTCAAATATCATGGTATACCTCAAGGGAAGGACTTTCCATACAATTTTCGCTATGGACAAATATGGATCAGGCATATAAGATGTTCTTGACCTCAGTCATTATTATTGGCCTAGACTTTTCCAAGGTCTTCATGCAAGTTGAGAAAAACCATAATACAGTGATGGCTGTATAACAGATGAATGCTCATTTTAGATGCTATCACCTGCATTCGCTTCACCTTCCAAAACTAGTCAAACTTGGAAACACAACATTAAAAACTGCGCAATTTTCAAGGAAAATGTGTAAGTTGTATTTGTGCACATGGATAACTTTTGGAAGAAAGAAAAAAGTGGACATTGAAAACAACTGGCAATACTTTCTCCAGTGTCAGGAACAAAAACAAGTCCTTATGCATTTTTTGGAAACCTGTAAGAATTTCACATATACTTTAAAACATCTCAGCATATAATCATCTAAAAAAAGGGGATCACAACCTTTGATTAATTAACAATCAGCTGAACAAACATTTTCTATATTCTGGGTCAGTATCATAAAATCTAATATAGATTTCAAATCTCTAAGATTCATAGGCTCAAAACGTGTATATAATGCAAGCATAGTGTGAGTCAACAAGATTTTTAGTATGAAAACAAATGGAAATTACCCAACGCAAATAATATAATGCATTATATTTTATTAATGGTTTGTCCCACTATCTGAAAAGTAAAATGCTATCCCTTCACAAAGATGCTATTAATTGGCACTTCCTAAAATTAATTACAACCACAAAACAAGGCTCTCCCCCAAGTTTATGTTCCTTTTATAATTTCTACATTTCATAGTAAAGTGTGATGACTTTTACTGGCAGTCAAGAATAGACAAAAGGTTAAGCAAAAATGGCTTATCTAATTACTACGATGTCAGCCTCTGTGTCTTCAAAATCTTTAGAATCAAACCTTAGCTGTCATCGAATTGGAGAAAACTGGTCACCAGTTGAAAGTCCTTCACAGGCACATACTATAGACGCCTGAGGAAGTCATAACCAGTTCTAGAAAAAAATTGGTGATACCAATAAGTAGCATCCACTAGTTTGGAATGAAAGGCTGAAACCTTGTATCTAGATTTTGATGTTGATCCAACTCCCATGGGCGCAGGATACTGACCCCCAGACGCACGGCTTGTAAATCCTCCTCGATCCCTACAAGTAGAGATGACTTGAAGATATCTATGAAATTGTTTGCCCAGAATTATCTTAAATTCCTTCATGGTCAAGTGGTCGCTCTCCTTGAGCACATTCCTCAAACGTTTTTTAGTGATTGGACCTAGAAACACAATTTGACTGACTTTGTGAGCGAGAAAAAACAAAGGTGTATCCATTTCCTAAAAATATTTCTCTGGTAAAATGTATGTGCGCTATAAATGAAATAGAATATTTACCGCATACTGAAAAATATGTGTCATCATAGAACATACAAGGATTTACACCTCTCATGATCGTCGGTCGGACTCTCGCACATGCCTGTTGTAATTTCCTATTAATGGTCACACAAAGAGTTACCAAATACAATGGGTTGGTTAAAATCACCAACTGTAGAACAATTAATGCCCTTCCTTGCATCTGGCACGTTTGCCTACATTGTCATATCACAATGTAAGGTGGCGACGTTCTTATGATTTCTTCCTCGGTCTTGAAACATGTTAGAGATTACTTCCCCCTTCCTCCACGTTGGCTTGTATCGTCATTCCTCTCTTACCTTTCTTCACAACAAGGAAAGAGAATTATGATAAAGCATGGGGCGAGCACGTGAAATCGAAAGCCAGCTAGCAAAGGTACTATATGGCATCAACAATAGACAGGTGAATTTGATATAGGGCAGGTGAATTTGATACAGGGAAAATGGGGTTTTTTACCCACATTACAAGGAGCATTAAATTGTAATGGGACCTACCCCCAATAATTCAGGTAGCACTTTAAAAAAATAAAATAAAAATAAAATAGATTTTAATTTAATTTCTTTATTTTTTTAAAAATAAATTATTTGGAAGACATAATTATTAGATATATCTTATATTTCTTTTGTTTTTTTAAAATATTAAACATTACACACATTTAAATATATATAATCATCTTTTCTTTAGTTATATTTCTTCAAATATCAAAGATCTTATGTTGTTTGAAATGGAGTATTATTTTCATAATTTTTGTTTTTTATAAGAACACAAAATAATTATATAATGGTTAGTAGGGAAAATACTATGTTAATTATAAGATAATATGATTTTATGATTTATTTTTAATTTTTAATTTTTATATTATTTAGTTTTCTTCTAACAATCATAAAATAAATAGATTGTATATTGCTTCTAGCCTGCAATTTTTTTTTGATTTGCATTTAATATTGAGATCTTCCAATCAAAGCAAAAGAATAAAATGTAAAATACATGGAATATTTAGGGGATTTTGTCATATCAATTTACACATACAAGAATTATTTTCATAGAATGAAGGTTTAAATGATATAAATTAGATTGAACAAGCCTTTAGGTTTCCTTCTCCTCAGTGCCAAAGGTGTTCCCTATATATGTTATTATATTTTGAGGTTCAATTCTTAAAGAAAAATAAAGAATTTACATATACTTTTCTATCATGTAACCCTTGCACCTCTTCCGGTGCAAGTGCTAGTTTATATTCCTTCAACAAAAGGACTAGGTGATGGCTACAGGGGAGCCAAATATTGGATCTAGCAAGGTTAATCTGCACCAACCACTGGGAGATTGTATTGAAGCTGCTACATCTGATAAGCCATCATCAAATTCCTTTATTACCTATTGCATTTTATTTTTGTTTCCTATTTCTCAATAGCGTTGACTTTTTTTTTGTGTCTTTATTTCTCCTTCATGTTTCAAGTATTTGTTGCTAGTGATGTAACAAAATTTTCTAGATTTGATTCAACATGTTTTTATTTTTCCAAAAGAAACCTTACTCACCTACTATTCTATACAAGTTGAATGAAGTGTCTACCTGCTTAAGGAAGGGAGAGAGAGTGGATAGAGGGTAGAATGAGCCAAAATTCCCACAGCTAACAAACCTCTCTATTTTTTTTTTAGTTGTGTTTCTTGCTTTATGACAACATTGAACGCTTTGTAGGATTGAGAAGGTAGAGACTTCATAACTGACAACTCCCATGGTGAAATGTCTTGTTTGAGAAGAGGGATTGGGGTTTCCATTAGGTTGCAGCCCCATAAAATAGCCATGACAGCTACAAAGAGTTTGTTTTATGCTTGTAGCCAATTCCATGGTTAATTTTAAACATATACTCAGATATTTGATGCTGAAATTATAATAGAAGTTTTCAGATTTGATCTAACACTTTTTATTCTATTTAAACCCTTATTTTAGTTATCTAATGCTGAAATTATTACACATTTCCAAGTTTTATTAACACGTTATATATGTATGTGGTAACAGAAAAAGTATCCCTCTATATTTTCCTTCTTGCTTAGGCCTTCCTTGTTAAATTGAGCTTAATGTGGCCTTGATTTAGTGTTGTAATGTGTTCAACACATTCACATTAGGTCTTGGGACCTTGTAAACTAAATGGACTTAATGGTACCTTATTTTGGGTGTTGCAAAGTGTTGTACCACACTTTCACACTAATCTAGGGTTTTCATTATTAATTGGGGTTCTTTATGCCTTATTTGGCCTTATTTTGCATCCACAAGCCTTACTTAATGCATCTTTCTAAGGATAATCCCAACATAAATCAACATCCAATCATAATTCATGTCTTTTTGGATTGCATGGCCCAAATTTAGTGATCTAGGACTCACGCTACCATGGGCGTATGGGCCCCACTTATGTTTTGGGGCCTTGATCTAGATTTCACATGAGTCTAAGCATTTCTTGAAAAATGTGTCCCATAGCCTAGCCTAATGGGGCCCATATGCCACAAGTGGCGTATGAGTCCCATGTGGCTTAAAATTAAATTAAATTCAAATTCTTGGTGGGATTTTGTTCTCCTAGATCTAATGTTAGCTTATAGTATTGTAATTTTGGGAAATTTGGCATAAACAAGTATAAATACAAGGTTATTTCACTCATTTTCACCTATCAAGTTTACAAGTGACCTAAGACTTTCATGAGAGCATTCTTAATAGAAAATTGGAGTTTACAAGAACATTCAAGAGAATTAAAGAGCTGATTATCAAGTGTTTTAAAGTATTATTCAAGTATCAAGCATCATGTCATGGTCATCATGCATCATGTTTGTTTTGGGCTAACAATTGTGATGTAGGGTTTTCATGGTTCAAGCAAGCATTTAATTCAAGATCTATTACATTCAAGCAAGAGTCAAGATCTACATCCATTGGATCCATTTCATACATGTTTGCAACACTTTATTCCTATAGTTTGGTGAGTTGCAACGTAGTATCTTGTTCATTCATCATTCCTTCATTTCATTTCATTACAAGGTTTGATTACCAAAATAGGGTTTGACCAAGGAAAATCCCTATCCACTAACAAAACAACATTTTTCCCTCTCTTGAGTGTGTGATTTGTTGATCTGGGTTGAAGACCCTCTAAGGAGCAAGATTGGAGAGAAGTTGTCAAGTGTTCAAAGTTGTCAAAGTTGTCACATCATCTCCAAGATCATTAAAAGGCATCCATAGAGTAGAATTTGACATTTTAGATCTGGAAATCAGGTTGAGAATACTGAGTAGAGATTGAAGAGAAAATTCAAATCCTGATCCTTTGAAAAAGCCAAGCAGGACTGATACACCATTTCTAGCGTATGAGTCTCAATACAATGAAATTTGCAGTTTTCAAGAGTTCTAGACTTGTCTTTGCTAGATTTTTGTTCTTGCCTAGGAACCCTAATTTGGGACTAAATCACCTAGACTGGTGTATGAGTCCTAGTAGACATTAAATTCAACATATTTATCATTTGAGGTCTCCATTCAAGCTTCTACAGGTTTCTAGGTGCACCTTTCTGGTTTCTCAGCTTTCTATTATGTTTTGCACTCATTTTTAGGTCATTTAGTGAAGCTTTGTACATCATTAGGTTTAATCATTAGATCTTGCATATTGCTAGTCTTTCTAAGCCCTATCTTGGTGATGAACCCATCCTTAGTCATCAATCATACCATACGACACCCTATTGTAGATCTCTTTCCTTCATTCCATCCTTTGATTGAGATCTCTAGGGTTTCCTTCAGTGAAACTAAGTGGAATAGGCCCTAACCCTAGTGTTCCATCTCCTAAAAGGTGGAACTCTCCCTATCCCTAATTCCCATTGTTTCAATGTATATATATTTCACCTTTTTAATTACCCTTCTATACAGGCTGTGGGAGGGACTTATCTGCTCCAGAAAAAAAGGTGAATTACTAGAGGGTTCAACCCCCAAATGAGAGGCCACACCACATACATGGTAGCCATGATCTTTCAAGAAAGGGAACTAATTCAAAGAAAATCCCCAATATGACCTCATCTTCTAATGTTATTATAATTGTCATATCATTTATATACTATTATGCAGTAATAATTCCCCCATTTTAAAAATAAATAACTCAACAACCAACTTTAGTTGAATAGAGGAAACTATGAGGATGAATATCCATAACATCTGAATTCATAGATTTTTATTTGTAGCATTCATAGGTATTTCTAATATAATTATACATATATAAATATATCATTTCTTATTTCCATTTGCTGTCATTCTTATATTTAGTTTGACAAAAATCAAGCCCATATTTAGACAACTATAGGATGCACAAGTTCATTGGTATATTTTTGTATGAAGGTGTTTGAAATTCAAAATCTTATCTCACAAAATAAACACATATTATACTTTTACTTTCCTTAATATGGCCTATAGTTTGGCATTTCAACATTAATTTATACACCATTTTACCTTTAGCTTCAGCTCTGTTTTGTAGGAAAAAAATAATGAAGTTCAGAAATACCCTTCTCTTTACCAGAGATACTTTTTTTGTGAAGAAATGATATCACTACTTAAGTAAGAGATAAATAAACCAAAGTCTTCCTATATCAACATTTGGTACACAATACCAAAGGTAAGAAAACCACACCAAATTTAGTTACCATACTATAGTCTTATTACACTTTCCTCTCATCTTTGGAGGTACCATGTAGTTTTTTTCTTACAAAAGTAAGAGATATTGTTTCTGATACATAAACTTTTTAAATGGAACAAGCAAATTTGAAGAGTGAATTTGGAACTTGATTAACAAAACAACCAAGGGAAAGAGAAAAGCTCTCCACCCAAACCATAATGGGTCATCAGGCCATGAGTGATGGCCCTCACCATTCCCCCACGCCAAGAGGACCAAAAAAACCCACAACATAACATAGATACTCAAGGAACCCTTACAACCAACTTCCTTATCCACACACAGGGTTGAACAATCTTGAACAATCTCATGGTATTTTCTAGTTTTCATGGGGGTGAGGCTACTCAACACGTTAAGTTTCATTCAAACCTAAGCTCCCAACATTTACCCATATTAATCATGGAATATAATTAAATCTGAACTTGTTCCACACCCGACGAGTTTAAGAGCGAAATGCAAAATGTGAAGCGAGAAAACTTACCTCTCAATCCAGACTAGCCAACCATGAGGAGGCAACTTCCATCTCTTATTTCCATTCCTTTCTTCCAGGTTTTTCCTCTCCCCTCCAGCAAACCAGTCCCCCCAAAGACCTAACATAAATCTCCCTTTATTCTTTCCTTAGTGTCCCTAGGGTGAGGCACGTGGATTGAGTATCCCAAACTACCCTAAAAAAACTCCACTTTCTTTCCTCCATTTTATAATATAAATTTTTGAAACCCAAAAATTATGACTTCCCCAAGGAAATACATCCAAACATGTTACTTTACGATGTGAAGTGGGATAATTGGGGTTTTGATGATCCTCTCATTTTCCCATTGGCCATTTATTTACCTGCACACTTTTTCCATTATCAGTACCTCATGATATGAATAATTGAAATAATTATTTATAAATACATTAACACTTTAAAACAATAACTAAATTTACATACCTCGAATAAGCTTTGGCGTGTTGATCGTAACTTGCTTCTAATGCTTAAAATTAAACCTTTACAACTCCATGTTAGCCACTTGCAAATCCTATTCCTTAAAATTTACATCTATGATTATTTAAATTTAAAAATATTTTTATTTAACCAAATGACCACATTCAAATGTATTCAAGGTAATAATTTTCTTTGACAAATTGCATTTTATTTCTTAGAGTGAGGCTTGTTAGTATCTATGATTTTAAATGAAATCATAATTTTTTTGGATCAACATAATAACATCAATCCCTATTTTAACTTCTCATTTATAATATCATAATTATATACACCATTTCAAAATGCATCCCCTTTTCACAGAGTTGAATGATACCAACTACTAGCTAATTTTACACATAATTTTTTATTCTAGAGGATTCAATACAAGTATCTAACGAGTTATTTTCTACGAAAAAATTTAATAAGCCAAAGAAATGTTTACTATGATAACATAGAAAATATTTTAAATAAGGTTGAGCCTTCTATGGTGATGATGATAATCATTTTCAAAGTCTAACTTAACAACAATAATTGAAAGAGTAGGGATAAGTTTCCAATTTGAACTCCATTATAGTAATGGGTGACCATAGAGATGTATAGTAGCTATCTTAGGTCCATGTATTTTCTATGTAGCATTAATCACTTGCTAATGAAACTATGCAATAAAATAAGATGATATAATGTGCATCAAAATCCTTGAAATAATGTATGTTAAGTACAGGTTGAAGAGATGGAATAGGCAGCATTTTGGTAATTTGTTTCAAGAAAAATAGAAAGCTCAGGATTATCTTGATCTAATTACCAGACAGATTCGTGATCAAGGCCTCTCAGAAGAATTGAGTTTGTTAGAGGTTGCTGCGACTAAAGAGGTTGAGGAATGGGAGTTAAGAGAAGAATTTTTTTGGAAACAGAAGTCCCGTATTGAATGGCTCCAGGCTGGTGATAGGAACACTTCTTTTTTCCATAACTCAGTTAAGGATCAGAGGCAAGGTAATGCTATTTCTTCTCTCTTGCTGTCTGATGGGGAAATTTTGTCCTCTTCCACTTCTATATCTGCTGAATGCATTCGGTATTTTTCTACCTTATTCTCTGAGGATTCACCTCCTGCAGAAGAGGATGAAGCAAGGACTTTAGACTGTATCCCACAGCTGGTGACTAATGAAATAAATGAATCGTTGCTCTCTCCTATTTCCTTGTCAGAGCTTGAGAATGTTGTGTTCCAGATGAAGAAAGGAAAAGCCCCTGGGCCTGATGGATTCCATGTCAAATTTTTTTAGGAGTTCTGGGAAGTGGTTAAATTGGACCTGTTACAGGTTGTTCAGGAATCCTTTATGCATAAACAAATGTTGAAGTCTCTGAATGCTACTTTTTTAGCTCTTATTCCGAAGAGGGAGGGGGATAATTCTTTGGATCTTTTTAGGCCTATTTCACTATGTAATGTGGTGTATAAAATTATTACCAAGTTGATTGTGGAAAGGTTGAAACCTTGGCTTGGTGGGTTAATCTCTGAGGAGCAGGGGGGTTTTGTTGCTGGCAGGCAGATCATGGATGGGGTTGTTATTGCTGCTGAGACCATCCATTCTATGGAATCCTCAAAAGAAAAATCTATGTTTATCAAGTTGGACATGGCCAAAGTGTATGATCGTGTTAAGTGGAGCTTTCTCTTTAAAATTCTTGGAGCTTTTGGCTTTGCTGAAGATTGGATTGATTGGGTAAGGAGTTGTGTCACTTCTTCTTCCTTTTCAGTGCTTATTAATGGTGAGCCCACTTGTTTGTTTGGTGCTTCTAGAGGCCTCAGGCAAGGAGATCCCCTGTCTCCCTACTTATTCATCCTTCTTGCGGATGGCCTGGGAAGTCTCATTCGTGCTCAAGTTGCTAGTGGCTCACTTTAGGGCTAGATTTGGGGAAATGACATTCCCCCTCAATCTCATCTTCAGTTCGTTGATGATACTACCTTGATGGGTAGGGAAAATGTTGAGGAGGCTCTCCACTGGCGCAGTGTGTTGGACAGTTACTTGGCAGCTTCTTGGCAATCCATTAATGAGGGGAAGTCCTTCATTTATTTCTTCCATACTCTTAAGGTTATTCAAAGGAGAATTGTTGGTATTCTTTGTTTCCAGATTAGTTCGCTTCCTTTCTCCTACCTTGGAATCCCTCTTGCCATTCGTTCTCTCCCCAAAAGGTTTTGGCAAGAGAATCTTGACAAGTTTCGAAGATTGGTCAGTCATTGGACTTGCAGGTGGCTTTCTTCAGCAGGTAGAGTGACTCTTCTAAAGTCGGTGGTCCAGGCTCTTCCTCTTTATAGATGCTTTGTTCTTTCTGCTCCTTCAAGTTTTGTTAAGGACTTCGATAAATTGTCTCATCAGTTTCTGTGGGCTGGCAATCTTCCTCATAGAAAATGGAGTTTGGTGAGGTGGGATGTTGTTTGTAGGCCAAAGTAGGAGGGGCGTCTTGGTCTACAACGAATAGATTTGAATGGGTAGGCCTTGGCTACTAAGTTGTATTGGCGTTGGTTCTCACAACAACACATGTTGTGGGCTAAAATTCTGACCTTCAAGTATTTGGGAGCAGTGGAAAGTAGGGAGGTTGTTAGATTCAGTATGGAGGGAAAAGGTTCTATGATCTGGAGTACCCTTAAATGGGGTGCCAAGCTGGTTAAGCAGGGTTTTTTTTGGATTTGCAATGGGGGTTAGGATGCTCTCTTTTGGCGTGATTCCTGGGATGGACATCCACCCATTGTGTCCTCTCATCCCCACCTCCATGATTTGTGCCAGGTTTTTGAGGTGGCGGGTTGGTGTCATGTGGTAGACTTCAAATCGCAAAATTATTTGGGTTAGATTTCAGTGTCCAGATAGAAGGACCCCTTGGATTGGCCTCATGGTGGGGTGGTGGAGGATCGTCAGGAGCTTGCTATGATTTTATCAAGTCGTGTTTGCAACTCTCTCCAGGGGAGTGATGTGCTTGCTTGGGGTCCATATTTGAAAGGAAAATTTTCGGTGGCCTCGGGTTATCAGGTTTTGGATAAACATGTTTTTGGGAGCTCCCAGGTTACTTGGTGGAAGCATGTTTGGAATAAATTTGCTTGGCCTAAGTGTAATTTTTTCTCTTGGCTCGTGGTCCAAGGTAAGTGTCTTACTTGGGACAATCTTTGGAAACGGGGGTTCCAGGGCCCCACCATGTGTTTTCTATGTGGTCAACATGAAGAATGCTTATCACATCTCTTTTTTTAGTGTTCTTTTGTTAAGACTATCTGGCATTACGGGTGGAATATCTGGAGATTACCGTGTTTCCATGTTTCTTCTTTGGAGGACTTTTGGTTGAGACAGGGATCTTCTCTTGCTAGAACCTCTTTTCTTAAAATTGCTTGGAGCATTGGTCCTAGTCTGATTGTTTGGAAAATCTGGTTGGAGCGTAACAGAAGGATTTTCCTGGATAAAAAATTGCTCATGGGGCAACTTTGGAGGCGAATTCTGGGGGCTCTGCGGGAGACTTTGATTGCAAAGTGTGACTTGTCTTTGCTGATTGATCCTGGGGAATTAGGTGTTGTTAATGCCCTGGGTCTTGTCACAGGGGACAAGAGTATTGGGAGCAAAGTGCATTGTAGGCGTGGGCGTGTGAGGGTTGCTCGTGAGGGCTTTTGGTGTCCGCCGACTCTAAGGGAGCTAAAAATCAACACGGATGGGTCGTCCAGAGGTAATCCTGGGCATGCTGGGGTTGGTGGTATTGGTAGGGATAGCCTTGGAGTGGTGGTTTTTTTCTTCTCTATGTATCGTGGCTTGCAAACTAATAACCTTATGGAGGCGAGTGCTATTCTCATGGCGTTGCAACGCGTGGTTGGCCTCGGATGGTGGCAGATTTTTTGTGAATCTAATTCTCAGGTGGTGATTGAGATGTTGAATAAGCAGAATTTGGAGGATGTGAATTGGCAGCTTGCTGTGGTTGTCAGGCAGATTATTTCTATGTGTTCTTCTTTGGATTCCATTATTTTCCATCATATTCTACGGGAGTGGAATAGGGTGGCTGATGGGCTGGCTAGATGGGCGTCGAAGAGGACTGATTCTTGGTATGTGGATGACTGGGGCAATCTTTCTGAGGACATGGCACCTGTTCTTGAGGAGTGGGTTGAAGAGGATATGCGGTGTTTTTTGGGTGTGAATTAATTCTTGTTTTTTTGGGCCCCATTGTGGCTTCTTTCTTTGGATTTTGTAATGCTGTTTTAGATGCAATAAAATTTTTACCCTCTTTTCAAAAAAAATAAAAAATCCTTGAAATAAAAATATTAGGTTTATTCATAGGAAAAATTATCTTTGCTATTATTATGCATGTTAAGGACATATGAGATAAGTTGGAGATACTAGAATCTCATTACTAAACTTAAAGATATTGCCCTTATGCTAATACAATAGTTAGACATCGAATCATCATACATCACATAGTCAATCATTAGGTCAAGAATGTCTAGTCTATCAATTTTAACATAATTATTGGTAGAGAAATCTTGTAACTATAGTACGAGAAACAAGGCCTTACATAATCCTTACCCCGTGTGGGAAGAGCATGCTTCTAAAATTTATAACTATCAAAACTCAACTACTTAGAATTAAGAACACCTAACTTTTCACACCATGCTACAATGATATTGTTTTATAGCTCATCCACCATCATTATTAATATTTAACTTTTATTAATTTGAGAGTACTTCTAATAAGTAACTGTATAGTTTTTCTATCAAATTAATCATTGTGGAAATGTTGTATGGCAGTAAATTATAATAGTTTAGAGATTTTTCAACTTTGATCAATACATTGCTAATTAATTATAGTCCAAACCTATTCATTAATATCATATTTATATCCTTGACATACTTTAATGGATGATTGCAATAAAAAAATGATATAAATGGCTAATTTATTATAATGAACTATGGAAATATCATGCATTTTCCTTGTTAATGGAGTTGGTGGTGTTGAGACCATTTCAAAATGAGTAGAGG
Source organism: Sequoia sempervirens (assembly GCA_007258455.2). Lineage (NCBI taxonomy): Eukaryota > Viridiplantae > Streptophyta > Pinopsida > Cupressales > Cupressaceae > Sequoia > Sequoia sempervirens. The sequence continues at coordinate 431,162,165 of VDFB02000015.1, read as the reverse complement.
AAAAATGGGAACAATTAAGACAAGGGTGGTAAATTTGAACTTCAAAGGGGCTTTAAAAGGAAATCCTAGCCCATCAAGGTTGGGGTGCATCATTCATGACTACAATAGAAATTCATTGTGCAAAGCTTCCAAGCATCTCAAAATGGGACAAACAATGAAGCAAAGTTCCAAACATGACTAGTAGGGCTATAAATATGTTTGAATCTCAAGTTGCAAAATGTTATTATTGAGGGGGACTCAACATTAGTGGTGAATGTTGTCAGGTTGAAGTCACTTCACAATGGGAAACTCTAATTATTTTTTGGAACTATACAAAAGGAATTAATTAAACTAGATAACTTTATCTCAAACCATGTTTATCATCAATCCAACAAGGAAGCTGATTCATTAGACAACTCAATTGTTATAAGGGATGTGGAGATTATCTATGAGTTGTTAGAAACTAATCATGAAGAAGAAAGCCGCAAATAGTAGGATCATGTGATGATACCATTTTACTTTATATGATGATGGAATAAATTTAATTTAGTTGCAAGTCACAAGAACCACCCTTGTAAATCATTAAGAGCATTTTTCTCACACTAGCTACTGTGTGTGTAATTCACATATCAAGTTTATTTATATAGGAGTCTCAAAGATTGATACATACATTATTCAATGCTCAATAGGTGCTTAGTGATTATGGACACACCTATTCGACTTACCTCATGCCAGAGACAAATGGATTTTTAGGGGTTAATAGTAGAATGTATATTACAATGTGTTTTCAAGACAAGGCATATTCTCATCCTTTTTTCAATACAATGGATGCTCAGTGAGAAATTTTTAGAGCAAATCATCGATATTGAGTCAATTTTAACATTGCGTCCATGTTTGTGGCCTCACTTATTGACATGGGGGAAATGAAAGAGGACATAAAATGACTTACCAAGGAACTGGTGAGGCATTAGTTCTTAGGTAACCTTGACCGGTATTGGAGGTGGCTAGATATAGGAACAAGGTTCCCTTACCTAAAGACTTCGATAGACTCATGGTTTGAGGTGACCATGTGGAATGGTTACCCTTTGTCTACAATAGTCCAACTTCCATCTTGGCTCATAAACACTTGGTAGAAAAGGGAGCAATATTCTTCATGAAAGTATTGGGAATAATAGATCTAGATGGCTTGAGTTGCTTGGATAAGCACATCAAGGAAAGCCCTGATGAGTCACTATATGGTCCTAGGTGACAACTTTGTCTAGTTCATCAAAGAAAAGGAATGCGAGTTTTGGTTTTAGCCAGTTTAGGTGGTATAGAGCCATGTTTGCAGACATAATGGTTGTTCATAGTGGTAGTATATGAAGGAGTTGTATTGCTAGGTTTAGGTTAGCTTTAGCTAAATGCAACAATTTGAGATCGTAGATTTATGTTTTAGGTGTTAAAGAGTCATATTTTGTTGTATAAATGATTGCAAATCTAATACCATTTGAATAAGTTTGTCACCAAGTTTTTTATATTATTGGAAAAATGACACAAGAATAGGAAGTAAGGATGGTTCAAATGCATATAACATATGTAACTTTTGTTTTCCCGAGTTAATATACTGGGAGAAACCCCTATGGCTATAGTTTATCAATAAAAAAATATCATGCCTTTGAATGTTTTATATATTTTTTAAAGCATAAAACCATAATGATAAAATAAAAAATAAAAATAAAAAATAAAAATAAAAAATGAAATAAAAGAGACTGCTCAAAATACTTCTTAAATTTAGGAAATCACGAGTAAAGGAAAATCACAATAGATTTGAAGGTAAATTCTCATCAACATAATCAAATTTTTGAAAAGAAAGTTTATACACCAACCCAAACATTTTAAATACCATAGTTATCCAAGAAAATGGTTTTATATATTTTGAAGCTAAAAAGTTGACAATAATAAGCATGCACAAATAAACCCCAATATGTTGTGTCAAAATTTAAAAAAATTGAAAAAGTACTTCGTACAAATTTGTAAAAACATGAGAAATGGAATTTCCATAGAAAAACATTATCATTGATCTCTACATCAAGATTATTAGTAAACCAAAAATATGTTTTGTATGTAAAATTCACTAAACCCTAGTTTTTATCTACCATAAGTGCAAGAAGATGGGGGCCAAAAAGGGGTCTTAAGTGGCCACTTTTTTTTTGAAATTAGGAAATACTGACCTTGGATGAGAAATTGAGGATAGTTACACTCAAAAATTTTAGATGCAACAAAAACAAGGATTGTAGTGCTCCAAGTCTACTTTCTAAATTACCAGTTTTTGAAAAAAATGGTAAAGATTAAGGGGTTCAAAAAAGGGAGCCACAAAAATTGTTGTTTTTGTCAAAAAAAATAACATAGAGTCTATTGTGGCTCCCTCAAAAGGTTAACTTTTTTTTGGTATTTTTAAAATCGCTTCAGTGAGAAATTAGCTAACATCATGTAGTTTATGCCCAATTTTTTTGATAATTTTTTAATGAATATATTATTTTTTACTAATTTTCAAAGTGGACACATCCTGAAAAACATAAATTTGGTTGTGGCACTCCTATAATTTTTGAAAACTAATAAAAAATCAATTGTTTTTTTGAATGTATAGAATGGAGTTTAGTTTATAAAAATGTAATTTATTTGAAATTTCAATGAATGGTTAAAAAATAAAGTTAACAATACCAAACATTGGTTTTTGACAAAAAACAAACACACAGACAAAAGAAATTAAATATGAAAGCCTTAACATAGTCAAAATGTGAAAAATTTTACATCATTAAATCACTAAGAGAGAGCCTAACATTACCCAAGTGTTTGATTTACTCGACCTTGAAACACGTACAAACCTGACATTTGCCACAAACGAGATTATGTGAAATTTTGTAGAATATGCAAAAACACGTCTTTGGATGTTGGGAAGGCACTCCAAGCCTTTGGGTTGGAAATCTAAAGCAAATCCAAGCCAAAGGCTTGGGAATTCCCAAAGCAAGACATAATGTGAGTGCATTATAACATGCTCATGTTATGTCATAGTTTTGACATAACACGAGTACATTATAACACACTCATGTTATGTATTTCTTTGTATTTTGATTCATGTTGCTTATTTTTACTTAATGTTTCCCAAAGTGAGATATAACGTGAGCACGTTATTGAGACATAACACAAGCATATTATAGCACACTCACATTATGTCTCACTTGAAATTATTTTTGTGCAAGTTTTTTAAATTTATGTTTGATGTATGTATGTTTGTATATATATTTTAATGTATGTAAGTATGTTTTTGTGCTTAAATGTATATGTATGTATGTATGTATGTATGCCTGGATGTATGTACCTATGTATGTATGAATGTATGCTTGTATGTATGTATGTATGCATGCGTGCCTATATGTATGTATGTATGTATGTATGTATGTATTCTTGTATGCATGTATGCTTGTATGTATGCTTGTATGTATGTATGCATGCGTGTATGTATGTATGCTTGTATGTATGTGTGAACACCAAACTTGCACAAACTAACAAGAGATCATCAAACAAAAGTCAAACATGTTAGAAAAGAAAATATAATGTTCCCTATGAGATTCTTTAGCCAAATTCAAGAGAAAACATAAAAATAACAAGAAAATAATGAAGGATAACATGTAACTCAAATTGAACTAGGTAAACCTCCATCCCATAGGGGGAGTGGTGCTCCTTTGATGTGGAAAGAAGCCCTTTCCCAATCCATTTGAAAAGCTTGATGATTTGTTGATGATCCAAGAGTGAAATTGACTATAATCTAGCTACAATGCTTGAAAATGATGAAAAGCTATGGACTCAAAATGACTATAATGGAGGGAAATTGAATGAAAGGTTGTTGAGAGGAATATTCCCTAGAATATGCCTTGGTGAGGGAAAATAGATGAATTAAATAATTAATTAAAATTATTCTCATGTGCAACCTGGTTAGTTGACCATGGTTGATTTAACTCTTGAGGAGTTAAAAACTGGAGGAATTGATAATGATGATTAGAAAGCTGATTTAGGATTAATTAATCCAGAATTAATTAATTGGAGTGAATTAGGAGATGTGACATTTGATTTGATTGGTTTTTAATCAAATGAGAGGATTTAGGGGGATTTAATTAAATGATTTGATTTAAATAAATAAGATGAATATTTAGTTAGAAGAAGGATGAATTAATCAATAAATTTAATTATTTGATTAATAGTTGAATTTGCTGATTTTAATTAAATAATATTGATTATTCAATTAATTGATCAATTTGAGATGATTTAGGAAGAAACGGTGTTAGTTGATCAGAATTAGATGCTTAGTATCAATGATGACTTTTTCAGTGTCTACATCTTTCCCCTCTTTGAAGCGAAGTACCTGTTGCATCGGTTCAAAGAATAACACTGCCATATGATCAAAATATAAAATTTTTATGATTTTTTCAGATGGCTTACTGCTGCCCCAGCGGAAGGAATTACGCTGCTACACTACCCCCTCAAGAGATCAGGCAAAAATTGCAAAATTAGGTCGAGCTCACGAAAAAGATTCAACAATGATTCAGGAGTGGAAAACAACCCACATGATGCAAAATTAAGCTTACGACGATGAAAATGGATCAAAACGGGCTTCGTTTGGGAAAAAACAGATTAAATGGGTTAAAAAACCCTAAAAAAATACCCAAAAAAACCCTAAAATTTTTGCATAAAAGGGGTTAAGAGGGTCATTTTCAAATCATTTGCTCACTTGACCTTTAGAGATTATGGTAATTTTTCTCTGAGGTGCTGACAGAATGGCTACTCATGTGCTTCCTAGACATTAGACAGATTGGGTTCGTGAGTTTCAGTGGCCTTAGGACGTAGGACCCTCGGTACGCTTTTCAAAACTTTTCTCATTTTGCATGTTTTTGGTGCATTTATTAGGGGTCTTTTAGGTAGACCAAAAGCGGCCCTCTAGGGCATCACTTTTGTCACAGGTGACGTCACTTTTGCAAATGTCGACCCGCATTTGTGCCAGAGTGTTGCACGCCATTGAATGGTTCCAAAGTCATGCAACAAATTCTGACTCGCCTTTTCTATATTGCATCACGTGACCCTAGGAGATTTTGGCATTGCTCAGAAATATCAACTCGCCTTTGGAGGACAACGTCGCATTTGATTATAGCACCACATTTGCAAGATACAGAGGGTCGCTTTTGCAAATGTCGCGTCGCCTTTAACATGTCGACTTGCTTTTGCTTTTTGAAGGATTTTTTAATTTTGAAAAGGCGTCCATTGAGCGAATTTTTGATGTTGTGCACGTTTTGGTTGTAGGAGGTCCTACTAGTGCTCCATTCAAAGGAGCACAAGAGCCGATTCTTACGCAGAGCGGGACATTTGTCAGACCAGGGCCTATTTTTCCTTAGCGCGATTAGATTTGGCCACATTGCTCAGATGCTCGAGGTGCAAACACACCTCATGATGATGACAACATTGGTTGAGAGATGGAGGAGCAAGACCTCTTCGTTCCACTTACCTACTAGTGAGGCCACCATCACCTTGGAGGACGTATGGCGGATCTTAAGGATCCCTATTCATGGGGAGCGCATTATTTATGATGTTGAGGCTGGCAATGATGCCATTTTCTAGTTATTCAGCATCAATTCATACGAGGTGGACAACGACCAGATAGACCTTTGTGATATGAGTGGATTTCCCCTAATTTGACTTTTTTTTTTGACACACTGATCTCGGGAGTCCTTGTTCCTGACCGACAAGCCAGAGGATGCAACATTGGGTGGGGGATTGTTTAGTCCTAGATGATGGAGGACATGACCATCTAAACCTGGAGGCTAGTCATCCTAGCATCATTGTACCATGATATGCACCAAGTTGTATATAGCAGGGCTCGTAGCATTTGAATAGGCGTTACCCTTCTTCACGTGTGGGCCTATGAGCACATTGCCATTTTCAGGCCATAAATAGTAGACGTCCAGACTGACCGTGATGATCCTACAACATACAGATATGGGGGGATGACCACCCTCCACTTCACAGGTATTACAGGCATCTTGCACTAGAGGCAGGTTCTGGATGAGATGCCAATTTTTTGGTGGAGGCCTTGGCTCCACTTTCCCAGATGGCATGATGATGATGATCATCTCTTTTACTATTGGTAGTATCGGTACATGTAGGGGAGAGAGCATTATATGGTCGAGCGGTACCTCCTAGATAGGGTTGCTCGACAGTTCAGGGAGGTGCAGGATGCACCCAATGATATGCAGAGAGCCATTTTTGCTTGTAGGACCAGAGAGGCAGCATGGGGATAGAGGATCCCACCTCAATAGGCAATCAATGACTTCAGACAATTGGTCATGGTGTCGTGGGTATACTTTGACGTTCCTGTAGATGTAGGGACCACCCAGGCTTATGATGCATATTAGTCGGCTCATGCCTTGATTCAATTGACCTTACCAGCTGTGCCAGCCGTGGCTAGAGGACGGGTTAGAGGACCCAGGATTAGACAGGTTCCACAACAGCCAGGAGATTAGCCGCAGGATGGACAAGATGGGGGTGGAGATCATGATGGATAGATCCCACCATTGGTGCCACCTGTTGGATAGAGGCCACTGATCCAACCCCATCAACAACCACATCAACACATGCCACCCCCACGACCACCACCAGGTCCCGATCCTAGGGACAGACAGATACTAGCGCTATAGGCACAAATTTAGGTTTTGACAGGGCAGCTTTAACAAGCACGGGCCTAGATTCAGACACTGGTCCAAGAGAGGGCCAGGCATGACAGGAGGTGGTGCAAGAGCGCTAGATGAGGCGGGATTCAGACATGGCCCTAGCACTAGAGACATGATAGAGATAATAGTTAGGGGCTGCAACACAACATATTCAAAGACAGGCCATAGTCCCGACCGAGATGTATGGCCGAGCGATGTAGGAGGCTTCATATTACAAGGCAGTGTACTATAGAGTTGTGGCATAGGAGCGAAGGGAGCCAAATTTCTCCTACCTTAGCTAGATTGCTCCTACTAGGACCCCTCACATAGGCACATCAGGGTCTCACCATCAGAGCCGAGGCAACCATCACGAAGATAAACAGAGCGAGGGAAGCTTAGGATATTGATAGTACACTTGGACACACCGTTTTGTACAACTCGATTTATGATGTGTATACATATTGATTGGCTGAGTTTTTGACTAGCCTCTTGTATATTCAATGATGATACTATATATCTGATTTTGATGTATCATGATATTCAACTTTTTTGATATATATATGAGATGACTTGCGATGCGTTTATATGATGCAATATTTTATTTTATGTGATGGATATATATATGAATGAATGAATGGATGTATGTAATGCTTATACTATGATGTTTTATGATGTGATGCGATATTATCGATGGATGATGGATCTATGTGGATGCACTTTATATGTGATGGATTTAGATGTATTTATGTAATGTAATGATATGTTCCATTTCTTTTTCAGTATCTTTTCTATGCGTGATATGATGATGCAATATTTATGTATGCATGATGTGACATGTGATGATTATGATAATGCTTATATGATTATGCAATGAATGTTTTATGCAAATGTATGGTTTATGAGATGCTTAGAATAACCAATCTATATTGTGATGGATGAACATGCAATGTATGGTTTATGAGATGCTTTCTATTATGTATGATATGCAGTATGCTAACATTTTATGGATGCAAGATGGATGCATATATAAATGTTTTTATTTCTGAATGTCATGATACCATGTTAGTATTAGTATATGGAAAAGATAGAAGAAAGAGAAATCAACCCTTGACTTCAAAATACAATAATGATGATGATGTAGAAACATGATGATGATTTCTTATTAGAGATTGGGGATATAAAGAGCTTACTTACCTTAGTTTTGATAACACACATAGATACGATGCATCAAGGTATAAAGAACCTGGATGACATTGTACCTAGTGTGTTGGACTTTGACTTGATGATTAGATAGGAGTATCCTTGTTCACACCTGACATACCAAACCTTATTTAGGATGCAGTTCAAATATTTCAAACATCTCAGATGAAAACATAGAAAGATGTAAAACTTTCATAGGTAATAGTCAACAAGACATCCAAAACACCCTCCCTACATACCATACAAAGTAAGCATGACCAAGGTTATATTACAAGAATATCCAACAAGCACAATAGACAAAATATAATGATCAATGCTCCGTTCCTTTCTCTCTAAATATTTTTGATTAGACATCATCGAGAGGTCATTGGAATGAGCGCAATAAATTAAATCATCACGAAAAAGATCAAGTAAACAAACAAGCTAATGTTCTTCATACCTCTAGCCAAGAATAAACTATGGTGATGCCTGATGTTGATGTCCATTGTAGGAAGGATGCATCCTAGGACATGATGTTATTAGATGATTTTGGGACTAACTGGATGATGGGCTATTGATAAGAGTTTACCAACTTGTTTACCTACTGACCTAGACTTGAGACCTTGACGTTTGAGTTTTCACTTCCAATTTGCTAAACTTGTTTCTGATTGTTTCACCAAAGGTTGGGAGATGACAATCATTTATTATGAGAAAATGTTTATTGCAGGTGCAAGTGAGATGGGATGGATTTTTTTGGTATTTTGAAATGTTTTGAGGCTATTTTTGGCATTTTCAAGATGTTTTACAAATGTTTTGATTTCCAAATTTTCCAATGTTTTTGGGTTTTCTAAGATTTTGACCACGAACCTAACCTAAAGACCTATCCTAGGGACCTCGGGGGCTGATAAAAGATTATCCTTGCCTACGTTATACACACAAAGACCACGTAGTTCAACTGACACAAACTCATTTATTGATGAGAAATGAACAAATAAATTGCCAGTTTATTGTGACAGACTCCTAAAGGACTAACCTAGGGTGTCTTGACGTACATCGATGATGGCCTTACCTACGTTCAAAGCTCAAAGACCCGTAGTTCGACAAGATGACTCTATTTTTTGACTTTTTGACCTTTTTTTGGATTTTTTGATATGTTTTGGATGTTTTTGGATTTTTGGATTTTTATGAATGTTTTCTGATTTTCTGAATGTTTTTGGATTTTTTGTCTTCAAGGAAGACTTCCAAAATATACATGAATCTGATCCAATATAAGAACATGCCCCCAACATGGTGCAATAGACTACTTTGATATAGGTAGGAAAAATTGACCTTAGTAATGTGCCAAGTAGTACTAGGAGGGAACATGATACAAACATAGGATCAAGCTATGATGCAGATGCAAATGGGTGATGGACAAAGATATGAAATGTGATGGATGAATGATGCAGAACAAGCCATAGAGATCATGGTGGATTGAAAGTGCTTATTTACACGAGGCACTTGTTTGCTAGGTTTTCCCAAGGTACTTGCCCAAAGCGCCACTAAAGTGATTTTTACTAGAGGATGGTTTTTTTCTTTACTGTTTTAAATCCTTTTTCTGATTTTTATATTTTTTTGTATTTTTTGGATTTATACCTTGCAAGCTTAGGCATAATTTTTTTGAGATGGGAGCTATTGATGGGATCCTACAAAGGCTCACCTTGGGGTGCTGATAGTTGATATGCTCCTGATTTGTAGCTTGCTGTGATGATAAAAGGTCCCAACCAGTTGGGCTCAAGTTTTCCCTTGCTATTTAGATTTAGCACATTCTTTTGATTCTCCTTCAATATGAGCTCTCAGACGTGAAAGGTCTGACTCCTGATCTTCTTTTTGTAGCTCCTTTTGAGACAATTTTGATAGACTTGTAGATGGTTTAAGGCATCCATGCGCTGTTCATCTAGTAGTTCTAGCTCGTTCAACTGTGACACCCGGTATTCTCCATTAGTAATGAGATTCTGCAATGATATTCTTAAGGATGGGAGCTCGATCTCATTGGGGAGGATGGCTTCTAATCCGTAGACTAGGGGGAAAGGGGTTGCACTTGTTAGTGTGTAGATACTCATTCAGTAGGCCCATAAGGCGAGATTTAGCTGTAAGTGCTAGTCATGACTAGCTTCATTGACTATTTTCTTTAGGATTTTCAAGATGGTTTTATTCATAGCCTTAGCTTGGCTGTTTTCTTGGGGGTAATATGGAGTAGAGAAGTGATGTTGGATATTGAATTTTTGGCATAGTTCTTGAACATCCTAGTTTTTGAATGGTGTCTTGTTATATGAGATAAGGGTTTGTGGGACATTGTAGCGACAAATGAGGTAGTTCAGGATGAACTTGGAAATTTTCTTTCCTATGATGTAGGTCATTGGAATGGCTTTCACCCACTTTGTGAAGTACTCAGTGGTAGTGATAATGAACTTGTGTCCATTGGATGAGGTGGGTGTGATTTTACCAATGGGATCAAGCCCCCATTTTGAAAAGGGCCAAGGTGTTATGATTGATTGGAGCTCCTAATCTAGTGCATGGATGAGGTCCCCATGCTGTTGAAATTATAAATTTTTTTGAATATAGTCATGAGATTCTCTTTCCATCGCAAGCTAGTAGTGCCCAATCCTCAACAGTTTCTTACCTAAGGTCATACCACTTGAATGTGATCCAAAAATGCTATCGTGTACCTCAGTTAAAGCAGTCAAAGCTTCCTTAGGGTTAAGGCATCACAACGGGGTTCCTTCGATACTCCTACGGTATAGGGTGTCTCCTAAGATAATAAAATAGGATGACTTCTTGATAAAGGTTCTTCTTAGGTTCAGGGTGATATCAACAGGGAGGACTCCTATTTTCAAGTAGGTGTATATGTCGTGGTACCAAGGATCATCGGGACCAATGATTTCACACACAAATTTAGACTCTGGTACCTCAAATGCTAGTATGAGAAGATGCTCTACCAAGAATTCATGTTTATGGACATTGCATGGGATATGCAGTAGTGATCTAATTGTTGCCATAATGTCAGCTTCTCTGTTGTTTTCCCTTGGTATTTGTTCAAACATGATGTCGATGACTAATTCCTTGAGGCTTTCCACCAATTTCTTGTATGAGGCCAATTTTTCATCCTTTGTTTGGTATTCATTATCGACCTAGTTGATGATAATTTGTGAGTCCCCATAAACCTTAAGTTCCATGATTTTCCATTGTACTACAATTCTAAGTCCTATGACAAGAGCCTCATACTCTATAATATTGTTTGTGCAAGGAAAAGACAACTTATATGAATTCAGTATGCAATATACTTGTGGTGTGATGAAGAAGACTCCTGCTCCTGACCCATGCTGTGTGTAGGACCCATCAAAATATACTTTCCAATGATCTTCCAAACTTAGGTTAAAGATTGACTCATCAGGAATCTTTGACACCAATGGGTTCTTTGAATATATCGGTGCATCTTCTAGTTGGTCTGAAATTACTTGTCCTTTAATGGCCTTCCATTCTACATACTCAATGTCATGTTTTGTTAGTATCATGACCCATTTAGCCATTCACCCTATGAGCGTTGATTTAGAAAGTAAATACTTGAAAGGATCTATCTTGGCGATGAGTTTTATTTGATGGGCCAACATATAGTGCTTGAATTTTTGTGTAGCAAACACTACTATGAGGCAAGCCTTCTTGATGAATGTGTAATTCAGCTCATGTCCTACCATGGTTCTACTGATGTAGTAAATAACTCTCTCTTTCCTGTTCTCGTCATGTTGAGCTAAGAGAGTGCCAAGGGCCCCAACTGTTGCCGATATATACAGGATCAATGGCTTGTTCAGAATTGGTGGCATAAGGATTGGTGGTGTGAGAAAGTACTCCTTGGTTTTATTGAACGCCTGATCACATTTCTCGTCCCATTTATATGCTACCCCCTTGTCGAGTAGATGAGAATATGGGATAGCCTTATCTGCTAACTGTGCTATAAACTAGAAAATGGATTGGAGTCTTCCCTGCAAACCCCTTAATTGCTTTAGTGTTCTTGGTGCTTCCATCTCAAGGATCGCTTTGACTTTGGCAGGGTCTATCTTGATTCCCCTCATAGATACAATATACTTGAGGAGGTTCCCTGATTGCACACCGAAGACACACTTCTTTGGATTGAGCCTAACCTTGTATTCTTCTAGCCTGTTAAAGATGGAGCTCAGTGTTGCTATGTGATCTCAATGCTTTCTTGATTTAGCTAATATGTCATCCACATAGTCTTCCATAGTTTTGTGAATCATGTCATGGAATATTAGCATCATATCTCTTTGGTAGGTAGCTCCTGCATTTTTCAATCCAAATGGCACCATGTTCCAGCAGTAAGTTCCCCATGGGTAGGTGAAAGCTATTTTGTGTTGATCATCCTTAGTTATCATGATATGATTGTATCCTAAAAACCTATCCATTAGTGATAGAATTTCATGTCCTGCTGTCATATCCACAATCATGTCTATATTTGGGAGAGGGAAATCATCCTTAGGACATGCTTTGTTTAGGTCCCTGAAGTCAGTACAGATGCAGATGCCCCTAGTGGGCTTAGAGATAGGTACAAGGTTTGAAAACCATTTTGGATAATCAATTGGATGTATGAAGCCAACATCAAGGAGATTTTGTAATTCAAGTTTGACCAGTAATGCTATGTGTAGATGCATCTTTCTCAGCTTTTTTCTTACTGGTTTCACCTCTAGATAGACGGCTAGATGATGAACCACAACTTTTGGATCAAGACCAGGCATGCCAACATAGGTCCATGAAAATTTTACCTTTCTTTCTCTCAAAAATGCAGTTAGAAGTTCACTTTCTTCTGTCAAAAGTGATTTTGCATAGAATGTGATGTGGTTTTTCTTCGATTCCCAGATTGACTAGATGACTCTTTTTTGCTTGCACTGCTGATTTTTCTTAATGAAGAGAATTAAGGGGAATATTGAATCCCTCATCATTTGGTACCTTAGAGAGGTTTTCACCATCAGATACGTCCTGTTTTTTACTATTTTTGGGTTAGAAAGTGCTACCGTGTGGTTTTCACTTAAAGACCTAGATATTACTCTTAAATTTTCAATTTTGCAACTAAAGGATTCAACTGTTTCGCCATAGTATGCGTGTGTGTATAGCTCAATGGAGAACCCAACTTTATGTTCTCCATGTGGTAGAGTATCCCGTAGTCCCATGAATTCCAAGAGAGCCTCATCATTTTTGAATGTGTCTAAGATCGGTGGTCCTCGTTGGTCATAATCAATGAGTTGGGGGTAGACAAGTTTTAGCTCATTGGTCTAGTTACTTGGTTCAAAAGATAGGGTACTGATCATGAAAAGGGAGGAATCCTTGAATAACATGGGTAGGTCAGTGATGAGGTCCTCATCACATACATTAGTTATATCAAAGGTAAAGTTATCTAAAGGTAGCCCTATGGATACCAGTAATTGAAGAGGAGATTTGATTTTTTTAACCAGGGCACCTTTGCCATGTATGGTTATCTTCAGAGCGGTACATCCAAGGCCAAGATTCTTCATACGCTTCTCAAGAATGATAGGTTCTAGAAGGCCGTTATTATATTTACCAAGTTTTTCATTTTTATTATAGCCCCATCCTTGCATTAATTGCACTCCTTTGTTGTCATTGTCCATAGGAAGATCAAGTACAAGCCTTTCATCTTGATACAATAAGCTTGATATGTCCCTTTCATCTACCACTTCCTAACTTAGGTCTCCCCACCTTTTGAATCTGTAGGGGTATGATTTAAAGGTTTGAGATGGTGTGTCAATCGGTTAGGGTTGTCCATGAGATTGAGGAGATTGAGGTAACTCTCCTATTACAAAGGAACTCCTTTTCATTTTGTAATCCCCACACCCATTATATTGGATAATGAATTTGATATCAGAGATGTCTTGAATGGAGGGTGTCTTTGTCTTAGAAGTGGAGGCTAGGGTAGATGGGTCTATATATGGAGATGTGGGTCCCTCATCATTCTTTGGGACTTTAGGGATCTTGTAGTACTTGGCTTCTAGATTTTTGCAATAATAAAATGGTTCAGGATCTCTATGGACTGTGACCTCTTGATTTTGATAAGGAAACTTGACACATTGATGGAAGGTGGATGCGACAGCCTACATCCCATGGTTCCATGGGTGCTCTAGGAGGATATTGTAAGGTAGTTCAAGATCAAGGACTTGGCATGTAGTTTCCATGATTGTTGGCCCTACATGAATAGGGAGTTGAATGGTGCCTTGAGACACCCGTTCTTTATCATCATATGCCTTGATAGTAATACCCTTACCTTTTTCAATGACATCTTCAGAGAATCCTAGATTCTTTATTAGATTGAGAGTACAAATATTTAGACCCGCACCTCCATCCACCAAGACTCATTTGACTTTATTCTTATGAACTAGGACTTCAAGATGGAGCACACAGTTATGAGATGGTTGCGTTGGGAAGTCCTAATTAGAAAATGTTAGGAGTGTTAGATTTATGATCAGATGTAATGCACAAAAAAATAATTCAAAATCAGACACAATAACACAACAGATACCCTGGGAAAACCATCCACTCAAGGGAGAAAAACCTAGCAATTATCTCTCTTATATATATAAGCAATGGCAACAATACAATTTACAATGTGGCCAACCACTAGGCCAATATTCAACACCAACAATGGCTGTAATAACTAACAAGTAATCTACTCTTACTTGACCTTCAATCTACACTTAGATAATTCACAATCTGCTCATAGTAGAATTCACACTTATGAAGAAGGAATGAACGAACTTGCTTGATTTCCAAATGAGTGGAAATGACCTCATATAAATACATATCAATAGATAGGTCACACCTCTTCAAGATCTAGGTCGGCTACATATGAAAAGAATAATTACAAATAATAATTGTGAATTACAATGAAGGTCGGCCAAGATAAAAATACAAAGAAGGTCGGCCAAGAGAGAAAATTAATGTTGCCAAGTGAAGCGCCTCTTCACTTAATTATCTCAATAAATGAATAGCCATTAGGCTATATGAATTTATTTCTTCATTCAAGGTTGGAAGAATGAGCCTGAAGCTGCTATAACATCAACACTCCCTCTCAGCTAGGGAGAAATACTTCCAGCTGCATAAGACATATCACCTCATTGTGATGTCAACCACAATGGCTCATCCCATATGTGGAAAAGAAAGAAACATCACCTCACCGTGATATCAACCATCATGACTACTCCCATGGATGGTATGTACAAGTGCTCATCACTCAATGTGATGTTGTCACCTCACCGTGACATTCACCGTGGCTCTCCAAGAGGGTGAAAACACAAGTGCAAGAAAATCATCAAAGACTCTCTCACGTGATGCTGTCATGGAGTCACACACATGACATCCACCATGGCTCTCCCAGAGGGTGGAAACAAGGGCTTTCACCTCAAATCTCAAAGCATTAACAAGGGCTTGCACCTCAAATCTCTCTCAAAGAGAAATGAATTAAAGAGGATCACTGATGCTGAGATTCCTTCTCAGCTAGTGCTTGATTCTCCACCATACCAAGCTTGTATCGAAAGTACACAAAATTTATCCTGGAGAGAGGCTTGGTGAGAATGTCTACTGTCTGCTCATTAGTGTTGATATACCTCAACTGGATTTCCTTCCTCAATACCATATCTTTGATATAGTGGTATTTGATCTCAACATGCTTAGTTCTGTCATGAAACACATGGTTGAAAAAAAGCTTCACACAACTCTGGTTATCACAATGAATGATAGTAGGCTCCATTGATTGACCAAACAATCTTGCAAGGAGCTTTCAAAGCCACACTGCTTCTCGAGCTGCCACACAAGCTGCAATATACTCGGCCTCTACTGTACTCAGTGCCACAGAAGACTACTTCTTGCTACACCAGGATATCATAACATACCCTAAGCTAAAGCAACATCCAGAGGTGCTCTTTTGATTAGTAACACACCCTGCCCAATCAAAATTAGTATAACCATGTAGCTCCAAGTTCACACCCAAAGAATATCTCAAGCCATATCCAACTATTCCACACAAGTATCTTGGGATATGCTTCACTACAACTAGATGTATTTTCCTTGGTTCACACATGAACTAAGTGCACGCATTGCATAGAAAATATCTAGTCTAGTATTTACTAGATACATCAATGATCCAATCAACTTCCTATACATTGTGGAATCCATTAGATCTAAAGTAGTTGCAACCTCTTTCAATTTATGCAAGTTGGTCTCCATAGGCATAGACATGGATTTGCAATCCAACATACCAAACCTCTTTAGAATATCAATAGTATACTTCCCTTGACTTAGAATCATCTCATCTGGCTTCTACCATACTTCTAAGCCAAGGAAGTAATGCATGAGACGAAGATCCTTCATTTCAAACTCATAAGCTAACTCCTTGCATTTGAGAATGAGGTGATCTTCTCTAGTAAGAATTAGATCATCAACGTAGAGAACCAAGATTAATGCTTCGCCATCAATTACCTTGAAGTAAAGGTTTGAATCAACATTTCTCTTGGAGAAGCCCAAGCTTGACAGATAACGATCAATTCTTTCATACCATGCACGAGGAGCTTGCTTAAGGCCATACAAAGCCTTCTTCAGCCTGCAAACATGAGACTCCTTTGCATGTACCTCAAACCCATCAGGTTGATTGATATATACCTCTTCCTCGATTACACCATTCAGAAATGCTGTCTTCACGCCCATCTGGTGAATCTTCCATCCTTTAGCTACAACAATAGCAATGATGGTCATGACAGAAGTATAGTGAGCAATTGGAGCAAATGTTTCCTCATAGTCAATTCCCTCTTTCTATGAGAATCCTCTAGCCACAAACCTAGCCTTGTACTTCTCAATGCTCCCATTAGCCGCATGCTTGATCTTGAAGAGCCATTTAGAAGATACCACAATTTTTCCTTCAGGTCTAGGTACGATGTCCCAAACATTATTCTTAAGGATGGATTGATACTCCTCAGCCATAGCATCTCTCCAAACCTGCTAACTAGAAGCTTCCTCAACACTGGAAGGCCCAGACTCAATAATCTGACTCATCAATGCAACATAGCTGGAAAACTTGTGAGGTCTCTTGCTTTCTCTGAATGTTCCTCTTGGTGTTGCAAACCTTTTTTCCTCCTACATTGTTTTCCTAGCCCAAAGAGGTCTCTTACGACTAATCACAATATCTGTAGGCCCATCAGTAGGTTCCAAGGGCTCGAATGGATCATCATCATCTTTCAGTTCAAGAGCCTCCCTCTGAATCTTAGGAGCATGGTCAACATCCATATCCTGAGGAGACTCTTCATTATCTATCTCCATGTGAGTGCCCTTGGATCTCCTGAATGCAACATCCTCTTCAAATGTAACACCCCTATTGATCTCAATCAACTTCTAACCTGGAATGTAGATTTTGTAGGCTTTTGATGTCTCACTATAACCCACAAATATTCCCTTCTTTCTAGAAGGTTCCAACTTTGTCATTTTGTCCTTAGGTACATGAATATATACAAGACAACCAAAGATCCTCAAGTGACTTACTTCTGGCTTCACCCCTGTGAATGCTTCTTCGGGAGTCATGTTCTCCAGAATGTGGTGAGAACTTCTATTCTGAACATAGACTGCTATCCTAGATGCTTCCACCCAAAGGAAGGTTTGCAGATCTTGGTCATGAATCATGGCTTTGGCTACTTCTACAATAGATCTGTTCTTCCTTTCAGCAACACCATTCTGTTGAGGATTATAAGGGACACTAAACTCCCTCTTAATCCCTGCTCCAATAAAAAAGTTGCGGGAGCTGCCAAAAGTGTACTCTCCTCCGTTATCGGATCTCAAAACCTTGATCCTCTTCCCAAACAAGTTCTCCACCTGAGCTTTGAATTCTTTGAACCTCTCTAATACCTCCTCAGATTCTTTAGATTTCAAGAAATACATCCAAGTCTTTCTAGAGTAGTCATCAATAAAAATAATGTAATACAAGAAACCACTCGAAGAAGCAACATACATTGGACCACATAAATCATAATGAATGAGATCTAGAATACATTTGGATCTACTTTCACTACTATGAAATGGAGCTTTTGTATTCTTACCCAAAGCACAACCTTTGCAAGTACCTTCATGCTCCTGGTTGAATTTCGAAAGACCCACGACCATCTTCTCCATGGTAGGTAGAGCTCGAAAGTGAAGGTGAGCCAATCTTTGATGCCAAAGTTCACACAAACTTGAATCATGCAATAGAGCCTGAAGAGGGTGAGTGCAAAGTCTATAGAGGCACTTATGACGAACTCCAATCACACGAGCAGTCTTGATACTTGAGTTCTTTGGCCATGCAAGAACTTTCCCTTTTGAAAATGCAACTTGGTATCCCTTGTCTTCCAATGCTGAGATGGAGACAAGATTCTGCTTGATGCTCAGAACAAATACAACATCACTCAACTGCAAGGTAATGTCAGAATCCAAGTGGAGAGAGGAGGTCCCAATTCCTTTCACAAAATAACTAGCATAATATCCAATGATTACTTGATCACTAGAGTCTCTGTCCACCAAATCAGTTAGATGCTCTCTAAATCTGGTGATGTGGCGAGAGGCACCACTATCAATCAACCAAGTATTGTTGTCGGTAGGCACACTGCTTGACAAGGAAAAATAGAATATAAATTCACTTGAATC
Organism: Sequoia sempervirens; assembly: GCA_007258455.2. Taxonomy (NCBI): domain Eukaryota; kingdom Viridiplantae; phylum Streptophyta; class Pinopsida; order Cupressales; family Cupressaceae; genus Sequoia; species Sequoia sempervirens. The sequence continues at coordinate 431,143,554 of VDFB02000015.1, read as the reverse complement.
CTTTTGCGGAGACATCTCATCAACATCAACAATGGTAGCCTGCTACTTAGGCCTGGAAGGAAAATCCTTTGCATAGTGACCATACTTGTCACATCTAAAACATTGAACACAAGAGAGATCCCGCTTCTTGTTAAATGCAAGAGCACTATTAGATTCCTTATCTCTATTCCTCTTGAAATAAGCTTTCTTTCCACCTTTCCCTTTCTTCTTCGAGGATTGAGTGGCAAGAACATGAATATCTTCATTAGTGGAGCTTTGACCAATACTTCTTGTAGCCAATCTAGAATCCTCTTGAATACAGTCCACTCTCAAATGATCAAACTTGGGAAGTTTCGATCTTGTGCTAATTCCTTGAATGTAAGACTCCCAAGATGAAGGAAGACCATTAAGGGAAAGCATGGTCAAATCCTTGTCATCAACAAAATGACAAATAGTAGAGAGCTGATCTCTCAACTCAGAAATCTTCATAAAGTAAGATGTGATGGTTTCTCCTTTCACCATCTTCACATGATGAAGTTGTTGCTTCAATGCAAGTGCATGACTTGTGTTGTTGATCTCATACATCTCCTCCAAAGACTTAAACATCTCCCTTGTCTTCTTCATCTTAGAGATGATGGGAACAATATGATCCTTCATGGAATTGACTAACATCTTCTTTTCCTTAGTATCTTTCTTCTTCCATTGAACCTTCTCTTCCTCATCCGTAGGCTTGGGGACTTTGTTCTCCACGAACTCAGCCAATTCATTTTCCTCCAAGGTGAGCATAATTATGAATTTCTAAGATGTGAAATTTGATGCTCCCTCAAGTCTTTCCTCAATCTTGAGACCATTCACCATCTTAACAAAGATATAGAAGTGAACAAAGATGAGAATAAGAATAAAGAGTATCGCTGTAAGACTAAATCTGATCAAGATCTTCTTCAAACCCACTCTAATACCATGTTATATTTATGATAAAATGTAATGCACAAAAAAAAATTCAAAATTAGACACAATAACACAACAGATACCCTAGGAAAACCATCCACTTGAGGGAGAAAAACCCAACAACAATTATCTCTCTTATATATATAAGCAATGGCAACAATACACTTTACAATGTGGCCAACCACTAGGCCAATATTCAGCACTAACAATGGCTGTAATAACTAACAAGTACTCTGCTCTTACTTGACCTTCAATTTGCACTTAGAGAATTCACACTTGTGAAGAAGGAATGAATGAACTTGCTTGATTGCAAAATGAGTGGAAATGACCTCATATAAATACATATCAAGAAAGAGGTCGCACCTCTTCAAGATCTAGGTCAACCACATAAGAAAAGAATAATTACAAATAATAATTGCGAATTACAATGAAGGTCGACTAAGATAAAAATACAAAGAAGGTCGGCCAAGAGAGAAAAGTAATGTTGCCAAGTGAAGCACCTCTTCACTTAATTATCTCAATAAATGAATAGTTGTTAGGCTATATGAATTTATGTCTTCATTCAAGGTTGGAAGAATGAGCCCGAAGCTGCTATAACATCAACAAGGAGATGTGGGGTGGTGATATGTTTGACCATAGCTTGGAACTGATTTGCATTAAGATTTGTGGGGATAGTGGATGAAGCTAATGCCTTTTCTAGGATTTCCCTATGTGTTGGTGAGATTTTCAATAACTCCATGATGGAGATCTAGACATGGGTCTTTTTCAATTGATCCAGAATATTATAACCACTAGGTACTAACTTTGGATGGGTGGCAGATGCCTTTGGTGGTTGGGATTGTCCTAAAATGGTAATTCTGCCGCCACGTGTGGTGACTCCATAGCCGTCTTTGGATCCTTTGATGTTAACAACGATGACCCACTCATCTAAGGATGCATCAACATGGTTGTAAATATGGTTCACATTATTATACTTCACCTTACCATTTTTGTTTCCCTTAATGTGATCTGGCATCAGATTTGTGTATATTTTGAGATCTTGATTCCCTGCGGGTTGTTCAATTGTTATGGTTTTTTCATCGATGAGGTCCTGAATTAGATTTTTAAGTCACATGCAGCTGGCCATCGTGTGTCCCTTGATTTTGTGAAAATCACAAAGATGTTTCTCGTTATACCATGGTGGTTTAACTTGAGGCTCTTGAGAATTGTTATAAATAGGTATCTTGATGAGTTTTTCTTGTACCAACTATTGCAAGACAGACTCAATTGGTTCCCCAAGTGGCATGTATTTTCATTTAAGGGGATATCTATTCCTTGGGGGTGGTCCCCCTTGATTATTCAGATTATTAACCACTTGATTGTTGGGTTGTTGTGATGATGTGTTGGCTTGTGTGTTGTTTTGGTTGTTGACTTGCGGTTGTTGATATGATTGTGTATTTTTCCTTGGAGCTCTAATTATAACTTTGGCATCAACCACACCATCGTTAGTAACATTCTTGTTATAGTAGGTAAAAGAAGCCAATGTTGGCAACAATTCAGGATAGTAGGTAAAAGAAATTCACAATGCTAATTTTGGTTATGTAAGTAGAAATGAAAATGTTAATTATGAGAATACACGTAGAAGTAAGGATGTGGATAAGAAAGTTTATGAGGAGAGAAGGAAATTTGTGAATCATGGGTATATAGTACCAAGTTGGTAGAATAAATCAATTGTTAAGGGACATCAAAGAAGGTGTAAAGAAGAAGGTACTTATAATGGAGTTTATGATAGCAATCAAGTACCAAACATAAAAGGTATGACATAATCCAAGTGGAGACAAGAAGATAAGGTAAGCTCACAAGTAAGGAAGCATGGAGGAGATGATTTAAGGAAAAGTATGACTCAAAAAGAACAAGTACAACAATAAGAAGACATCAACTCAAAACTTTGGAAAATAAAGTATGGAAGGTTAAGTGTAGAATAACAGAAAAGGAAAGTGGAGTTGCAGGATATGATGAAGGGGAAACCTTGCAAAAGAATGGAAGACATGAAGAGAATATTGTGACCATGAATGAAGAATTCATATTGCAATAGGATCTAGTCAAAGCCAACAAGTTAAAATCCATGAAGTAGAGCTCGAGAAATGGGAAGAAGAAATGACACTTCATGAAGAGGTCATACTCGTAGAAGTTGAAGCAAGGGAAATGAAAAAGGCTAAAGTAGATTGGAAGAATCTTGAGGAACATACATGTAAGAGAAAAGGTAAATAATCTGATTTAAATAATGAGGCTTTGAATGAAATTTTTAGTTTTAAAGAAGAAGATGAAAAATTTGAGGAAATGAATAGTGATAAGGAGATGTATGAATATGAGATGGAAATGTGGAGGTTGGTAGATGAGAAAGAAATGAGGAAGAGAAGATACAAGAGAAAGGAGGAAAACAAACAAAAACATATTGGAAAGTTTAGAAAGAATAAATATAAATATGGAATGGACCATGGGAATGGTTTAGATAAGAGAGATGGAAGGAAAGAATGGTCAACAAAAACTTGGGTTAATAGAGGAATGAAGAGTGAAGAAAGAGCAAAAGAAAATGAAGAAGCCACAGATGAGATTGCAACAATTGTAGAGGTTGAAGCAATAAATTGAAGATAAAAGAATTTGTGTAAGTTCGGTAAATGGTGAAAGATCCCAAGGAAATGAAAGTGAAGGCATAGATTTGTATAAGGAGGCATCAAGAAATAAGATCGTATTTCCCTTTTCAAATTCCTTGTATACAACTAGAGTGGATTCTCATGGATATGAAATTAATGTAATGGAGAAGTTTGTTGAGGAAAACATGAAGTCAAAGGGTATAGTTCAGGATGTAAAAAGAAAGGTGGCAACCCATGATAAAGAGGTTGCAACAGAGCTACAGGAAGAGGTAAAAATCTCAGATCTTTATGAAGGAATTGTTTTACATTTTGTTGATAAGTTGCAGAGTGAGAAGTATAGAAAGACATATGGAGTGGACTATTCATATTTTTGTGTGGATATCATGAATTATGATATGTATGGGAAAATACAAAATGGGCTATTGTGGAAAGATGATTTTGAAGAAGTTGACAGACAAGTCGATAGGGGATATGAGTTTGAGGATATGAGAAACTTAAAATTCTATCCAATCAATTATACTGTTTAGTATGTGGTTGAATGGGCAAATAGATTACAAAGGAACAATATATATGATAGGTTTGAATCTAGGAAGGAAGCAAGGAAATTGGCAAAGTGTTTTCAAGGAACTTGATGATTGTACTTGAGCGATGTTGGAGGAAGAGAAAAAATATCCAGAGGGAAAAAAGTTGTTGATTATTGCCTCATGTGCAGGAGCACATGATTTTTTAGTCCACTAGAGAGCTTGATGTAGGGGCATCTCAATTTTGGTGTGCTTATGTTTAGTCTTCTTTTTGGTTTTGTTTTTTTCTTTGTTTCCCTTGTACTCCATTGACAAGTGGCGGCACTTGATTTTGTCTAAGTTTCTATGTTGTTGGAAGATATCACCACTCTTGGGGGAGGATTGTGAACCAACAAAGAGGGTAGTTATTGAATGGAAAATAGAACAGAGCCCGATCCAAGTCCAAGAAACAATTTTGAAGAACAAAAATGAGACAATGACTTTTATCATTTTTCATTGGGTGGGAAAAGAGGATCGATTGTGTGGTTTGGATGTCTGGGAAAGATGTGCAACATGAAGAATAAGGGCACAATAGGTAATAGATGGTGCGAAGTTGGTAAAATCAATGTACAATAGTAGGGAGGAGATTGATAGGTATAAGGAGGAGTCATTCGAGAGAATACCACGATGAAGCAAAGAATAGAGAAACAGTGAAGGAATGTGTGCAGGATGGTGGAGAGTCAGCCAAGAAAAGATAATAGTGAACATCAAGAAAAACTCAGTGTGCAACAGAGGCATTAAATGCATAACAGAATAGGGAGATATAGTTGGTTGTCTTAGCATGGCAAAGGGAAAAGGAGCAATTGCAAGTTACCAATTTGGTGCAGGAGATAAAGATTAGCACAGTGAAAGGACTCTTGTCCATGCTTTGTATCGTGGTTTTTTCTTCATGTTTAATTCAACCAAACATTTCTTTATTCTTTGTGCTCTACTTTAGCATTGTGATGTGTATTCATCAATTTTAGCTTGAGAAAGGAGGCGTGGAGTTGTGCTTTTGGTCACATATGTTCTTTGTTGTTAATAAACTCATATTACATAATCTAAAACCTTGTGAAGCTCAAGACCTGTCTTGGTAATAAAGAATGAGTTTTGTGTACAACTTGAGTTCTTGTTCTAAAATACTTGAACATTTCATGCACAATTGATGGTTTTTGTTCTATCGCCTTTCTTTTGTATTGCTCCATAAATTATGTAATCTTTGCTTAATTTTGTCTTTGAGTAATTCTATTTGTCAGTGTTTGAATAAGGTGTGCTATCAGGGAAATGTAGTTAAAAAATTACACACTTCATAATTTCTACTATATATTATTCACCCATTTTAGCTTCCATTATTGTAACACATGAATCTATAGTTAACCAACTCATCAACCTTTTAAGTAATTATCAAGATGCCAAATGATGCCAACTTTTCTAATTTCTATTTCTAAGCATTCTCTAGGTTTTCAACCTAGAATCTAATTCAAATGTGACATTGAAATGGTCACAAATGTGATTGTAATAGCATCCATGTATAACAAACCATTTTGAAACATCTAAAAATTGATTCTTGTGACATTTTTATGTTTTTGAATGGCTACTATTTGTGCTAAATTGTTAAAAACCTATTTGGAACCTTATTATTCTCTCTAGAAATCTCTCTAAATCTCTTTGTTCTTTCTTAGGATTTCTAAAGATCTTTGGTAGTACATTTTGGGAAATTTTTCTTTAATTCTAGATTAGATTAAATTATTACATGGGTATTTTTGAAATATTTTCCTTTCTTACTCTATTCTTCTAGCCTTCCATAGCTTCTGCAACTTTCTTACCACCACCATAATTATATATCCTAAAACTTATAGCTCATCATACTCCATGTACCTAATATCCCTTCAACATATTAGCAACCCCACAACCCTTTTTATTTCTATTAAAATGACAAAAAACAAACTAATAGAAAATTAGAGGAACTCAAAATATATATTTTTACTAAAAGCCTCTACACTTAGGCTAACACACACCAAATATCTAGTATAAAATGTATGTGGAGGTTGAAATAAACCAAATAGGGGTTTGATTGATGTAGGTTCACTATTACTTGATAGGTACATCAATTACAAAATCTACAATTGACAATGATAATTAGAAGGGAAAACACACCAACTTATCCACAATTTAAAGCCAAAAATGCTAGCCATCATTTCTTTAGTACAAGCAATATCATGATGATATATTCTCTACTATGATAGATAATCTCCACCATGAATCATTGTATTATGTTACTTAACTAGTTTCTATAAGTTTTGCACACCACTTTCTATATACTAGGTCACTACCATGCTAGTACAATCAAAATTGCTTTGTGGTGGTCTCTACTAGTTGTTAGGTTTTAGTTAAGAATCCCTTATCTTTATTCATTTCATCATGGTGACAACATAAAGGCTTGTATCATTTTTTTCCTTGAGTGGGCCGCTCAATTTAGAATTTTTTTCTTTTCTATTTTCTTTCAATTATAATAAGCAAGCCATATTAATACCTAATTTGGAGGAAATAAAAATAAATAATTTCTAAAATTTATTATGTAGACTTTCTTTAAAAATTTAAATTATAAGATTTAGGAACTAGAAACAATTGATAAACAAATAAATTATTTTATTTCTCTTTGACACCTCATTTATGTTTTTTTTTATCTAGATTTTAAAGCCATCATTATCTTATCACTGTGTTTTGCAAGCTAATCAAATGATGCACTATATTATTGTTATATTGCATACTTTACGATAAGCTCGAGACAGATATGTCTTGAGAGGATAGAGGACGCCGCATATACCACATCTTTCTACGAATATTCGTGTGACATTGAGAATACAGTTTGAAGGGCCGATTTGAGTTGAGTTTCGGGTATCCAATGTTTGAGGGTGGGCCAAGAGTTCGCTTGGGGAAAGAGATGGCGTTTATTCAGATGAAAAGTATCGTTGAGAGTGTTATGGCAACGTACAAGTGATTTACCTCAAGATTCTGTACAAATTGTGGTGTACTATCAACGATGCCAACAAGGAAAAGAGTTTGCAAGGAACCCTACCAAAGCAGAATTAGTAAAAAAATGATATGAACCAAAACCATCTCATTACAGCCACTGCTTCAATCTATTCACAATAAACGAGGGTTTTAGAGGTATTCTATTCTTGAGCTTGAGACAATTTTTTATGGTCTTCGAAACAAAAATATTAGTTGTGAGTTCAAATGTATTTGAGGTATGAGACAAGGAATGTTTCAACTAATGAAAGTTGTTTTTCCTGGTGTGAGATAACTTTTCACCGTCATGTTGCGATGCATTTGCTCAACCGTCCTCTTTGTATAAACTCCATACCACACACTCACTGTAGTTCATAGCCCCTATTTAGTAAATTATTTGCAAACTTCTCTTGACTAAGGCAATAACATCAACAAGCTCATGGTAGATGGTATGTTGCTACTATCTTTATGTTTCCACTTTCCAATGCACAACTATAATTATATCCTTCAATTCTATATATTGCACATTCACTCTTTTGAAGCACAATTATGAAAAAATTATTAGAATACAAATTCAAAATTTCAAACCAAATAAATGAGTCTTAGGTTTTCACTTTCCAAAGCATAATTGCAGTTAAATTCCACAATACTATAAGCTGGTTACGAGGGTTGAAATCTCAGTGACAATAGTTACAAAACAAATTCAAGTGATAGAACAATGAATTATGTATAAATAGATAGAGAGGGAGGTCGATGGAGGGAGAGAAATAGAGATAGGAGAGAGAATTAGAGAGATATAGAAAGAGGAAGTGATAGGGAGAGGGAGAGGGAAAATAAGGATATAAACAAGAGATAGAGATAAATATAAATTGGGAAAGATTGAGAGGGAGAGAGAGAGACAAAGACAAAGGAAAAGACAAAGACAAAGACAAAGACAAAGACATACAGAGAGAGATAAATATAAATGGTGAGATGAAAGGAGAGAGGAAGAGGGAGAGATAAATATTTTTATCAATCTCACCATATCATCTAGAGGATTTTGTTCAATAGTATCTAAAGGACTTGAATCAATGAGGTCTTGCACAAGATGTTTAAGATTTTTACAATGTTCCATATCGTGTCCATTTTGACAGTGATAATGGCAGTAAGCATTCGATCTAAAGTTCGAAGGTAAAGGTTTATTAGTCCATCGAGGGTTTTAATGAGAGGTAAAGTTATCATTTTATGATCGAAGAGTTGTGACATTGTACTATGTAAGGTATCTGGTAGGGAAGTAAATTGTCTAGTCGGATCCCCAAATGTAAAAGGAGTTGTTTTCTTTATAGCAACCACTTTGGTATCAACATATTGAGTTGGTTGAGGGGGATTTAGTTGAAGGAGGAAGTTATTCTGTTTCCTAAAGGGCAACTGGTAAATGTTTTGAGTTGTGGATTCAAACTTCTCAGGTCGGCTAGAGGTGGGTTTTGTTTCATGACTACTAATCGAGTTTTGATAATCACGAAGGGTAGTACACAAGGGTACAAAGGAAGGAAACTTCATCATGCCAAGCTTATCTTGTATCTTAGTTTGTAACTTTTCGATGAACATTCGTTGAAGGTGAGGATTGGGAATCTTTACGTCAAGAAATGAAGTTAGTAACTTTTTCATCATCTTTTTTCTTACATCTCATCAAATCAGCTAAGGTCATCTTATGAGTCATGTGCACTTGGAGATGGTTTATAAAGGCCTCAAAAAGTTCATTAAATGAACAAATTAAGTTATTCGGTAACAAGGAAAACCATTCTAAGGCGGTATCTTTTAAGGATCTAGGGAAAAGTTTAGCCAAGAGATTATCCTCAAGGATAAAATCACTACATAAGGCAGTATAAGCAGAAACATGGTTAGAAGGATCTCCTTTCCCCCCATATTTCTCAAACCTAGGAATCTCTAGACCTTGTGGAATCAACATTTTTAATATCTCCAAGGATAAGGGATTGCTTTTGACATAGTATGTAGGTTGGCCATTTTGATTTTGGTTGATGGTGGAAATTTTCTTTTGAAGGGATGAAACGGTTTGCAAAAGTTGATTTATGATGGCATCATTGTTTGCATTTTGAGATGGATGTGAATATGGTGGAGGTGTATATGTGTTTGAGGTGCAAGTGAATGGAATGCTTATGGGAGGTAAAGTGGTAGGAGATATGACGTACGATGCCACAAAGGTACTAGGATTGCTAGCGGAAATACCCAAGGTATGAAGGATATTGCTAACTAGTAGGTTGCATCGTTGTGGTAACTTGAGGATTGGTGTAGGTAGGAATAGAGGCAATGGTTGTGAGAGGAATTTGGGTTCCTCCTTGATTTTGGACATTGTTCGAAGGTATAGCACAACTAGTTGTGAGGTAAGATGTTTTCCAAAAATCTGAGCTAGGTTACACACAAGTTCAACTCCTTCTTCACTTTCAACCATGTGATTTATGTTATCTATGGTAGGAACAATAGTGGTTGAAATATTTTCAGTACTCAGTTGATTTTGTAGGTTTGCTAAGTCTTCATGGATTTGGATTATGTTTTCTTGCAGAATACTAGCAACCATTGTTACAACATTTTTCACACTACTTGAAGGTAAAAAGTTGTTAAGGGTATGGTCCATACCTAGTGAACTAGTGTCAACACTAGTAGTGAAAGAGCTAGATAACCCAAGATCCACAACGATTGTGCTATCATGGGATGACACAAGTCTCGAACTTCATCTCACTATAGTATTAGCAATAGGACACCAAGTTGTAAAGCTCATGCAAGGGACAATCAAGGAAATGCAAGATGCAATGAACATAAGGTAAATGATATTCTCTAATTCTAATTCAAATGAAATTAAGCTAGATGAAATGAAATGAATGAAATAGAAACTTTGTAAACTAAAACATAAATGTAATAAAAAGAAAACAAAAACATGGAAACAATGATTTTAATGCTGTAAAATGCATTTTAAGATTTGACACGGGACTAAATCACCCAGAGGGGTGTATGATTCCCAATCAGGGTTTTTCAGGGATTCAAATGCTGATAAATAGTTAACACAGAATACCCAAAAATCAAGCAAAACCACCTGTACCGGGACTAAACCACCCCAAGGGGCGTATGAGTCCTAGTTTAGGGTTTTTGCACAAATTTCAACAAATTCTAAGTGAATGTTATGTTTTCTATTTTGTATGATGTCTAGACTAAGTGCAATTACAAATTTCAAATGAAGTTCAATGATGCAAAAATGCAGAAATGCAACCTATATGCACTTTCACTAATGCAAGATTTAGAAACCCTAGATGCAAATTAACTAATGCAAGACCTAATGCAAAGTTAATGCAAGCTAGATCTAGGACTATGATGCACTCCAAACTAGAAAATGAAATGTTCTAAAGGGTCAGTTCACCAAAATGAAACATCAAAAATTATTTTCCTATGTTTTAGGACATAGAACAACAATTTTTTGCCAAGTTTCATTCAAGGAAACCTTAGAGATCTCAATCAAAGGATAGAATGAAGGAAAAATACCTACAATAAGGTGTCCTAGGGTGTGATTAAAGGCTAAAAGGGGGTTCACCACCAAGCTAGGGCTTGGAAAGTGGTGCAGCCATGGTAGGAGGGTCCTCAAAGAGAACAATCCGGGTTGTGTAGCAAGAGTAACACAAAAAAAGCAACATTGAATATGGAGGAAAATGCAGAGGCAAATATTCTCATTAACTGAAATCTCAGTTACAATCAACAAACAACATCCGGGCTTACAAATCTGGCTCATAGGCCTGATACAACATGTTCAAAAATACAACATTCCAATATGCTCCTATATGCGAATGAAATCTTATAGATATAATCTATATTATTCTTCTGGATCGAAATCTACTCTTCTAATGATCTATTATAGTCTTTATATCAAATCTGCAATTCTAGAAACATCCGTGTCAGCCAAAGATTATTACATTCTCCAATGAAAGAAAGCCTGACGTGTGCATGAATAGGTCGGCCTCAAATTTGAATTAATCCTCGGTGAATGCATAGGATGAAGTGTGGACCTATAATGAAGGTCGGGGACACTCCATGGAACATTTAAAATCACATCGTTAAGATCTGCAAGTCATGGGAACAATCCTCCAACGATAAAATTAACCGCTCACTTTGAAAATTATTCTAGTGCTAGTTCAAGAAATTGCCATAAAATCCAGAATCGATATCTTGCTAGAAAAAGATCTAATCACACTCAAATATTGGAATAAGGAAAATGAACATGTCCACAGTGTAAACCAAGATCCATAGGGTCTGGTGAGCAAAGATGATGAATCTACCAACATGCACTAAGAAAGAATAGAACAAGAACAAAACTAAAAGAAAATATTTTTGGTTGATGCAAGATTGCCAAGAACCAAGGATACTCCTGCATCAGACATCCGAGGTTAATGAAAAGTGAGTCCCTCACTTTGCTGGGGCTAAAGGAAAACCAAGATGGTCTACCTCAACCTGAGAAATCCAAGAAGAATCCTCAATTGGTCTACCTTTCCACTTCACAAGATACTCTTTGTACTGTCTTCCACGAGTTTTCCTTCCATCTCTGATATCCAGAATCTCCTCAATCTCATCTGATTGCTGTTAGGAAACTGATTCTCTAATTTTTCTTTACTGTCCTCACCAAATTACACTTCATGGTACTGATGTAGATCTGCAATGTTGAATATAGGTGATATACCCATGCCATTCGGTAACTCCACTTCATATGCGTTTCCTGAATCAAAATTCTTCAAGATCTTGCAAGGTTCAAATTTCCTCATCTTCAGCTTGTTGTATGTTCCAACTGGAAATATTTCCTTCCTCAAATATACCATCACTTCATCTCCAATTTCAAATTCCTTATGTCTCCTCTTTTTATTTGCTTTCTCCTTATACTTCCGGTTCATGTCTTCCAATTGCTATTTCACTTGAGTATGCACTTTCTTCATATGTTCTGCAAATTCTTCTACTTCTGCACTCCTCTTATCTTCCATTTTGATGTCTCTCAACTCTAATATACCTCTAGGATGAACTCTAGTAACAATCTCAAAAGGTGTCTTTCCTCTACTCCTGTTCACTAAATTATTGTAAGAAAACTCTGCTTGTGCAAGGACTAGATCCCAACTTCCAACCTTCTCTCCAACCAAAAATCTCAAAAAATTTCCCAAACTCATGTTTACTACCTCTGTCTATCCATCAGTCTGTGGGTGAAACATAGAACTGAACTTTAAATCTATCTTCAACTTCTTCCAAAGTGTCCTCCAAAAGTACCCAACAAACTTTACATCTCTGTCTAAAACAATACTCTTAGGTAATCCATGCAATCTGACCACTTCCTTGAAAAAAAAATCTACTACATGCACTGCATCTGTTGTCTTCTTACAAGGTATGAAACGTGCCAACTTAGAAAATATATCTACCACCACAAATACAGAATCATTACCTCATTGTGTCTTTGGTAAACCAAGTATGAAATCCATGCTAATATCCTCCCAAGGTCTCTCTGGAACTGTCAAAGGTTTATACAATAGAACATTTTGACTATTCCCTTTTGCGACTTGACAAACCCTGCAACTCTGCAAAAATTTCCTAACATCCTTATTAATTTGCGGCCAAAAGTAATGCTCACTTACCAATGCTACTATCTTATCAATTCCAAAGTGTCATGACAATCCTCCACTATGTTTTTCTTTCACCAGGTTATCCCTTATTGAACTCCGGGGTATACAAAACTGATTACCTCTGAACAACATATGTCCTCCTAAATGAAATAATCCAACCACTGACTCCTATCCTCCGAAATTGGTTCTTTACAAGCTCTCCAAGGTTCTGCAAAATCTGGGTCTTCCTCATACAAGTTCTTCAACTCATCAAAGCCTAATACCTCCACTCTCATCTTTGTCAGTAAATTCTTTCTCCTACTCAAAGCTTCAACAACTCTATTTGACTTTCCACTCCTATGCTTCAAAACAAAAGTATAGCTCTACAAGAATTCTACCCATCTCATGTGTCTCTGATTCAACTTACCCTGACTGTTCAAATATTGCAATGCTTGATGATCCGTATACAACACAAATTCCTTAGGCAAAAAATAATGTCTCCACTTCTTCAAGGCTTAAACTATGGCATAAAATTCCTGATCATACACTGAATATCTTGTCCTAGCATCATTCAACTTCTCACTGAAATAAGCTACAGGTCTCCCTTCTTGACTCAATACTGCTCCAATTGCATTTCCACTTGCATCACAGTCTACTTGAAATACCTTATTAAAATACGGTATAGACAACACAGGATGCTTAGTCACCTTTTGCTTCAACAACTCAAAACTTCGATCTGCTCCAGATGTCCACCTAAAATCCTTCATATCTCCTCTCATTGTTTCTGTCATAGGACTGCAAATAGAACTAAAATTTCTAATGAAATTTCGGTAGAAACTAGCTAATCCATGAAATGATCTTACCTCTCCAATGCTTTCTGGTGTGGGCCACTCAACAATTGCTCTTACCTTCTCAGGATCCATATTCAATCCATCCACAAATATCACAAATCCCAGATATACGAATTCTTTCTTCATGAAACTACACTTCTTAATGTTTATCAGTAACTGCTCCTCTCTCAACCTCTACAAAAATTGTCTTATATGCAACAATTGTTCTTCTCTACTCTTACTAAAAATCAAGATGTCATCCAAATAAACAATCACAAACTTACCCAATAATTTCTTCAATACCTCATTCATCAACCTCATGAAAGTAGTTGGTGCATTCGTTAATCCAAAAGGCATCACCAACCACTCATACAATCCTTCATTTGTCTTGAATGTTGTCTTCCACTCATCCCCTTCTCTGATTCTGATCTTATGATATCCACTCTTCAAATCTATCTTTGTAAAGTATTTAGCTCCACTCAAACAATCCATAATGTCATCCATCCAGGGCAAAGGAAATCTGTACTTCACCATGATCTTGTTTATGACTCTAGAATCTATATGCGCATTCTCCATTCTCCATCCTTCTTAGGTGCTAACACAACAGGTACTGTACAAGGACTTAAGCTTTCTCTAATCAAACCCTTCCTTAACCATTCTTGCACTTGTCTATTCAACTCCTCATTCTCTGTCGGTTTCATCTGGTGTGCTGCTTTATTAGGAAAACTAGCTCCAGGAATTAGGTCCATGAAATGACTAATACTCCTCATAGGTGGCAATCCATTAGGTACATTATTTGAAATGATCTCCTCATATTTTGTTAGCAACTCCTTTATCTCTTTCGGGTGTTCTTCTACATGCTTCAAATCTTCAGCCTTAGGAACTAAGGCATAACACACATTCTCATGTCTCAATCCGTCAAGGAATCTCCTTCCATCAACTAGACAAACCCTAGCATTCGTACAAACCTCAACTTTAGGAACATCTTCCAATGGTAACAAGTCTGCTTTATCCCATTAGCAACAATGGTATATATATTCTTCTTTCCATCATGAATAGCCTATCTATCATATTGCCAAGGCCTTCCCAACAAAACATGGCATATATCCATAGGCATGATATCACACAAAACTTCATCATGGTAATTTTCTATCTTCAATTTCACCAAACATTGTTCACTTACCAGTATCTTATGCTCATCTTGAATCCAAGCTATCTGATACCTAGGCTTCGAGTGTTTCAACCTTTCCAGCTTCAGTTTGGTCACCATCTCTTCAAAAAGTAGGTTCTCTAAGCTCCCACTATCAACAATCACTTTGCAACATTTACCAACTACCTTGCATCTGGTCCAAAACAAATTCTTTCTCTGCAATGGCTCCTACTCCATCTCACTTTGACATAATACTCTTCTATTCACCAACACTTCTCCCTCTTCCAGTTTATTAGATGATCCGACATGATCTCCCTCAACAAATGTTGTTCTTCTACTATTCTCAGTGTTCCTACTTGTCTCTCTCTGATTACATTCAAATGCTCTATGTCCTTCTCCACCACACTTATAACAAGTTCCCTTGAATACTCTTTTATCCTATCCTCTATCATCTTTTCTATATCCCTCATTTCAGTAACCACCATATCCTCCTCTCCTGTAAGAATTTCCATCACCTCTATGGTATGAATTATCATTCTTACTAACCTCCTTATCCTTATTCTGATCTGGAAAAGATCCTCTTCCTCCTCTAGTAAAAGTTCTTCCTCTCTGAAATCTTCCACCTTTTCCTCTCTGTCTCTGCTCATGTCTTTTATTCAAAGTTCTTCTCTTCTTCCTTTAGGGAACATTGATATGCTTCCTCCACACTCTGCAACTTGATCAAACTAATCTCATCCTGTATGGATGACCTCAAACCATTCACATATTTGGCTACTTGCTCGATCTCATCCTCTGAATGTCTAGATCTGATGTTCAACTTATAGAATTCCTCAGTATACTCTGTCATACTTGATTCCTTTTGCTTCAAATTTTGCAACTTTCAGAACAAACTGATCTGATAATCTGTAGGCATAAACTTTGTCTTCAACTTATTCACCATATGATCCCAGGATTTTATCTTTTCTTTTCCTCTTCTTTGCCTATCTGTCTGCAAATGTTCCCACCAAAGGGATGCATGTCCTCTCAACCTCGTGCAAGAAAGTTTTACCTTCTTATCTTCAATGGCAGTTTTACCTTCTTATCTTCAATGGCACCCTCAAATTCAAAATACTTTTCCATCTTTGTAATCCAATCAAGCAATTCTTCTGAATCCAACTTACCATTATAATCTGGTGGATTGAAATGGGGTTTTGTATTCACTCTAGTTAGGGCTCTTATGAACCTCTCTTCTCCTTGATCTAGGATAGGTTGCTCATCTCTTCCTCTTTCTTCTTGTACTTCTACCTCTTCATCACTCACACCATCAACTGGTCGACCTCTCCTCTGGGCCATTTCAACTACATCCAATCTAGCAGCAATTCCTCTCAACATTTCCATCACAACTAGGTATGCATTTCCACGCGCTCCATTTCCTCTACCATTTCTTCTTACCGCCATATTTACACAAGTCCTCTACAGTAGTAGGTCAGATCCTCAGTCTGCCACCCCACAACAAATCTTCAATAGGACTCCATGAATTTTGTCGACCTCTCACAGATCAAACTTGCTCTGATACCAATCTGGCGTAGCCATGGTAGGAGGGTCCTCAAAGAGAACAATCCAGACCATGCAGCAAGAGTAACACAATAGAAGCAACACAAAATATGGAGGCAAATGCAGAGGAAAATATTCTCATTAACCAAAATATCAGTTACAATCGGTCGGCAACATCCGGGCTTATAGATTCGGCTCACAGGCCTGATACAACATGTTCAAAAATACAACATTCCAATATGCTCCTATATGCGAGCGAAATCTTATAGATATAATCTATATTATTCTTCTGGATCGAAATCTACTCTTCTAGTGATCTATTACAGTCTTTATATTGCATCCACAATTCTGGAAACATCCGCATTAGCCAAAGATCATTACATTCTCCAATGAAAGAAAACATGACATGTGCATGAACAGGTCAGCCTCAAATTTGAATTACTCCTCTGTGAATGCATAGGATGAAGTGTGGACCTATAATGAAGGTCAAGGACACTCCACGAAACATTTAAAATCACACTGTTAAGATCCGTAAGTCATGGGAACGATCCTCCAATGATCAAATTAACCGCTCACTTTGAAAATTATTCTGGTGCTAGTTCAAGAAATTGCCATAAAATCCGAAATCAATATCTTGTCAGAAAAAGATCCAATCATGCTCAAATCTTGGAATAAGGAAAATGAACATGTCCACGATGTAAACCAAGATCCATAGCGTCTGGTGAGAAAAGATGACAAATCTACCAACATGAACTGAGAAAGAACAGAGCAAGAAAAAAACTAAAAGAAAATATTTTTGGTTGATGCAAGATTTCCAAGAACCAAGGATGCTCCTGCATCAGAAATACTAGATATGCAAATGATATGCAAGACTTAAACAAATGACCTAGAAATGAACTCAAATCAAAACAACAAATGAGAAAAGTACAAAGGTGCACCTGGGAACTATAGAGGCTTGAATGAAGGTCTAGAATTTTAGAAATGCTAACTTTTGAAGCACACTAGGACTTATACACCACTAGGGGCAATTTAGTCCTAGTTTAGGTTTTTTGGCTGAAATCAGAATATGGAACTGTTGAATTAGAATCTATAGAAAAAGTCTAAAAATAGTTTATATTGGGGCTCATACACCACAAGTGGCAATTTAGTCCCAGTATCAGGGTTGCTTTGAAACTCTGATATCCTCTGATGAATTCCTGTAGCTTCTCTCCTGTCAAATCTCTGAGTTTGAAACACTAACTTGCAACCTGTAGATGACTTTCCATAATCTTGAAAGTAAGGTGACAACTTTGACAACTTTGTAACCTTGACAACTTTTCTCCAATTTTTTTCTTCAATGGATCTTCAACCTAAATCTATAAATCACACATCAAAGAGAGGGAAAAATGTTGTTTTGTTAGTGGATAGGGGTTTACCTTGGTCAAACCCCATTTTGGTTACAATCAAACCTTGAAAATGAAATCAAATAGCATGAACGTGTATGATGAATGAGCAAATATGTAATGTTGCAACTCACCAAACCCTTGGAATACAAGTTGCAATCTTGTATGTAATGGCTAGCATGAATATAGATATTGACTTGAATGCTTGCTTGAATCATAAAACCCTACATCACAAATGTTAGCTCAAAAACAAACATGATGCATGATGACTTTGACATGATGCTTGATAATTGAATAGTGCTCCAAAATGCTTGATAATCACTCTTGAATGCTAGAATGTTTGATCTCAAAAAGTGCTAGATGACTTGTAAACTTGCTAGGAGAAAATGAGTGAAAAGACGTTGTATTTATACTTGTTTATGCCAAATTTTCCAAAATTACAAGACTACAAGCTGACATTAGATCTAGGAGAATAAAATCCTACCAAGAATTTGAATTCAAATTAGGTCTAAGCTAAGCGATACTCATATGCTAGTTGGGGCGTATGAGTCCCATTAGGCTAATCTTATGACACATTTTTCAAGAAATACTTAGTTTTATGTTAAATTCAGATATAGGCCCTGAAACCTAGGTGGGACCCATACACCCAAGGTGGCATATGAGTCCTATACCACTAAATTTGTGCCATAAAATCCAAAATCATTAAATTCTGATTGGTTACTTGATGTATGTTGGGATTATCCTTGGAAAGATGCATTAATTAAGGCTTGTGGATGCAAAATAGGACCAAGTAAGGCATAAAGAAGCTAAATTATTTGTAGGGAGGGCCCAAACAAGTGTGAAAATGTAAAGGACAACATTTTTCTACACTAAAATACCTCACTCACATCTAGTTTGATTCCTTTAACATTTATAAATAGTTGAAGCTTTTTATAAATTTTATGCAACATGAAAAATATCTTACCCTTATTTTGTCTACTTTTTTTTTAGTTTTTAAAGGATAGTTCTTTCTCAAGTAAGATGGAATTAATTCTAATCTCAAAATATGTGACAAAAAACACTAGTTAAAATATTTTTATTTTATTTTATAGGTTTCAAAGGATCCTTTATTGTAGAAAGAATCAATTAAATATTTGTTACTTCATATAGATCATTATCCTTTGTACTAAAATATGCAATTAACATGTTGATTACTTTTTTTTTTACTTTAGCATGCATCTATCTAATAGTTTGCATGCACATCAAACTGGGAAAAATGTAATGATGAAAATTGCATGCCATACCTTTTTTCCCTTATGTTTTGGAAATACTTTGATTAACATCTTTAATATCATGCAACTTTCTTAGAAGTGGCATAAATATGTGTAAATTTGGCTTATGACATCATATATCTTGGTCCTATTATCACTAATACTCAAAACTATTTATCATCACCCTAGATTAAATCTAATGGTGTGGACTTGACTTAGGTCACTTTCATAGTTGCAAATCTAAACCCAAATTTTTTAAATATAAATTTTGAAAATTTGATCTTGATAACTCTTAAACTAGTCATTGTGAGTTGACCTAGCACATATTTTTTTGATTTATGGGTTTGTTTGTTTGTTGTATTTAAATATATTCATTTACTTATTTAAGAAAATATTAAGGATGATCATCTAAGAGTTATCAAGGAGCATGATAGGGTTTTATCAATATAAAATTTATGGGATCACTTTAATAGCATTTATTAGATAATTATTTGAGTAGGTCATCTTAAGTTTTTTTTTACACTTTCTTACTATCTTTGAATATTTTAGTTAAATTTGTAAAGCTATTTTTCTAGGGGTTTGATTGAGGAGAATTTGACCCTTACAATCTAGTAGATTCCTAAGGTATTTGTAAGCATCACAATTCTTCAAACAAAAATTTAGAAATCAAAAGCTCAAGGTAAACATGTGTTAGAAAATGGGAATCAACCATATTAGGTTTGATTTCTTGGTTCACTTTTGTGCATCATGACAAGTCATATGCTTGTTGAAGTGGCCCTAGCCCTAGGCAATTCATAGTTAGATTTACAGGTCAACAATAGCATGTAAAATTTTAAAATCTTGGCAAATATTTTTTTGAAATCTAAATAGAAATATCTACATTGAAATCACTAAGTACATATACATATAATTTTTTGTTTTTATTTACTTTTAACTATCATAAATATTAATACTCAATCTCAACTCTATTATCTAAATTGATCAATACTTAATTAAATATATTTATTAAATCAAGATACATTCTAGAGTGGCATCATAAACTATCATGTTGTGACCTTATTAAAAAAATATTTAGAACCAACATATATTAGAAAAACTCAAACTATAAAATAACTGTTAAGTAAATAAATAAAATAAATCTTAAGTAAATAAAAGAAAAATCAATAATAGCTTGAAAATTCTCCTTATCTTGATTAACAAGCCTTAATTTCATTTTGAACTCCAAATTCCCGCTTCTCAAAATTCTACGTGGAAATTTCAAATCACTCCCAATTTTTTATAGTAGCTTACTTGGTAAGCCCCCTACTTATAACTAAGCTTTCAGGGCCACATCAACATGCTTTTTGTCAAGGTGTCCAAAAAGGCCCAAAAAAAAGTGAGACTGATAGTTGTGCACTAAATCATGTTTTGTTGGTGCGCTAATGTGGCATTATATGATTTGTTATTTTTTAGATCTAAGGAATACATTTCATTCAATTATGAACAGTCATCATCAACACTAACAATTTTAAAGTTCACAACTATTTGTCAAATATTGTTAAAAATATTAGGCATTAAACCAACAAATGCTATTACAACTATAAGAACATGCTCACGTAGTGAGTTCTCTCCCTTAAGAAAGAAAATTCTTGAAAGTTTGATGAACAAAATCTAACAACAATCTAATGCTTCTCTTAAAAAGTTTCAAAACATGAATCCATAACATCTTAGTCAAAAAATGATCTTTACACAAAATTACTGAAAACCACCAAATAAATTGTGACTTAATAAAAAAAAAAAAGTATAGAAATCATTTCTCATCCATAAATATATTTAAACATATCTATACTAATTTTATTTTCTTTACACTTTTAGAAGTAAATAGACTCTTAAATTTAATTGATTCATTATCTTAGAAAGACAATGTAACTCGTACTTCTCACTTGTATTATTTTCTAGTTACGCACGATAAGCTCATGACAGATATGTCTCTGGCGGGTACGATATGCAGCATATCCTCGGATATGCGGGTACCACACCTAATCTTTCCTCGGAAAGCCTCATGCCACATTGAGGATATCTATGGCCCCTACACTTTGAAGGGCTGTGGGCTACAACTTCAACCTATAAGAAACCAGACGCAGATTAACATTCACCAAATTCACAAGATGAAGAGCATTTCTCCATTATTTCTGGGCACGCTTAGTGTCTTAAGCTTTCCTGCCCTTGCATTGATTGTTGGTTATATAATCTACGTGCTGATAAGCAAGATTGACGACAATGCCGTGCCCACGTCTTATCCAATTGTGGGTTCATTGTTTGCTTTCTTGAGGAACCGAAGTCGGCTCTCAGAATGGCTGACGGAGCTTCTCAAACACGCTCCCTCCAACACCATCACTTTTCACCGGCCCGGAGTAAAGGTGGTTATCACGGCCGATCCAGGCAATGTGGAACATCTGCTCAAGACCCGTTTTGAGAATTATCCCAAGGGCAACTACTTCAGGCTCCTCTTGAACGATTTGCTCGGAACCGGAATTTTCAACACGGACGGCGAGGACTGGAAATTGCAGAGACGAGTTGCCAGTTACGAGTTCAGCACCAACTCTTTGCGCGACTTCATTGCAGAGAGCGTGCAGGGCGAGATCACCCATCGCCTCTTGCCGCTTCTCAGAAATGCTGCTGCCACCAACCAGCCGGGGGAGAGTCGGTTGGATATGCAGGACGTTTTCAAGCGATTTGCATTCGACAATATATGTAAGGTGGCGTTCGGCATGGACCCCGGTTGCCTCGATATTTCTCTCCCGCTTTCAGAATTCGCAGAGGCCTTTGATGTCGCCACCAATTTAAGCCTTAAAAGATTCACGGATCCCCTGCCCTTCCTGTGGATGCTCAAGCAGATGTTCAACATCGGCTCTGAGAAACGCTTGCGCCAGGCAATCCACACCATTCATAAATTCGCGCAAGACGTTATCGACGCGAGGAAGAAAGAAATATTTCCCTCTCGCGGGCCACGGCGTCAAGATCTCTTGTCCAGATTTCTTTTCGCTCACGAGAGAGGTATTGCTGCTGCAGGAAAAGCTTCGTACGATGTTTCCGTGAGAGATATCGTAATAAGTTTTATCTTGGCGGGCAGGGACACACCGTCTGCCGCACTCACATGGTTCTTCTGGCTTCTCTCCTCTCATCCCCGAGTCGAACAGAGTATTTATGTAGAAATTACAGGCGTTGTTGCTGCGAGAGAAAAGAGCAGTTCCTGTTTCTCTTACGATGAATTAAAGCAGATGAAGTATCTGCAGGCCTCTCTGTGCGAATCGATGAGGTTGTACCCGCCCGTTCCGTCTGACACGAAGCAGGCATTGCAAGACGATGTTCTGCCAGATGGGACAGTGGTAAGCAAGGGGATGCGGGTGATATACCACCCTTACGCCATGGGACGGATGAAAAACATCTGGGGCACCGACTGTTTGGAGTTCAAGCCGGAGAGATGGCTCAACAAGACGGAGAATGGAACGCTAGAATTTGTGGCTCACAGTGCATTCAAATATCCAGTGTTCCAGGCTGGGCCGAGAGTTTGCTTGGGGAAAGAGATGGCGTTTATTCAGATGAAAAGCATCGCTGCAAGTGTTATCGAAGAATTCAGTCTGGAGGTCGACCGCGGGTGGAAGAATCCCAAGTACGTTGCAATGATTACGGCTAAAATGGAGAATGGGCTTCCCGTACGCGTGGTAAAAAGACTGAAAAAGGTCCCCTGACTTCCGTACGTGTTTTCATTTTGGGAAGGTTCAACTCTCGCTATAACTTGGAGGTATAAGCCAGAAGTAGAGAAGCATCAGTCCCTCTTTTTGGATGGTTTATTCTTTTCTTGTAATCCAACTTTGTTCAATACAAAAAAAATCAGTACTTTTCTACTTTATTTTACTGAATTATTATTAATATTTGTTTTCAACTAAGAACTATTATTTCTTAATAAATAAATGGAAAGTTATTTTTTTAAAAGTATATATTTATTTTTTTAAAGTTAGAATATAATTTTTTAACAATTATTGACAAAATTTCACTATTTTTGAAATCTTTATTTAAAAAAAAAAACTTTTAAAATAATACAATATTGAAAAATTAAATGTATTTTATTAGATTTAAAATCATTTTGCTTAAAGATTTTGCCTTCTGATTTATTTGTCTATTTTCGAAATCCCCATCGCAAGGAAAACACATGTCTTGTAGTGCCTCTCCATTCCCAATAAATAAAAATCTATATGAGATCTCCCACAGACACTTCCAGAAATTGAAAAATGTAAGTCGTTACAAGTAGGAGAGAAGGGCCGAAATGTGCACACCCTAACTTGGAAGGTTCACGTGGACCTCTAATTTTTTTCTTTATCTAGATAATAAATAACTTACTATTAAAAATAAAAAAATCCTTTTTAAAAAAAAATGTTTTGATTTCATATGACGTGGACTTGCGCGATTTGGCCAAGGTGTAAAAAAATCAATTTTTGGCTATGTGACCAATACGTGCACGGTCCCATCTCCACTTGGTGCGCGGCACAGAATCCAAAGTGGATTGCATTGCCATGTTGCCAATTTATAGTCTGCCACCCTTTCACTCCACTTGCTTGCATTAATTGCTTGCCGCCCTCGCCAATTATTTTGTATAGTCGTGTTTAATGTGCATCCCCTCCTATTACTTCAATGACATCCCGCACAAATTTTGAGTCCTTATACATTCAATGCTTCCAGTGCCTCACACAACTCACTAAATTTTTCCCCTTTCAATCTACCATCTTCTCGACTATTCTTCACATATGGGCCATAACATGTTCACTTAAGGTCTTTGCAACTTCTATCTTGCCACCACTACATGCTATGCTCGGAGTCCGGTGTCGCTGCAACTAGGAACCAGTCAATAGAAGCCTTCAATAGCTCCATGCCTTTGAGCTCAACCATGCAATATCCCATGTTGTTCGGTGCCATTGTAGGGTTCTTACACATTCACCAAAAGACAACTATGTAGGTAAATCCACACTTTCAATGTGCATTCTATTTGTTGCTTTGTTGTCTCCATTTGCTTGAACAAATAAGCTTTTCTAGTTTGCATGTTATTCTTCTTGCAGGAAGATGGTTGCAGGCTCCAAAATCGGTCCCATGCAGCACCTCCAGTCCCTCGACACTTTCCATTTGACCTAGGTGAGTTGAAAGCTTACTAAGGCCTCACAATTTTTCTTTTTTCTATTTTTATAATTGTTTGCAAACTTTCTTGTGGTGTGTTTGCATTTGTTTTATGTAGGTGGAGGGTGCTTCTATATAAATTTTGTGGTGATTATGAACATTATAAAAAAATGTGTTCATAAACACACTAAACGTTTGTGGAAATTAATCTTCTGTTCAAGCATCATTGTCTTTTTAGTAGGGGTTGTTTTTCAAATTA
This sequence comes from Sequoia sempervirens, assembly GCA_007258455.2. Lineage (NCBI taxonomy): Eukaryota > Viridiplantae > Streptophyta > Pinopsida > Cupressales > Cupressaceae > Sequoia > Sequoia sempervirens. The sequence continues at coordinate 431,119,273 of VDFB02000015.1, read as the reverse complement.
TATACTTAATAAAAAATATTGTTGGTTTCTTTGGTGCCATAGATAAATTTGGGGTCGTTCTCTCTTTCATAATTTTTTCTTCATCTTTTCAGCCAGATAAATGTTGCTTTTATCGTTTGCAAAGATAAATTTGGGTTTTTTATCTTTTTTCATGGGTTTAGGGTTTTAAGTTTAGGTCTGATAATACTTGTTGGGTTGCTTGAAACTATAGATAAATTTGAGGGTGTTCTCTTTTTCATAGGTTCTGCATTATCATTCAATCTAGTAAATGTTTTAGGTTTTCTTCAACGTCGTAGATAGATTAGGGCATGTTCTTTGTTTCATATGTTCTACTTCATAAATTCAGTCAAATATTTTAAGTTTCATTGGTTGCACAGATAAATTTGGGGGTGTTCTCTTTTTCATTGGTTTCACATCATCAATCCACTGAGAAAAATGTTATAGGGTTTTTGGGTACTATTTATAAGTTTGGGGTGTTCTATTTTTCGTAGGTTCTTTTTCAACAATTCAATCACATTAATATTGTTGTTTTTTGGGTGAAAAAGATAAATTTGGGGGTGTTCTCTTTTTTATAGGTTCTGCTTCATAAATTATAATCAGGTAAAATGTTAGATTTTTTAGCTACCGTGGATAAGTTTGGGTGTGGTCTCTTCTTCATTTTTTGTGTTTCATCGATTCAGTTAGGTAAATATTGTAGGTATTTTCAGTGATGAATAAATTTGGAGGTGTTATCTTTTTTCATAGGTTCCACTTCATCAATTTAGTGAGGTGAATATTGTAGGTTTTTTGATGCCATAGATAAATGTGGGGGTGTTCTCTTTTTCATAGGTTCTGATTCAACAATTGAGTCACATAAATATTGTATGTCTCTTACATGCCATGGATAATTTTGGGGGTGTTCTATTTTTCATAGGTTCTACTTCATCAATTTAGTTAGGTTACTATTTTCGGTTTTGTCAGTGCCATGGATAAAGTTGGGGGTGTTCTCTTTTTATTAGGTCCTGCTTCATCAATCTAGTGAGTTAAATACTCTAGGTTATTTTGGTGCCATAAATAAATTTTGGGGTGTTATCTTTTTCATAGGTTATGATTCATCAATTAGTCAAAAAAACTTTAGTAGCCTTTTTAGGTGCCATGGATAAATTTTTGAGTGTTCTCTTTTTCATAGGTTTTGCTTCATCAATTCAGTCATGCAACTATTGTTGGTCTTTTGATGCCTTAGATTAATTTGGGGGTGTTGTCTTTTTCATTGGTTTTTTTCGTACCTTAGATAAATTTGGGGGTGTTCTCTTTTTCATTGGTTTTTTTGGTGCCTTATATAAATTTGGGGGTGTTCTCTTTTTCATTGGTTTTGCTTCATCAAATCAGTCATGCAACTATTGTAGTTATTTCTGGTGTCATGGATAAATTTGTGGGTGTTTTCTTTTTCATAGGTTCTAATTCATCAATTCAGATAAATAAATTATAGTAGTTTTTTTAGGTGCCATGGATAAATTTGCAAGTGTTCTCTTTTTCATAGGTTTCGCTTCATCAATTTAGGTGTCATTGATACATTTGGGAGTGTTCTCTTTTTCATAGGTTCCACTTCATCAATTCAATAATGCAACTATTGTAGATTTTTTTGGTGTCATGGATAAATTTGCGGGTGTTCTTTTTTCATAGGCTCTACTTCATCAATTTAGTCATGTGGGTGAAAGCAAGAAGTTGAGTACACGAAGAGGGGAAATTTCGGGCTAAAAAAAAAGTTACGAAACAAACGCGTACACGTTATGGATCGGGCACCCGAGCTGGAATCCGAACGCGTACGCGCTCAACTACGGGTATGCGGACCAGAAACCCGTACACATTTTTTGAAAGTATTTATTTTTTAAAAATAGATTGCTGCGTTTCATTTTCACTCACTATTTCAAGCCGCGCCAGAGAGGAGAGGTCCTTGATCGCGTATGCGTTTTGAAGCTCATCCTTGGTGAAAATTTTGACTGCCACCTCCTCCCGTCAACACACCTGACCTCAGTGACCTCCAGGTTGGTTGAATTCTGCCTTTTTTTGCTTTGTATCTTGTTTTTTTCTTTGTAATTAATATTTAGTTTTATTTTCTTTAGTGTGTTTTAGTTCAATTTTTTATAGTTTTTAATTGCATTTAAAAAATAAAAAATGTAAATGAAACAAATAACATTAAATTGTAAATTGAAAACCATAAAAAATAAACCTAAATTGGACACATTTAACTTAGAAATCAAAACCCTAGGTTACAAAATTTACATAGGTCCCTAAAAACTAATTTACACAGGTTAATCCTTGGTCCTAAACCTTAAAATGTAAACCTAAAATAGGCTATTTACCCTAAAACGTAAGTTACGTAAAACCCTAAATTAGGGATCACAAGTTATAGTCCATAGGTTCTACCTGTACACTTTGGTATGTCGTTGGTGATCCATGCAACTACCAATGAAATTCATAAAATTGACTAATAAAGGAGGTACAAACAATCGATGCATAGATATATATATATATATATTAACCAACAAATTATTGATTTAATTATAATATATATTCACATAATATAAATTTGATAGCTAATTTTATCTCAGAAAACTTCATGATTGTATAATTTAACTTGAGAAAGTGTACTAGTGGAGTAAAATAATGTACCTCATGCGAAACTATGTGCTTGATTTAATAAATGTATATATCATGATGCTAGTTGATATGAACATGTAATCACTCTATATCAATGTTATATTAAAGCTTATATAGTGTATGATGTATTCTCTTAAAAAAACATAGAAATGCAAGTCATACTTGTTAATCTAGACTATGTGCAATATGGATAGATCTAGACACATAAATGTTATTAAATCAAATAAATATTAAAATGTGAAGCACTAATGATTTCTACCCAAATCTTATTTGGATGAGATCCTTTGTGAATTAAATGTAAGGATGCATTATGATCATATTCAAACCTTAATTTATAGGATATTATTCATAAGATCTATAGGTTGTGTGTAATCTAATTCCTATTTTAACTCTCATGTGTAGTGGCATTGTTCTAGATTAGGAAAACTAAATGTTGTACACTTTCTCTAAACTAGTGTATCAATGATAACTTGTAGCATGAACATTTCAATGGAAAATTCAAATTACTTTTTTGAGAAACTTGATATATGATGATTTGTAAATGCAAGTGAATTCTATAACCAAAGGTTTATTTTCTAAGTTTATTTAAATTTATTGAATTGATCAATTGATTCCTCACTTAGTGGTAGTTAGGTTCTTTTTCGAAAACCCATGTGTCTAGAATTTATATAAATATGAAGGAAGAGTCTATGCCATAGAAAAGTTTCAAAAAATATATGATTACAAATTTTTTTTGGTCTAAATCACTTTAGATCCCCTCTTCCTTTTTAAATCATCCAAGAGTGTGTAGAGGTCCAAATAGGTGAACAAAATCCATTGTAACTTAACAACTTAGTTATATAATTGAAATCTAAAATTCCTAATTGTTGTAAAATCCATCGTAACTCAACAACTTAGTTATAATTGAAATCTAATTTATTCCTAATTGTTGATATATTGAAGCTATTCCTAGAATGTCACATGTATTTTATTCAAAGCACTAAGTTTAGGTGGTAGGGTTTCTCATTTACTTGTAAAAATTTATTAAAAAACATAGAAATGCAAGTCATACTTGTTGATCTAGACTATGTGCAATATGGATAGAGCTAGACAAGTTGTATAAATGTTATTAAATCAAATAAAAATTAAAATGTGAAGCATGAATGATTTCTACCCAAATATTATTTGGATTCAAGATCCTTTGTGAATTAAATGTAAGGATGCATTATGATCATATTCGAACCTTAATTTATAGGATATTATTCATAAGATCTATAGGTTGTGTGTTTAATCTAATTCCTATTTTAACTCTCATGTGTAGTGGCATTATTCTAGATTAGGAAAACTAAATGTTGTACTTTCTCTAAACTAGTGTATCAAAGATAACTTGTAGCATGAACATTTCAATGGAAAATTCAAATTACTTTTTTGACAAACTTGATAGATGATGATTCATAAATGCAAGTGAATTCTATAACCAAAGGTTTATTTTCTAAGTTTATTTAAATTTATTGTTCATTGATCAATTGATTCCTCACTTAGTGGCAGTTAGGTTCTTTTTTGAAAACCCATGTGTCTAGAATTTATATAAATATGAAGGAAGAGTCTATGCCATAGAAAAGTTTCAAAAAATATATGATTACAAAAAAATTTGGGTCTAAATCACTTTAGATCCCCTCTCCCTTTTTAAATCATCCAAGAGTGTGTAGAGGTCCAAATAGGTTCAAAATCCATCGTAACTCAACAACTTAGTTATATATAATTGAAATCTAAAATTCCTAATTGTTGCAAAATCCATCGTAACTCATGTAACTTAGTTATAATTGAAATCTAAACCCTAAACCCTAAAAGCATTCATTTTGTTGTAGGACCTTAAAATGAAATTTGGTTTCCTTAGGCAACTCCACAAAATTTTATTCCCTTAAGCCATGGAACATTTTGTCCTAGGTCCTTACTAGACATAGATCCCCTTAAGCCATCCTATCACCCTAAATCATAAATTTATGTCTTAAGGGGTCCTAATAATGACATTTCTTAAGGGGATCAAAGAAGTTCTCAAAATTTGGTGAATAGAGTTGAAGCTCATCTTTGTTTTTTTTGTACATTGCAATTAGGTCACTAGCATATATCTATGTGTCCCTTTAAATGTATTCTATTAAATTTTCATTCTTATCTTTAGTATTCTTTGAAAACAATGAATGAGATTATAAATTTTAATGTTAGTGTTAAACTTATAATTTATTCTTAACTACTTTGTCCCACTATAGAGAACTTGTGTCTCTTATCATGAAATTTGAAAATTTAGATAAATCAATTTATGTCATTGGATTTAATTAAATTATATGTCATACTTGACTAATACATCTATTCATTTTGTTGTAGGACCTTAAAATGAAATTTGGTTGCCTTAGGCAACTCCACCAAATTTTATTCCCTTAAGCCATGGACCATTTTTTCCTAGGACCTTACTACACATAGATCCCCTTAAAAGCCATCCTATCGCCCTAAATCGTAAATCGATGTCTTAAGGGGGAATTTGACATTTCTTAAGGGGATCAAATAAGTTCTCAAAATTTGGTGAATAGAGCTTGACTCATCTTTTTTATATATTTTGTACATTGCAATTAGGTCACTAGCATATATATATCTATGTGTCCCTTTCAATGTCTTCTATTAATTTTTCATTCTTATCTTTATTATTATTTGAAAATAATGAATGAGATTAAATAAATTTTAATAAAACCCCATAATTTCATTTGTACCCTTCATATTAACAACCCCACACTGGACTCAATTTAATGTGTGTACATGTTATATGATTTTTTAATGTTATGGATTTTTTAATGTTATAAATCGAATGGTCTTCAAATGAAATATATTTTGAATTTGTGCATGTTCAAAGTGATTTTTAAATAACTTTCAAATTGTGTGCATTATTTAATTAGTTTGTTGATATATATTTTTTAATTGTTTAACATGCAGTTGCCATATCATTGCTTAGATGGATCCACTATTTAATTTAGAGGATTTCATGCGTGATCAAGAAATCCCTATAGATCCCGACGTACATCCTAGTCCACCACATGAACAAAACCCTAGTACACCTCCACATTCTCCACTGCCTAACCCCCCACCCCCTCCTCTAGTTGACTAGGATCAACTAAGAGAGAATATTTGAGCAAACCTGATTGTCATTCAAGGAAACATAGATCTTATAAAAAATGAGACTAGAGTCCCTCCACATCTCACACGGTTTGCATCTACGATGCAAACTATTGTTGATTCTGTTCGATCTATCGATGCAGACCTAGATAGGTTCCATCAATGGAGAGAAGATATGAGACAATTCTATGTGGATGGATTGTCATATAAAGAAATCAATGACCTAAAAATTACTAAACAAGCCATATGCCAATATTTTGTGAACCCCCATTGAACAAACCAACCAATATCACCCACAAAAAAATGAATTTCAATTTTATGGTGTAGGCACCTGCAGATAGCTGCTCATTTTTGGGAGAGATGGTGGATGGTGTTTGATACTCCACCACATGGCAATAGTGAGGTGCCCTTATACTTTTTGAGAAAGTTATGGGCTGAGTTTGAGTTGGGTAAAAAACCCAACTATTTTGATATGAGGTCATTTCAGGGAGCTGGGCGTGGCATGCCCCAACATAGACTAGGAGCACGTGTCGATCCTTAGCGACGTGCTCCAGTTGCTCCTATTGTTCCTCCTATTTCTCTTGGTGTTCCCACTTCATTTCAACAGCAAACCATGTTATCAACATTAGGAGCATTGAGTTCACTTTCAGGACATCTCACTCAATAGACCACACATGCGGTCACTGAAGTGGCCAATAGAGAGCATGGAGGCTCAGGCTATAGGGATACTCAGGCATCCACTTCAGGTGAGGCACATGCATCTGGGACGGGGTCATACCTAAATTTACTATATTCTAAGGATCGTCCTACACAGGTATGTTCATCTTTTGAACTTAAATTTAATTCAAGTTTGAAATGTAAAAAATTCATGTAAATAATAACATCAAACTATATATATAATATAATATTAATTCAATAAGTTTGTGTTTGGTGTAGACGCATGATGACGTGATGCCTGAAACTCAATATGATCATCATGTGTATATGTTGAGTGCTGTAGATCTGGGCTCACCTTTTGGGCAGGTACTTGAACTAAAATATATTAAATAATTTGTGTGGATATATATATATATATATCTAATTTAATTTGAATTTGTATACATGTGTGAATTGATATATTATATCTAGATGCAGGGAGGTCATACTATCCCTAGTATTGACCAACCATAAGTTATAGTGGTGAGTGCTCCTGAGACATCATCAGCTCAGGTGTGTGCTTTCAAAAGTTTGTTAAGTTTAAATTAAATACACATCATAGATCTAATTTAATTTTTTCATTTACATACACATGTGTGAATGATCTATACGAACTGTTGTACATCTATATGCAGGGATTTGATGAGATACCCATGGTGGGCCGCACACCTGAGACATCATCGACATTTATGCATGGGCAATCTCAGGTGCGTGATCATGAGGTCATATCATTCGAGGTTGTAAACTTTACTTTAAATCTCCTATACAATTTTTACGAACCTTTTATATATATATATATATATATTCGAGGTTTTCACATATTGTTTGCTTTATATGAATATGCAGGATATAGTAGATCAGGCATTTGCATCTTCTCAACAGACAGTTATGCTACCCGTTGAAGAAAATGTGCCAGTTGATTCACATGACCATATGGTAATTTATGCATACTAGAAATCATTTTTACTATATTTACTCGATATTTAATTAGTTTTTTTTTAATCTAAAAGTTTATATTTTCAATTTTAAATATGTTTAATTATATCAAAATTTTGAAATAAATTTAAATCTAATTTCAAGTTTCTTGTACTCTTTTACAGCATGATGCGGGTACATCTAGTCGACATGGAACAAAGAGGAGACTTGATATGACTGATCAGCCTGAAAGTTAGATGGTTTTATATTTTATGGACTACGGATCTCTAGTTTTATTTCAATATATGTGTTGGACTTGACATATAAATTTTATGAACTATCTAGATCCCTAGTTTTATTTTGAACATGTTATTATCATATGTGTGTTTATTTATATCAGTTGACTTTAATATGATGATTATATATGCAGTCAATTATGAGATCGTGTTATGTTCATTTTCATGATTATATGCATTCATACATATCTATATTTATATTTTATCTAATTTTCAAGTAATACATGCACTATATAAATTCTTATCTAGAATCAAATTTCATATATATATTTTATCACATGGTTAGGTGACAAATTAAAACATTCCTTAAATAGTTTCTTAAATCATATTCATAATAAATTAAGGGCAAGTAATTTTAACTATTTTCCAATTACATAACAAATATTTGAATCAATAAACAAAAAACTATCTCCTTGTATGTATAAAATGTATAATCTATACAATTAAATAATTATATAAAATGTGGTAAATATAAGACATGAAACATGTATAATCTATAAAATTGGAACAAGATATTTAAAAAGTGACATTGAACAAACATATATAATGTACATCAAGATGTTTAATACAACTATATAACATGATGAAACATATATGTGCATGTAGATACAATTTAAGTAAAAAATTCATGCAAGAAAAGAACCGTATATAGTAAATTCCATACAAATTCAAATGATGTTAGCCATAGGATGGATTAAGGGGACCTAAGAGGATATATAGCTTAAGGGGGGTCTTAAGAGAATGCCTTAAGGGGAGTTAAGAGGATGCATCTCATGAACCCTAGGATATGCTTAATGGGTCCTAAGAGGATTAAGGAGATGTAAGAGGATTAAGGGGATGCAAGAGGGTGGATTAAGGGGATGCAAGAGAGGGTGGATTAAGGGGAGTTGATAGAATGAAGTGAAGGGATGTAAGAGGGTGGATTAAGGGGAGTTGATAGAATGACTTGAAGGGATGTAAGAGGGTGGATTAAGGGAGTTGATAGAATGAGTTGAAGGGATGTAAGAGGGTGGATTAAGGGAGATGATAGAATGACTTGAAGGGATGTAAGAGGGTGGATTAAGGGAGTTGATAAAATGACTTCAAGTGATGTAAGAGGGTGGATTAAGGGGAGTTGATAGAATGACTTGAAGGGATGTAAGAGGGTGGATTAAGGGAGTTGATAAAATGACTTCAAGTGATGTAAGAGAGTGGATTAAGGGGTTGATGACTTCAAGTGATGTAAGAGAGTGGATTAAGGGGATGCAAGAGGGTGGATTAAGGGGAGTTGATAGAATGAGTTGAAGGGATGTAAGAGGGTGGATTAAGGGGAGTTGATAAAATGACTTCAAGTGATGTAAGAGAGTGGATTAAGGGGATGCAAGAGGGTGGATTAAGGGGAGTTGATAGAATGAGTTGAAGGGATGTAAGAGGGTGGATTAAGGGGAGTTGATAGAATGAATTGAAGGGATGTAAGAGGGTGGATTAAGGGGAGTTGATAAAATGACTTCAAGTGATGTAAGAGAGTGGATTAGGGGGATACAATAAGAGGTGGATTAAGGGGAGTTGATAGAATGAGTTGAAGGGATGTAAGAGGGTGGATTAAGGGGAGTTGATAGAATGACTTGAAGGGATGTAAGAGGGTGGATTAAGGAGTTGATAAAATGACTTCAAGTGATGTAAGAGAGTGGATTAAGGGGATGCAAGAGGGTGGATTAAGGGAGTTGATAGAATGACTTGAAGGGATGTAAGAGGGTGGATTAAGGGAGTTGATAAAATGACTCAAGTGATGTAAGAGAGTGGATTAAGGGGATGCAAGAGGGTGGATTAAGGGGAGTTGATAGAATGACTTGAAGGGATACAAGAGGGTGGATTAAGGGGATGTAAGAGGGTGGATTAAGGGAGTTGATAGAATGAGAAGGATGTAAGAGGGTGGAATGGATGTAAGAGAGTGGATTAAGGGATGCAAGAGGGTGGATTAAGGGAGTTGATAGAATGAGTTGAAGGGATGTAAGAGGGTGGATTAAGGGGAGTTGATAGAATGACTTGAAGGGATGTAAGAGGTTGGATTAAAAAAAAAAAAAGAGTCAAAAAATGTTTTGTTTAGGTCCAATTATGTTGTCCGTACACGTTCATTTTAAAAACATCAATTAAGGCCAATAAAAATTTAATAAAAAAAAAATATTCAACCAAAAATTACAAAAAAAAATCCACATCAAACTTCATGTTGTTAGCTTTCTTTTTCCAAAAGGAATTAGCAAAATAATTTTATTTGGGTCAAAAAGTGTTGTCTGTACACCTGCTTGGTATGGTAAAAAAAGGGACTCTTAAAAAGTGGTTTTTATAGATCTTTATCAAAATTTAATTTATATAATCTGGGTATTTTAATAATTTACATATTTGGAAACTAGATTCAAAATCCTAGATTTCATATTACTGACTTTTTTAAAAATTCATTGTGTAAGTGCCTCAAATTTTCAGTCCAAGTGTGACAAATTCTGAAAAATAGTAAAAACATTTCCACTTTTTGAGCTTTTTGTGTACCCAACTTCTTGCATCAACCCATGTAACTATTGCAACTTTTTTAGGTGCCATTAATAAATTTGGGTGTGTTATCTTTTTCATAGGTTCAACTGCATCAATTCAGTCATGCAACTATTGTTGGTTTTTGGTGGCATAAATAAATTTAGGGGTGTTCTCTTTTGCATAGGTTATGCTTCATCAATTGAGTCATGCAGTTATTGTAGCTTTTTTAGGTGGCATGGATAAATTTTTGGGTGTTCTCTTTTACATAGGTTTTGCTTCATCAATTTAGTCATGCAACTATTGTTGGTTTTTTGAATACTTTGCTATTTTAACCTATATCAAGAATTATCTATTGGTTAAATATGTATTGGATGAAAGTTTAAATTGTTTTGATGGTTTCTTATTACTTGCATATATCCATATAATTAATGTAATTTTAGAACCTTAATGTGACACCACTCTTGCAAGATTAAGGTATACAATTCAATATCATAATAAGATTACACAATAAGTTGAAGTCAATATTACTACTATTCAAATGATTTTTGATATTAGAAACCAAACATTGGGGTTAGATTTGTACATATTATCATGATTGCTAATATGTTTAAGAAGATCTATTCAAATTAACCAATTTTAACTTGCCTTATGAAACCCACCAACTAAGTAGTGTTACACTTCTCCACAACTAAGTTGTGTTATACTTAACCCATAACAGAAGTTGTCAATAAAGTTTGTGTTCATAGATTATGTTGGCATATTCAAATACCAAGAAATAACATGACTCGTTTGTTTTCCTATAAATGTTAACTTTTATTATTATGCATGATATGTAAAGGTCTTATAACTTATGAAGTACCCATATTTATGATTAGCTATTTAACCATTAAAGAGTAACAATTCGCCCACTGCCCTCACCAATTCTTTTGTACAATTGTGTTTAATATGCACCCCTTCTCATTACCTCCATGACATGCCACACAAATTCCTAGTTAATAGTTGTGTTTCCCTTGTATACAATGTTAAGTGTAGATCCCAGTCTGTTGTGCATGATTATGTGTATACTATAAATGCATATATCAAATATGAGATTTGTTAAAATCTGATGCCTATTAGATATGAGATTTGTTAAACTTTGACTTATTATTTTCATCCTTTATTTTTATTTGTCCTTCATTATAGTCATAGGTTAACAGTCTTGCTCTATATATATGTATACATATATACACAAATATCTATGTATATATATATATATGTACATATATGTGTATACATATATATCTATGCACATGAATCAGTTTCACATTGTCTATATATGTGTATACGTATATATCAACTTGTATTACCATAGAACAATAATTAACAGTTCTACTTTGTTACAATATGTATTTAGGGGACTTCATTTTATGAAGGCCTTTCATGCTTGCCTATGTAGCACTTCATAATTCAAAGGGAATTATGGACAAGTGCAACATAGGTTACCATTAAAAAGGCATTGGGAAAATCAAGTCAGCCTAAATCATTATCAAGTGCAACAATTACTAAAATCCATTCATCCATGTCACATGTGTTTGTCATCCCAAACATAAGAATAAGAATAACACTTCAGTCCATCTTTACAAACAAAATGATAGAAATTTAAGAATTTAGCCCATAAAGTAATCGACCCTATCAATGAACACATCCTTGTTAATAACTTTTTCATCATATAGGCATGTAATTACAATGCTAACAATAGCTAAATTATTTCCACATGACACTATACCTTCCTTTGAGGTGGTAGCAATAGGGAGACATGGTTTCAAAATTCTATCTGTGTTCAACTATGTCGCAGTCTACCATTCAAAGTGAATTGGATGACTGTTGCAACATAGTTTAACACTATTGAGGTTTTCAAAAAAACACGTCTCCTTATTGCATAGGGAAAGGTGTCAAAATGTGCACATCCTATCTTCGAAAGTTCACATGGAGTGACACATGGACCTCTAATAAAATTAAATAATCCTACCATAGAGGAAAAATAATTTAGAAACCAAAAACAAACCTTCTTATCTAATTTAGACAAGGTGTCACATAATGAAAAATTGCTTTTATGCATTATTTTTCTTGAAAAATTGGCTAACAACGGCATTGAATAAACCAACAATATTAATATGATTGAATTAAAGAATGACAAAATATAATTGTATAAACATGTATATACATATACATATACATATATGTATATGTATATATATGTGTATACATATTTACCTGACTGAATTGATGAAGCATAACCTATGAAAAATAGAACACCCCCAAATTTATCTATGGCATTGAAAAAACCTACAATATTTATTTTATTGTTCAATGAAGAACAACAATAAAATAGATATGTATAAAAAAATATATACTTATACATATATGCATACATATCCATATATGTATACATATACACACACACATACATATACATATATGTATATGTTTATACAATTGCTTACATGCATTCTTTTTCTTACACTGAACAAACCGACAATATTTATATGTCTCAATTTTTTTTTTTTTAGACTACAGGAATCGGGTAGCACGACCCCCTATAAACTGCAGTGCACCTGGTAAACTTTTTAACGTGACCGGCGGTGCTGGCGCGACACGCCCTCCGGTACCACGGGACGGGGGAGACTAGAACTCGTGACCAGCAGAGCCGCAACAGAATTACTTAGCCAACCGAGCTAGGGCCCCCGCCCATTTATATGTCTCAATTGAAGATCAACAACAAAATAGAATTGTATTAATATATACATATTCATATAATTGTATATGTATATATATGTGTATACATATTTACCTGATTGAATTGATGAAGCAAAACCTATGAAAAATTGAACACCCCCAAATTTATCTATGGAACCTAAAAAGGTTACAATAGTTGCACATTCAACTGAATTAAATCACAACAACAAAATAGATATGTATAAAAAAATATATACTTATACATATATGCATACATATCCATATATGTATACACATATATATGTATACACATATATATGTATACATATATATACATATACATATATGTATATGTCTATATATGTATATATATATATGTATACATATATGTATATGTATATGTATACATATATGTATATGTATATGTATATGTATATGTATATATATGTATATGTATATGTATATGCATATGTATATGCATATGTGTACACATATGTATATATATAAAGAAGTTGGAAGGGAGACCAAACTTCAAGTGTAACATGTAGTGGTGGCTAGATTGAAGTTGCAGAGACCTTAAGCGAACACATTCTAGCCTACTTGTGAAGAACACTTGAGAAGATGGTAGATTGAAAGGGGAGAAATTTGGTGAGTTGTGCAAGGCATTGGGATCATTGAATGCATAAGGACTCAAAATTTGCATGGCATGTCATGGAAGTAATAAGAGGGGACACACATTAAACATGACTGTACAAAATAATTGGTAGCAGTGTCAAGCAAATTAATGTGAGCAACTAGATTGAAAGGGTGGTAGACTGTAGAATTGTGATGTGGTAATCTAGTCCACTTTGGACACTATGCCACAAACCAAGTGGAGGTGGGATAGTGCACGTATTGGTCACATGGCCAAAAACCAATTTTTTTGACACCTTGGCCAAATCGCGTAAGTCCATGTGTTATATGAAATTAGGAATAATTGAAAATGAAAAACTATCAATTTAAGACAGGTGGAAATAAGAAGTATAAATACAACACACATTCTAATATAAAAAAAATACATTGAAAATCAAAATAAAATATGGCTACATCTGTAGATATCATAAATTATAAACTGTCACCAATAAGGCTACATCTGTAGATATCATAAATTATCAACTGTCCAAAACATACATTGTAAATCGAATCAAAATAAGGCTGCATATGAAGATATCAATGTTGTTTCAATGATTGGAAAGAAATTACGAGCTCCTTGATAGAGAATTGGTGGTTGGCTGCTTGGGGTACCAATGGCCATGTTCTCATCCCCTTCTAGTTGATGTAGAGTGTTGCTTACATGATTGGGAGTTGGACTGGAAAAATGGGTGCAAGTGACATGTGATGGGGCCGGTGGTGAATAGTTCATAGGAACTAATATCTATGGGATATGATGTACATCTTGGCTGGCAATCTAACTTGGAAATTGAGTGCACCTGAACTCAAATTGGGAGAGGGTTGAAAAATTCATTGTAGTGGAGTAGTGATGGATATTGATGTTCAACAAATCCTAGAATACTATGTATTACTTTTTCACAAGGGATTAGCGGGAGTGCTTAACCACCTTTCTCTTTGTAAAGCCCTGTGTGCCACCTCAATCTCTTTTTCATTTCTATCCTGTTCCCTTTGAATCCTCTCTTGCTCATTTTTTGGTATCTCTATCCTTCTTTTGTTGTATTTTCTACTGCTCTTTTTATTTACGTTGTATCTCCTTCTCATTTTGGCTTGCTCATTCAATTCCCTCACCACATTTTGTGCTGCCTTGTTCTCCTCATTCTCTTATTTCTTTCAAGATTTTATCTCAATATATTTATTCCTTTCCTCCTGAACCAAATATTTTAGGGTGTAGGATGCTATGACTCTCTTGCTCAATTAGGGTTTTTCACCTAAAGGAAAAGAGATAGATCCCACACAAAATCTAGGTGGTTCACTCAAACTAATGCAAGTATAATGAAAATATAAATGAAATGTATCTAAATGAGATAAACTAAATGAAAATAACCAATAAAAGCTATTGATCATTAAGTGAAAACTATTGAAATGCAACTTGTTGGAAAACACATTGTGATATGCAAAAACACCTAGAAATGAAAGCAAACTGTAACAAAATTTGAAGAAACTAGAAGTGTGCACCTGAGAACTTGATGGAGATTGGAAATGACATATGGAATGCTACTGATACTAAAAATTTGGCCTATTGGGACTCATTCGTCATTCTGGGCGAATTAGTCCTACTTCTAAGAAACTATCCTGAAACCCATTTCAGACAAATGAGTATCCAAAACTGCAAAGAACACTTTTTAGGCCTGGAAATGGGAATCATTCACCACTGATGGTGAATGAGTCCACTTTTGAATTTCTAAAAATCTAAAAGAGGAAACAAGAGCCCTTGGTCTGCACTTCGGTTCCTGACAGGTGTCCACCTTCGAAAGTTTGATTTCTAAACCTGAAAGTGACTTTTTGTTGATATTTTGACTTGTTAAAAAATGAGATGTCTTCAACAACTTTTCAACTTGATCTTTAATGATTTCCAAGCTTCCAAGATGCCTAAATCTACAAACACGCAAGAAGAGAAGGGAAAATGTTGGATGTTAGGGCATGGGGGTTTGCCTTGGTCAAACCCATTTGTAGGTAATTAAACCAAAATGGAGAAATAAGACAATAAAGAATGCAAAAATGGAGTTAATACCTTACCATGAATATTGATCTTGAATTTTCGCAACAAAAGATGAAGTTCTGCCTTTGAATGTTTGAAAAATGCTATCTTAATGATTTGAAATGATAAAACCCTAGCTTGCTTGACTTGAGGGAGAAGATAAATGATGAATAATGAAATTGGTTATGAATTAGGGTTTAGAAGCTTGATTTTATAGGAAATCCACCTAAAATTTTGTTAATTTGATCCCCAAGGCTGACATTGAAGAAACTTAAACTTAAAACCTAATTTTTCCCACTCAAAAGTCAAAAATGGCATAAATGGGACTCATTCGCCACCCTAGGAAAATTAGTCCCACCTGGATGGGACTCATTCACCCAAAGTGGCAAATGGGTCCCACAAGGGGCTATTTTTCTAGCTAGGATGTTGGGGAATGCATAAATTAGGTTTATATGATGATTTTGTCAGGTATTTGATTAATTCAAGCCTCGAGATGCACAATATGGGGAAATAGGGGCCTATTAATGATGATGTAAAGGTCAATTAGGGCTTGGGACACAAAATTCAATGTGAAAGTGTGATTAAATACACTTTACAAGGGTATGTGCAGGATCATCATGGAAAAAACAGGCCCTTAAGTGGTAAAAAAATTAGAAAAATCAGAGTTAGGCAACTTGATGTAAAAATTTGAATAAGTTATCTATATTATTTCAAAAATATGTAGGAATAGAATCTATAGCAAGTTGAATGTAGTTTCTAAACTACTAGGTTTATTTTAAAAAAAAGATCTATTTGGTGAAAATTTGAAATTTCAATGCAGTAGTACTTAAATTTCAAGGGAAAAATAAGTAGGTGTCTGTCTGACCACCCTAACCACAATAAAATGATAATGTTTTTTTATAATATTTTAGATATAAGTAGAGGACTCATGTCCCGATGTGATGCATATTTTTTTGTTATTTTTTCCAAGTAAATAATTAATTATGAATTTTTATTACAACTTTTAAAAATATAAAACTTGTATGTTTGACCACCTTAACTTGGTCAAAACTTCATGAGATTCATTTTTTTAATCCTATAGTATGTGAAGCATAGAATGTGATGCATGTTTGATTCAAAAAATGTGATACCTTTTGAAATCTATAGATGTTTTTCAATCAACCTATCAATCAAGACTTTAGTCGTAATTCAAATAGAAAATGAATAATAATTATTTATTAAATTCAAAGTAAGGCATAATTTATATTGGTGGAAAGATGAGAATCTCCTTTAAAAACCCTTTTCGTTTCATCAATTTTGGGTAAAAAAAAGTCGTCAGCCACATACCCTACACATACCCATCATATCGCCACTTTTTGGCCCATCATGATCCTACACATACCCACAACACTAATGAGGTCCACATAGCCTATAAAGACACAACATCTAATGTGAATGTGTAAGACACATTACAACACTAGATTAAAGTTAAACTTAGTTCACAAGCCTTCTAGATTGATGTAAAATTTCTATTAAATAAATTTTATAATATTGAATTAAGGGGAAAATGGGTTCATTAAGTCTAGAGAAGTGTGAAAGTCTTTTTCAACACTTTACAACACCTTTTCAAGACATTGTTAGATGCATTTGCAAGGGTCCAAGACCTAGTGTGGATGTGTAAAACACACCACAACATTGAATTAAGGCCTCACTAAGTCCAATTTATCATCAATTATTCCCAAATCAAGCAAGAAATACTTTTTTCTACAGTACACCTCCTGCTGTGCATAGTAAAAAATTCATGTAGTCATCTGTCATCAAGAGTTGAGGTTTTTTGCTCAATCAAATTCCATTACTAGAACCTTTGGATTTTTTTGATGGATAGTGTGCATAGGCAGCTTGAGGAATTTGCTGATGTGCGACACTATTTTTGTTTTTTGTGTATGCTCCAATTGTGAGACAATGTTCTCCTCCACCTGAATGTCCACTTCCTTCGAGTCCTTAGTGAAATTTTCATTTCCTCTTAAATTTGAAGTGCCACAACCAACATAGTAATGCATAATTTCAAGTAGGTCAATTGCAGATGGTGGTGATGGGAAACTAAAAGTACACTGCTCTTCTTGGAGATGTAAATCAATACCTAGATTCATCGCAACCTCCACCATTTAGGATGGTTGGCTATGCTGCGATGTAAGACTCAAACTATCGTCTAATTGGTCAATCGGGCTATCCACCATGGTATGTGCAGGATCATGATGGACCAAAAAGTGGTGATATGATGGGTATGTGTAGGGTATGTGG
The DNA here is from genome assembly GCA_007258455.2 of Sequoia sempervirens. Taxonomy (NCBI): domain Eukaryota; kingdom Viridiplantae; phylum Streptophyta; class Pinopsida; order Cupressales; family Cupressaceae; genus Sequoia; species Sequoia sempervirens. The sequence goes on along the minus strand of VDFB02000015.1, from coordinate 431,101,396 downwards.
TTGACAACTTTTTTTTTACCCAAAATTGATGAAACGAAAAGGGTTTTTAAATGAGATTCTCAGCTTTCCACCAATATAAATTATACTTTACTTTGAATTTAATAAATAATTATTATTCATTTTCTATTTGAATTATGACTAAATTCTTGATTGATAGGCTAATTGAAAACATCTATAGCTTTCAAACGGTGTCACATTTTTTGACTCTGAAACATGCGTCACATTCTATGCTTCACATACTATAGGATTAAAAAAAACATTGAATTTCATGAAATTTTGACCAAGTTAAGGTGGCTAGACATACGAGTTTTTATATTTTTTAAAAGTTGTAATAAAAAAATCATAAATAATTATTTACCTGGAGAAAAATTACAAAAAAATATGAATCACATTGGGACATGAGTCCTCTACTTATATCTAAAATATTATAAAAAAATATTATCATTTTATTGTGGTTAGGGTGATCAAGCAGACACCTACTTCTTATTTTTCCTTGAAATTTAAGTACTCTGCATTGAAATTTCAAATTTTCACCAAATAGATTTAAAAAAAAAACCTAGTAGTTTAGAAACTACATTCAATTTTCTATAGATTCTATTCTTACATATTTTTAAAATAATATAGATAACTTATTCAAATTTTTACGTCAAGTTTCCTAACTCTGATTTTTCTAAAATTTTCACCACTTAAGGGCCTGTTTTTTCCATGATGATCCTGCACATACCCACCACTTGTGCAACTAAATTAGGAGGACTATTATGAGGAGAATGCAGTATATGTTCCTCTACCTATGATTTTGTTGTAGATTGTAATGTCCATCTAGAATCTAGTGGACAATAATGTTTGTACAACATCGTCTCTTGCCACAACTCCTGAAAGGATAAGGATGTTCTACACTGTAGAAGCGTCCTCACCTATGTTGACCTCAAATGTGTCACTGAGACACATGTCATCCATGAGTGCATCCAGATTGAGTGGCCATATCCTGGTCCTTCTAAATCCTACTTTGTTATCAATTGTCAAAAGCTCTTAATAGTGCTTTTCTACCTAGCTCTGCAAGTTTTGTTCTCTTGATTTCAAGGTTTGGATACCTTTCCAACCATGATGTACGTTCTGATTTAAAGTATGATTTGAAAGGAGAAAACACACTCAAATCTAATGGTTGTAGATTATGTGAGGTGTGTGTTCGTAATTTTATTAAATCTATACCCAACTCTCTTGCTTGTTGGATGGTTGTGAGCACGACATGGCTTCCATGCCCATAAAAAATTAGCAACTAGCTATTGGTGGGTGATGTGCACCACCTAGAACTAAGCATGTATAGTCAGAAAACCATTCCATAAACAACTCCTTTGTCATCCATGCATGCGGCTGGGATTCCATGCAAGTAGATGGTTCATGGTTTACAATGTAATTGTTTAAGTTATTTTTCCCCTTAAATAAGTAAAACCCTAGAATGCTCCACTCAGCAACATTAACACAACATAGAATGGTTATCCATTCACAACTCTTTGGACTAATGTAAGACATGTTCCTGCTACCTTTTTTGGCTAGCACCTTCATGGCCCCCATTTTGCCTGCCTGGATACCAGTTTCATTGTAGTTCCAAATGCGATGAGGACCATATGGATGTGAATCATACGCTGCAGAAAATGTCTTGTAGAAAGCTTCTACAACAAGAAGTCTGAGGTTTAGTGCCCTATCTTTGTCTAGGTCTTCAACTGTCTACAATGCCAATTTTGGATGTCGATTCTTGAAACTTGTCCACCAGGACTTCCCCAGGAGCCCAAATGTTCTTGAAAGGTTTTGGTCTATTTTCATAAATTTGGGCAACCTCTTCCTTAAGATTGACAATCTCAAGGCCATGGCCTATAGTAGCCATTTCTATGCACCACTCCATAATCAAAAGTTCTTCCTCTTCAGTGAGGACTATTGGAGGACCTTTCTTAAACATTGTTAGGCCGCGTAACCATTTAGAGAGTGTGGCTTTAGGATTTTCCATTTTTTTGAATCTCCCCTTATTGACATGTTGTTCTCCTCTACATCATGGTGTGCTCCTATCATGTCCTTTGATGACCACAACCGTTGTTTCATTGTTAGGTCTTTTGTGGTCTTCGAGGTGTAGAATCCTCCACTAAAGGTGCAACATGATTGCTGTCAACATGAACTAGAGGATCTAATTCTGGGGGAAATATAACCCCTCTTTTGTGGGAGGGATTTGTGGCTCTTTTCTTTCTTTTTGTTGCAATACGGGTCACCATTCCATTAGCCTTAGTCATCTACACAAGATAAGTACAATCCAAACTAAGAAGAAAAAAAAGAATATATTTAGTTCTTTTGACAATAATAGGAAGGCATTTTCATATTGAATGACCGTTTTATTTGTGTAAGATGATAGTGATGCTTGAAATAAAGATTAATTAGTTTGTGTATGTGTTTTCTTTTTAGTTTGTTGCATTAACATTCAAAAATACTATCAACAATTCACAAAATTAGCAATACATATATATAGAGCAAGACTATTAATATATGATTGTAAGCCAAAAAAAATAGTGAGTGGAACAACTTCATTGTGATCAACATTGGAATTCTCAAGCATATACATAAGATACATTTACTCTCACCACAAACTATGAACTGTAACTATTAACCTATGACTCCACTGAAGGAAAACAAAACAAGGGGATGAATAACAGTCAAGACTTTAACAAATCTCATATCTAATATGCATGTACAACCTAACTATAAAAATATCCATGAACTACAAACTCATAAGTACAAGGGAAACACAACTGTAAATCTATGAGTAAAATGCAAATCTATGAGTAAACTACAGTATAAAATAGGGGAATCACACCTACATTGTATAGAAGGGATAAACAACTGATAACCTATGACTGTAATGAAGGAAAAAATAAATTAAAAGGGATGAAAAAAAGTAAGAGTTTAAAATATCTCATATCTCATAGGCATGTACACTATGTACACATACTCACGCACAACAAATTGGGAACTACACTTACATTGTAAACAAGGGAAACACACCTGATAACATATCACTATAATGAAGGACAAAATAAATGAAGATAGATGAAAAAAAATAAGAAAGAGTTTAACAAATCTCATATATCATAGGAATGTACATTATACACATACTCACACAAAGCAAAGTGGGAACTACACTACTTCGTAAACAAGTAAAACACACCTGATAACATATGACTATAATGAAGGACAGAATGAATGAAAAGGGATGAAAAATAGAAAGTAAGAGTTTAATAATAAATATTATATCTCTTAGGCATGTACATTATACACATACTCATACATAGTAAATTGGGAACTACAATTACATTGTAAACAATTGAAACACACTTGTTAATGCATGACTCTATTGTAGCACAATATAAGGAAAAGGGATGAAAAATAGTAAGTCAGAGCTTAAAACATATCGTATCTTAAAGGCATGTACAACATACACATACTCACACACAACAAACTGGGAACTACACTTACATTTTATAGAAGGGAAACACGTCTAGATTAAACTATGACTGTAATGATTGCAATATAAACCTTAGGGAAACATACCTGCTAACCTATGACTATAATGGCTATAACGAAAAACAATATAAATCTTACAAATGAAAATTTGTAAGAGTTTAACAAATCTCACATCTTTTGTACATGAACAACTCATTCACAGGCATAAATTATATAAATAATCTCAAAATAATGCATGTAGAGGAATACTTGGAATAATATGGAAGCTAGTAGTCTGGAATCTATGATGTTGCCTCCTCTTCTTGTTATGTCGCTCAATTATTGTGCTTGTCACTCTTTCTCTTATGTCACTCACTCCAGAATAAGTGAAGTCTTCAAGGATTTCACAACTATTTGAATTGGGAATTATTGTGGTTTGTTTCACATGCTTGCTTGATATGGTGTATTAAATTCCCGTCCTCTTTTGAATTTGAAATTTGAATGATATGGATTACATATTTGATATGTTGGAGCCATTAAATTTTGAGTTGATTTTTTTGGTGGAATTTTTACATTTTTTCCATAATTTTTTTCATGAAGAATGGTGGCCTTACAACTTATTTTTATTGATACAAGTGGGCACGAAGGTGGAGTTACTAGTACATGTATGATTTATTTGGCGAGATGGGATATAAAGTTGTTGATATGTGTTGAAGGGGTCATGTTTGATGAGATAGGAGGATGCTATAATACGTGTTGTTTTGGTCATGCACTTGGGGGAAACTTGGTTATAATAAGTTATATTTTGAGTCAAAGATGGGACATATGGGTTTGAATGGTGTTGACGTGGCTAGCCTATTTTTTTATGTAGTTTTCCATTATCTGTAAGGGAGTCTTTTGTTGGTGTGACAGTTGGGTTTCAATGTTTATTTAGGTGCCCAGGGGTATACTTTAATCATATTCAAATATTTTATGAGCACCCAAGATTTCTTCAATGAATGCAGTCCAACTTGTTTGGTTTCCAACCTCTATTCATTTTGCAAACAAATATATACCAAAAATGTGGATTTAATATCTGATCATAGTTTGGGATTTATGTGGTTTTTTATGCATGGTAATTTTTGTCTTTATTAGGGGAGAGGCATACCATTGTGGGCCCCAACGTGTACTAGTCCTATCACACATAAAGGGCCCCACACACGTTTTGGCTCCTCTCCCCTAGTGGCTAAAACGTCTATAAATTACCACATGAACTTCAATTTGGGTTGCCCTATCGAATGATTGGGTGATGAATGGATTCAAGCAATAGCTCATTGCAACTACCATAACAACCACCTATGATATGCTTTACCCAAGGCTCCCAACAATAATATATTATATATTCTGTCTTATATTTAAGTGCACTTTTTATTATACCCTAAAAATAAATTAGAGCATATAAATGTTTAAGTGAAAAGAAAGTTCCATTGCTCATGAATTAGGCATCTTATAATTATTAGTACCTATCCTAAACAAATTATCATTATATCTACTATATATTATATATGATATCATTTAAATTAATAAAATAAAACTTAATAGTTTTATTTTCAAGAAAATTATATTTATTTTATATATTATATTATAATTATATTTAATATATATTTTATGTAATATAAATTATTAAATATAAATATTATATATGATATCATTTAAATTAGTTCAATAAAATTTCAATTTTATTTGAGAAAATTATTATTATATATTATAAAATTATATATTTCACTTTTAATGATAAAATTATATATCTCTCTACATCTATCTCCTTATCCATTTCTATCTCTCTATATCTCCCTCCATTTGTATCACCCCCTCTCTCTCTCCCTCTTTTATTCACTCCATCTCTCCCTCTATATCTCTATCTCTATTTTTCTCTTTATCTTCCTCTCACTCCTCTCTCTATCTCTTTCTATCCATATCTTTCTCTACCTCTACCTCTCTCTATCTCTCCCTATCTAACTCTTTCCCTATCCCTCTTTATCTCTCTCTATATTGCCCTATATTTATCTCTCCCTCTCCCTTCCCCTTTCTATCTCTCCCCATCTCTCCCTCTATCTCTACCTCTCTCTCCCTTTCTCTTCCCATATATCTCTATCTTTTTGTCTTTCTCTTCCCATCTCTCTCTCTCTCTCTCTCTCTCTCTCTCTCCCCATTTCTATTTTTCTATCTCTACTTCTCTTTATTTGTTCATATTTTTATCTCTCTCCCTCTCTCCTTCTCTATATCTCCTTATATCTCTATCTCTCTATCACTATATCTCATCATATATATCTCCCCCTCCCCCTCTTGCTTCATATCTCTCTATCTCTTCCTCTTTACATCTCTCTCTATCTTTATATCATCTTCTACCTCTCTATCTCTCTATATATTTATATCCCTCTTCCTCTCTCGCTCTATCTTCATCTCTACTTCTATCTTTCTCTCCCCACTCTATCTCTACACATTTCTCCTTCTCTCTATCCATCCATCTCTCTCCCTCTCCCTCTTCTGAGACCTTTATATCTATATCTCTTTTCCTCTCTATCTCTATCTCCATATTTCTTCTTCCATCTCTCCTTCCATCTCTATGTTGTTATCTCTCCATCTCTCTCTACCTATAAATGTATCCCTCTATATACCACTTCCTATCTCTATCTTTATCTTTCTATATCTCTGTCTTTCTCCCCCTCTCTATATATTTATCTCTTGGGCATATCTATATATTCTTCTCTCCCCTCTCTTTCTCTCTTTCTCTCCTTCTCTCCATATGCCTTTCCTTCATCCCCATCTCTATTTCTATCATCCTCTCTATCTCTATATTCTTACCTCTCTCTCTCACATGGTCTTCTCCCCTCTATCTCTCCCTCTTTCCGTATTACAAATATAACTTGAGCATGTTGGTAATGGATCTTGATTATCTTCTTGATTAAGGGGTTTTCTTTCAGTCATGTTTGGAGATCAATGTAAGTGGATGCATAGTTGATTTGAAGTTGTTATTTCTCATTTGATACCCTTGTTGTAGAAACAACATCATTTGCTAAATGGCCTACCAATTAACCTCAGGTACTACATTAATGTATGAAAAGTAATTTTTTTTTTCCCCAATTGACCTTCCACACTTCTTCGGTGTACCCATTACACACCAAGGTGTGATTGCTAGTAATATTTTTTATAAATTTTGATATGAACCAAAAATTATAGTATTTACCCAAGGAATCTCCTTCATAAAAATTCCCTTGAAATTTTTTCAACCCTCAAAAGTTAAGCTCAATCAGAACATGAAAATAGGGAAGAAAGTGACCACTTGTATGGATTCACATGTCACATCTACATAAACTACATGCAATAATGTCATGGCACTCATGATATCACTATCACACGTCTCATGTTGTACAACAACCTTGCTCACAAACAATAGAAAGTTGAAGGAAACTCACTTTAATAATCATGTTATGTTTTTTCCCTCTTCAACTTATATTCTTCTTACACATTTTGATATGTAATATATTATAAATTATATTATATAATATAATATTATATATAACACCTTATGTCACGCCGCTTCTGTCAATTGCCAATAATTTACTTAACAAGAGATTGTATAACCAAAATTGTAATATCAACGAAACGAATCAACTCGCAAGGCCGAGGATGAAGATCACATGGAAATTTAAGTAGAAGGGAATAAGGAGAGACTTTCTTTGGAAAGAGGAGATCTGCAACGCAGTAAGTACAATGATGGGTGATTACAAGAGAGCAACAATCCATGACTTAAAAAAACTCATCTTCAAAATTGTTCCACAAACTGGGATATCCTTTCATCTTTCTCTGTTGAATAACTTCATCTTGATCAGTTGATAGAATTGTGGAAATCCTTTATTTCATAATGTGGAGAACAGTAATGCCAGCTATAACTATGTAGCCTAGTAAAATAATAGGAAATGTAATACATATAAACAAAAGCCAGTCAATGTTAAAACAACCACTCAAGGGAGGATTTTTTGTTGTTGTCATCAGTAGTATTATTAGCAGAGATAAAATCCTTTATTGGAAAGCATAAACCTTTATGGGAAGTGCTGATTGAGAAGGTAAAAAGTAATATCATCGTACCATTCATTTGGGGAAACATTTATATTATTTATTTCTTAATTGTTGAAACATAAAATGTGATTTGAAACTTGAATGAAAAAATTACACAATAAAATTTAAAAACATTTCATTCCATTAAATGTTTACATTTCTATTCATATCATCTCATATATATATATATATTAATGGCAGAGAGATGTAAAACAAGCCAATATACCATCGATAATTCTGTGTTTACCTATCTCCTATGCTTCTGCAAAGAATTATATATGTACTAATGTATTTTTATTATCTATGAAAATAAATAACCAAATGATTATCCTTGAATTCAACTCACTCAATTCGTGGGATAACCCCTTAGGGTTAGGGTTTCTTGTCACATTGGGATCGAAGGAGTCCTCCATTTTTGGCATAAGACTAGAAGATGGTTCCTCCAATTATGATCCACATTGTTGAGGTGCAAGAAGAAAATTAAGCGCATTGCAAGAGCAAAAGCATGGATATGGCATGTTGAAGAAGTCTAGACGAATAAAACACCACATTGATAGATCAAGGAAGGTTCCAAGTATTCAATTAAAGCTTGATCAATGTCACAAATTTGTGTTTTAGTTATCACTACTTACCAGATATGTATGCATTGTTGGAGCTTTACATGTTTCAAAGGTTTTCAAGAAATTTTAATGAGGTTATAAGACATTTTGTTTTAAACATTTGAGTTTGAAGAAATTAACAAGTAGTTTAAGAGAGGTCTTTTATAGACTTTATCTCTGTTAAACAAGATGAGAATACTTGTAGATGACAACATGAGAACAAATGAATAATGGTTGCAAAGAAGGGACTCTTATGTAAAGTCTATGATACATTGCATATAAAACAAGTTTGTATAATTGATTTTCAAAAAAAATTCATAGGGCTTTTAATGATCTTGACCTTGTACAAGTGTAATGCCCCGCCACACAAACCCCAAAGGACACACAACAACTAACAATTATAACATAACATTTTTTTTAAAGGGTGATCCCACAATAGTGGTTTACACTTTTTGGCCTAACTGGACACTGATATTTTTTTTTTTAACACAATCTCCACATTTGGGCACCTATAGTGATTAAACCGTAAGGAATTTGAAGATGATGTAAACTAGAGTCTTGTCACATTTTGTCTGTAGATTCTAAAAATATTTTTTTCAATTTTTTTGGAATCAGATTGCACTTCTTTTTCCATCTCCCACAAAAATTGGTTTTTTTCAAAAACAACATTTTAAAAAAGTGACACAAGTATATATAACTTTTTTTCCATGAAGGATAAAATTCCAATTCTTTCAAATTTAGATTTCTAACTTCGATATATAGTGCTTCCACTTGGTTAGATAGTTTTTATTGAATATTTTTCTTTAATCAAGTTTTGAAGTCAATCAAATGACAATTCATATACGACCAGATAACATAACTTTTATGTATTTATCGAAATTATTCTCTTTTTTGTTGGATCAAGGACTTCAATATCTGGTGCACTCATATATATATTTTTTTATAATCTTCTATTTTTCCACTTGTGTAAACAGAGATTTTTGTTTTCGATGAAAAACCTATATTTAATAAAACTTAAAAAATAGATAGATAATAAAACCAAAACATACTAAAATTATATTCATTGGATAGCTCGTTCTGAAGGCTACTCGATTCCAAGTTTGGTTTCTAAATATTCCCCATTTTCATCCCCAACCGGAGCTTGAAAGCATAAAATTTTAGGTTTTTGTGTGAACAAATTAAAAAATTAGGGAAAAAGGGGGTTCGCTAGAACCAGGGTTCCGGGTTCATCAACCCCCACTAATATGCATTTTCCTTTGTTTTTTGGGCAGGAAATGTGGGCCCAATAGTTAATGGGTTCGCTCGAACCCTAGTTCGGTCGAACCCCTTTATGGTTCGGTCGAACATGTAGGTTCATGCGAACCCCTAAAACCAATTTTTTTGCCATGGGGTCATTTTTTCTCAATTTTCCTTCCTCCATCAAATTGTAAACCACTATTATGGCTTCACCCTAAAGTAAATCTAATGTGAAATGTAAAATAACATACATCACTAATAATGAAACTATACATATACATCATCTACCTAGTCCTCTGGGGTAACATGATTGCATTACGATCATATCAATCATCCAATCTAAACATACATCACAAAAGAACTACAACAAGAGTTCAATTACATCCACTACATTATATTTATATATTTCCATAAATACAACACCATTAACGATCATATATTATGAACCAATGAATACATATACAACTTCCCATAAATGGGGCAGGTTATTACACTGTTTACAAGTTTACATCAAAGCTTCCCTTATAACATTAGGAAGGATTCACCAATTTACATAATGTGATACAATTGAAATGAATATAACAAAACATCAATACTATCTTCAAATCTAGCAAAGCTCTAGAATCACTACAACGATACAACTCCATGCATCATGAACTTCGACTGGGAACCCAATGGAGTGCATAGAACGTTCCACCCAACCATGTGAACCCTCACGTCCACCACCTATGCAAGAAGATGAAAATGAGGACTCACTACACAAACAATCAAGAAGACAAGGGCTAACATGAATCCAACATACAAGATTACACAAAACAAGACATAAAGGACAACTACTTCTAGAGGTACATGAACAAGGGGAAAAAAAACAAGGCATACAAAGTTTCTATAGGGAAGAGTGTCATTGCATAGATCGATATGGGTTACCCAATGTAGATCTTCCTAGGTTACCAATCCCCATCATTTGTTACCCTAGCAACCTTAACCAATCCCCAACCCCCATTCTAACTCATGCGGAATCAACATACCCCTCATGAAGATAAGGAAGTTGATCTTGTCATTCCATTCCTTCCCACTCATCTCAAGCTTAAACGGGCACTTGAGCCATGAGTGAGGCTACATTATCTGGATTAATGTGAGATACTACCCAAACCCCCTAATTAATTATTAGTGTTTTCATTGGATTAAGAAAATTCTAATGAGTTACCCTAGCACCACTTTTGGGTCCTGACCCCCATTAAAAGCCACCCCCTATACTAGCAACAAGAGAATCATAGTCACTAACTAGGTAAGCCAACTTGTACAAACTAACAAAGCCATATAAATATGCACATAAAATGAGGCATGCAACAGCTCTTGCAAGATCTTCATAGTAAAAAAATTTCCATAGTGCAAGGCTTAAACCCACATGAATAAATCAAGTATAGGATCAAGTGTTCACAAAGAACCAACATGAAAAGCCAATCATAAAGAAAAATATTTCCCCAACAATAATCACAAGTAAACAGTGTAAGGTTACATACCCTGATGCACACAATCCAAGTATAAAGATCAACTACTTTCCAAAATGACAAAATCATGAAGCCACCCACTTCCAGGTGAAATAACATAAAATTCACGCAAACACTTATGGCTTGATATGGGTTACCAAATGCGGATCTTCCTAGGTTGTCGACCCCCATTCTGGGTTACCCTAGTAGCTTCACCCGATCTCCGACCCCCATACCAACTCATGCAAGTGAAAACCATACTCTGCTCAAACCTTTGGAAGACTAAAAGAATTACTAACACAATGGTTTCCCCATCAAAGGAATGACAATATCATGATCACGAAAAGACTATTAACGAATAACACTCACCATCAACTGATATCACAAAACCATATACATACGCGAGGCATGAACCTTCTCGCACAAAGACCACATCATAAAATAAAACAATGGTGCAAGTTTAAAACTCACATGAGCTCCATACAAGAATCAAGATCAAAAGTTTCACAAGAACCAAATATGAAATTCCAACATGAAACAAACATCCCTCTCCAAAATTGACACATTACAAGGGCTCATACTAACTGATTACTCAAAGACTCCACACAAAGCTAGTACAAAGAAAGAGAGGAATGTCTCAAAATAAGGTCATCAAATCCCCAATCCAAAATCAACACATTAATCCAACAAGCAACCAATCGGCAATATAGCCAAGAAACATTATTTCTACTTTTCATTTTATTCATAATCACTTAACATCATTTTGATGGCATACAAGATCACAAGTTACGTAACTTCCAATCCAAAAAATAACATTTATGTATATATATTCTCCATCCAACATTCAAACCATTTGAAGGTAAACACCACTGTGTAGTTGAATGACCAACTCTATAATATATATCCTACGACATTAATGACAACATTTCTATAACCTTGACAAAGAATTTATACTTCCCTCGGTCCAACCACTCAATTATAAGTTCAATTCCGAAGATTATTTACTCCAAATCGTCCTACTTGAAAATATCTATAGTATCAATAATCCAAAAATTCAAATTACACTGCAATCCTCTTAAATACTTATAACTAATTAATCCCCAAACTTTCGCCCTTTAGCAATGTTGACTTTTCCTAACTCTCAATTTTTGAGGTATAAAATAGATCAATTCTCTTAAAATTTCCTCAACCCAATTGTTTCTTAATTGTTTAAATATTCTTTAAAAAAAAAATCCATCTAACTAAAATTCCCAATTTAAATTCTTTAATCAAATAACATTTTCCTTCTACACTCCACTAATATTAATAATACTATATATATTCAGATTTACACACACACACATATAAGTACAAATATACTATCCATTTAATATCAACACATATAATACACCAATTTCCAATTAAACAATCATGAAATGCATGGTGGAATATAATAGAAATTAGTGTTCTTAGTTACCAGAGTGAATAGTCTAATTCCCTCTTTTACCAAGTCTTCCAAATTATTTAAATATATTATAAATCTACTAAAATATATCCCCAATTATTCAATTGCCTAAATAAATAAATAAATATAACTGTTTCGATAATGATAAGTCAAAGTATTGAATGAGTGTTATAAATTTCAACATACATTTTCAAACATGCAAATTTTATATGCATGTATATACTCTCATACAAAACATACATATCTATGAACATAATGGACTGCCAAGAATAAATCATATTCTGATTACTAATGTATTGCATGGAAATCTAAATTACTACATATTAAGCTTCTAATAAAAGGCGAAGTCACCAAGTTCCATTTTTCTTTAAATCACAAGAATCATAAGCTAACCTACCAAAGACTTTTGTTATAGCACAAAATTTTAATTTCATGGGTAAATCGAAGGTCCCCCCAAAGAGACAACCATTAATCTAAAAGAAAAAGGACAATCTTTACTCTAATATGCCGCCTAAGAAGAAAATCAGTGAACTGAATAATAATGAAATGCTTTTAACATGACTTTCATCTACAAAATGTGGTGCATACGCATTAAGACAACCTCCTACTAAACAAGTAAAATGCAACTCCTTATGAAGCATGAGGTAAAAGCTATATCCACGGAGATGACATTTAAGAAATTGATATTCAAGCCAAGGACGCATCAAATCAAGGTGAAAGCAGAGGAAAACACAATCACTGTCTAAAGGTGGTTATCACCAAATTAAAAGAAATACATAGCTTTTTGTGTAGGCACTGTAATCAACATCAACACCCAAATGCAATTTGCAGCCCGCACAAGAAAGAGAAGAGAGGGAGGAATCTATTAACCATATTGGAGAATAAACACAGGGAAAAAGTGAGCATGGGCGCCGCTTAAGGGAGAGATAGATTTGGCTGGTAGCCTGGGCAACTTGAACAAAGTCGCTGCCCAACGCATCAACTAAGACCCTAATACATATAATTTTGAATCTACCATTGCTACCAGAATCCACACAACATAAATATGGGTCACCATTCCATTATCCCTATTCATCTACACCATATAAATACAATCCAAATTGAGAAGGAAAAAAAGAATATATTTAGTTCTTTTGACAATAATAGGAAGGAATTTTCATATTGAATGACTGTTTTATTTGTGTAAGATGATAGTGATGCTTGAACTAAAGATTAATTAGTTTGTGTATGTGTTTTATTTTTAGTTTGTTGCAAATTAACATTCAAAAATACTATCAATAGTTCACAAACATAGCAATACAAATATATAGATCAAGGCTATTAATATATGATTGTAAGCCAAAAAAAATAGTGAGTGGAACAATTTCATTGTGATCAACATTGGAATTCTCAAGCATATACATAAGACACATTTACTCTCACCACAAACCGTGAACTGTAACTATTAACCTATGACTCCACTGAAGGAAAACAAAACAAGGGGATGAATAACAACCAAGAATTTAATGAATCTCCTATCTAATATGCATGTACAGTCTAACTATATAAAAATATCCATGAACTGCAAACTCAAAAGTACAAGGGAAACACAACTGTAAATCTATGAGTAAAATGCAAATCTATGAGTAAACTACAATATGAAATAATGGAAACGCAATTTTAAATCTATGAGTAAACTACAGTATGAAATAGGGGAATCACACTTACATTTTATACAAGGGAAACCCAACTGTAAATATATGAGTAAAATTCAATACAAAATAAGGGAACCACACTTACATTGTATAGAAGGGATAGACAACTGATAATCTATGACTGTAATGAAGGAAAAAATAAATTAAAAGGGATGAAAAATAGTAAGAGTTTAACAAATCTCATATCTCATAGGCATGTACACTATGTACGTGCATACTCACACACAATAAATTGGGAACTACACTTACATTGTAAACAAGGGAAACACACTTGATAACATATGACTATAATGAAGGAAAAAATAAATGAAGATGGATGAAAAAAAATAAGAAAGAGTTTAACAAATCTCATATATCATAGGAATGCACAACATACACATACTCACGCAAAGCAAAGTGGGAACTCCACTACTTCGTAAACAAGTGAAACACACCTGATAACATATGACTATAATGAAGGACAAAATGAATGAAAAGGGATGAAAAATAGAAAGTAAGAGCTTAATAACAAATCTTATATCCCTTAGGCATGTACATTATACACATACTCATACATAGTAAATTGGGAACTACAATTACATTGTAAACAAGTGAAACACACTTGTTAATGCATGGCTCTATTGTAGCACAATATAAGGAAAAGGGATGAAAAATAGTAACTTGTCAAAGCTTAAAAAATATCATATCTTAAAGGAATGTACAACATACACATACTCACGCACAACAAATTGTGAACTAAACTTACATTTTATAGAAGGGAAACACATCTAGATTAAACTATGACTGTAATGATTGAAATATAAACCTTAGGGAAACATACCTGCTAACCTATGACTATAATGGCTATAACAAAGAACAATATAAATCTTACGAATGAAAATTTGTAAGAGTTTAACAAATCTCACATCTTTTGTACATGAACAACTCATTCACAGGCATAAATTATTATATAAATAATCTCAAAATAATGCATGTAGAGGAATACTTGGAATAATATGGAAACTGGTAGTTTGGAATCTATGATGTTGCCTCCTCTTCTTGTTATGTCGCTCAATTATTGTGCTTGTCACTCTTTCTCTTATGTCGCTCACTCCAGAATAAGTGAAGTCTTCAAGGATTTCACAACTATTTGAATTCAGAATTATTGTGGTTTGTTTCACATGCTTGCTTGATATGGCATATTAAATTCCTGTCCTCTTTTGAATTTGAAATTTGAATGATATGGATTACATATTTGATATGTTGGAGCCATTAAATTTTGAGTTGAGTTTTTTGGTGGAATTTTTATATTTTTTTCCATAATTTTTTTCATGAAGAATGGTGGCCTTACAGCTTATTTTTATGGATACAAGTGGGCACGAAGGTGGAGTTACCAGTATGTGTACAATTTATTTGGCGAGATGGGATAGAAAGTTGTTGATATGTGTTGAAGGGGTCATGTTTGATGAGATAGGAGGATGCTATAATACGTGTTGTTTTGGTCATGCACTTGGGGGAAACTTGGTTATAATAAGTTATATTTTGAGTCAAAGATGGGACATATGGGTTTGAATGGTGTTGACGTGGCTAGCCTATTTTGTTCTGTAGTTTTCCATTATCTGTAAGGGAGTCTTTTTTTGGTGTGATAGTTGGGTTTCAATGTTTATTTAGGTGGGGGTATACTTTAATCATATGAATATTTTATGAGCACCCAAGATTTCTTCAATGAATGCAGTCCAACTTGTTTGGTTGCCAACCTCTATTCATTTTGCAAACAAATATATACCAAAAATGTGAATTTAATATCTGATCATAGTTTGGGATTCATGTGGTTTTTTATGCATGGTAATTTTTTTCTTTATTAGGGGAGAGGCATACCATTGTGGGCCCCAACGTGTACTAGTCCTATCACACGTCAAGGACCCCACACACATTTTGGCTCCTCTCCCCTAGTGGCTAACACGTCTATAAAATACCACATGAACTTCAATTTGGGTTGCCCTACCGAATGACTAGGTGATGAATGGATTCAAGTAGCAACTCATTGCAACTACCATAACCGCCACCTACGATCTGCTTCACCCAAGGCTCCCAACAATAATATATTATATATTCTTTGTCTTATATTTAAGTGCACTTTTTATTATACCCTAAAAATAAATTAGAGCATATAAATGTTTAAGTGAAAAGAAATTTCCATTGCTCATGAATTAGACATCTTATAATTATTAGTACCTATCCTAAACATTATCATTATATCTACTATATATATTATATATGATATCATTTAAATTAATACAATAAAATTTAATAGTTTTATTTTCAAGAAAATTATATTTATTTTATATACTATATTATAATTATATTTTTAATATATATTTTATGTAATATAAATTATTAAATATAAATATTATATATGATATCATTTAAATTAGTTCAATAAAATTTCAATTTTATTTGAGAAAATTATTATTATTTATTTCAATTTTAATGATAAAATTATATATCTCTCTACATCTATCTCCTTATCCATTTCTATCTCTCTATATCTCCCTCCATTTATATCACTCCCTCTCTTTCTCTCCCTCTATATCTCTATCTCTATTTTTCTCTTTATCTTCCTCTCACTCCTCTCTCTATCTCTTTCTATCCATATCTTTCTCTACCTCTACCTCTCTCTATCTCTCCCTAACTAACTCTTTCCCTATCCCTCTTTATCTCTCTAGATTGCCCTATATTTATCTCTCCCTCTCCCTTCCCCTCTCTATCTCTCCCTCCCTTGCTCCCTTCCTATCCCCCTATCTATCTCTCTATCTCTACCTCTCTCTCCCTTTCTCTTCCCATATATCTCTATCTTTGTCTTTCTCTTCCCATATTTCTCTCTTCATCTTTCTCTCTCTCTCTCACTCCCCATTTCTCTTTGTCTATCTCCACTTCTCTTTATTTGTTCGTATTTTTATCTCTCTCCCTCTCTCCCTCTCTATATCCCCTTATATCTCTATCTCTCTATCACTATATCTCACCATATATATCTCTCCCTCCCCCTCTTCCTTTTTATCTCTCTATCTCTTCCTCTCTATATCTCTCTCTATCTTTATATCATCTTCTACCTCTCTATAATCTCTCTATATATTTATATCCCTCTTCCTCTATCGCTCTATCTTCATCTCTTCTTCTATCTTTCTCTCCCCACTCTATCTCTACACATGTCTCCTTCTCTCTATCCATCCATCTCTCTCCCTCTCCCTCTTCCTAGACCTTTATATCTATATCTCTTTTCCTCTCTATCTCTATCTCCATATTTCTTCTTCCATCTCTCCTTCCATCTCTATGTTGTTATCTCTCCATCTCTCTCTACCTCTAAATGTATCCCTCTATATACCACTTCTTTATCTTTCTATCTCTCTCTCTCTTTCTCCCCCTCTCTATATATTTATCTCTTGGGCATATCTATATATTCTTCTCTCCTCTCTCTTTATCTCTTTCTCTCCTTCTCTCCATATGCCTTTCCTTCATCCCCATCTCTATTTCTTTCATCCTCTCTATCTCTATATTCTTACCTCTCTCTCTCACATGGTCTTCTCCCCTCTATCTCCCTCTCTCCCTATTACAAATATAACATGAGCATGTTGGTAATGGATCTTGATTATCTTCTTGATTCAGGGGTTTTCTTTCAGTCATGTTTGGAGATCAATGTAAGTGGATGCATAGTTGATTTGAAGTTGTTATTTCTCATTTGATACCCTTGTTGTAGAAACAACATCATTTGCTAAATGACCTACCAATTAATCTCAGGTACTACATTAATGTATGAAAAGTAAACGTTTTTTTCCCTAATTGACCTTCCACACTTCTTCGGTGTACCCATTACACACCAAGGTGTGATTGCTAGTAATATTTTGTATACATTTTGATATGAACCAAAAATTATAGTATTTACCCAAGGAATCTCCTTCATAAAAATTCCCTTGAATTTTTTTCAACCCTCAAAAGTTAAGCAAAGAGCATGAAAATAGGGAAGAAAGTGACCACTTGTATGGATTCACATGTCTCTACATAAACTACATGCAATAATGTCATGGCAGTCATGATGTCACTATCACACGTCTCATGTTGTACAACAACCTTGCTCACGAACAATAGGAAGTTGAAGGAAACTCACTTTAATAATCATGTTATTTTTTTTGCCTCTTCAACTTATATTCTTCGTACACATTTTGATATGTAATATATATTATATTATATTATATAATATAATATTATATATAACACATTATATATAATAATATAATATAATATGTAATCTAAATGTCATGAGCTTTTCCCATCATCCAAAGTATGTGCTTCTTCTTTATGAAAGAACAATGAAATACAAATGCCAAATACACATCAATGTAACTTTTTTCACCCTTCAAAGTATCTGCTTTCTCTTTTTCTACCAAGAATAAAACTTTCCCACTATCTAAAGCATTTGCTTCCTCTACAAATAAATCCTCGCTTCAGAACTCACTTCGACAATGCAAGTTTGGAGTTTTTAGATCACAAAATCCCTACTGAATTGCCTCCATCCAACTGGTATTCCCAAATCGAGATTGGAACCAGTGACCTCTCACTCTAGCAATATGACTTATGTCACGCCGCTTCTGTCAATTGCCAAGAATTTACTTAACAAGAGATTGTATAACTAAAATTGTAATATCAACGAAACGAATCAACTCGCAAGGCTGAGGATGAAGATCACATGGAAATTTAAGTAGAAGGGAATAAGGAGAGACTTTCTTTGGAAAGAGGACATCTGCAACGCAGTAAGTACACTGATGGGTGATTAAAAGAGAGCAACAATCCATGACTTAAACAACTCATCTTCAAAATTGTTCCACAAACTGGGATATCCTTTCATCTTTCTCTGTGGATTGTTGAATAACTTCATCTTGATCAGTTGATAGAATTGTAGAAATCCTTTGTTTCATAATGTGGAGAACAGTAATGCCAGCTATAACTATGTAGCCTAGTAAAAGAATAGGAAATGTAATACATATAAACAAAAGCTAGTGAATGTTGAAACCACCACTCAAGGGAGGAGATTTTTCATTGTCATCAGTAGTATTATTAGTAGAGATAAAATCCTTTATGGGCAGTGCTGATTGAGAAGGTAAAAAGTAATATCATCGTACCATTCATTTGGGGAAACATTTAAATTATTTATTTTTTAATTGTTGAAACATAAAATGTGATTTGAAACTTGAATGAAAAAATTACACAATAAAATTTAAAAACATTTCATTCCATTAAATGTTTACATTTCTATTCATATCATCTCATATTTTTTTATCTTTTTAATGACAGCGAGATGTAAAACGAGGCAATATACCATCAATAATTTTGTGTTTACCTATCTCCTATGCTTTTGCAAAGAATTAGATATGTACTAATGCATTTTTATTATCTATGAAAATAAATTACCAAACAGTTATCCTTGAATTCAACTCACTCAATTCGTGGGATAACCCCTTAGGGTTAGAGTTTCTTGTCACATTGGGATCAAAGGAGTCCTCCATTTTTGGCATGAGACTAGTAGATGGTTGCTCCGATTATGGCCCACACTGTTGAGGTGTAGGAAGAAAATTAAGCACATTGCAAGAGCAAAAGCATGGATATGGCATGTTGAAGAAGTCTAGAGGAATAAAACACCACATTGATAGATCAAGGAAGGTTCCAAGTGTTCAATTAAAGCTTGATTGATGTCTCAAATTTGTGTTTTGGCTATCACAACTTCCCAGATATGTATGCATTGTTGGAGCTTTACATGTTTCAAAGGTTTTCAAGAAATTTTAATGAGGTTATAAGACATTTTGTTTTAAACATTTGAGATTGAAGAAATGCCCAAGTAGTTTAAGAGAGGTCTTTTATAGACTTTATCTTTTCTAAACAAGATGAGAATACTTGTAGATGACAACATGAGAACAAATGAATAATGGTTGCAAAGAAGGGACACTTATGTGAAGTCTATGATACATTGCATACCAAACAAGTTTGTATAATTGATTTTCAAAACAAACTCATAGGGCTTTTAATGATCTTGACCTTGTACAAGTGTAATGCCCCACCACACAAAGCCCAAAGGACACACAACAACTAACAATTATAGCACAATTTTTCTTAAAAAGTAAATCTAATGTGAAATATAAAATAACATACATCACTAATATTGAAACTATACATATACATCATCTACCTAGTCCTCTGGGGTAACATGACTGCATTACTATCATATCAATCATCCAATCTAAACATACATCACGAAAGAACTACAACAAGATTTCAATTACATCCACTACAATATATTTATATATTTCCACAGATACAACACCATTAAAGGTCATATATTATGAACCAATGAATACATATACAACTTCCCATAAATGGTGCAGGTCATTACACTATTTACAAGTTTACATCAAAGCTTCCCTTATAACATCAAGAAGGATTCACCAATTTACATAATGTGATACAACTGAAACGAATATAACACATAGCATCAATACTATCTCCAAATCTAGTAAAGCTTTGGAATCATTGCAACGGTACAACTCCATGCATCACAAACTTTGACTGGGAACCCAATGGAGTGCATAACATGTTCCACCCGACCATGTGAACCCTTAGGTGCACCCCCTGTGCAAGAAGATGACAATAAGGACCCACTACACAAATAGTCAAGCAGACAAGGGCTAATGTGACTCCAACATACAAGATTCCATAAAACAAGACATAAAGGATAACCACTTCTAGAGGTACATGAACAATAAGGGGAAAAACAACAAGACATACAAAGTTGCTATAGGAAAGAGTGTTATCACATAGCTTGATATGGGTTACCCAATGTAGATCTTCCTAGGTTATCAGCCCCCATCCGGAGTTACCCTGACAACCTCAACTAATCCCTAGCCCCCATTCTAACTTATGCAGAATCAACATACCTCTCATGAAGACAAGGCAATTGATCTTGCCATTCTAGGCCTTCCCACTCATCTCAAGCCTAAACGAGCACTTCAGCCATGAGCGAGGCTACATTATCTAGATTAATGTGAGATACTATCCAAACCCCCTAATTAATTATTAGTATTTTCACTGGATTAAGAAACTTCCAGTGAGTTACCCTAGCACCACTTTTGGGTCCCTGCCCCCATTGAAAGCCACTCTTTTACTAGAAACAAGAGACTCACAATCACTAATTTGGTAATCCAGCTTGCACAAACTAGCAAAACCATATAAATATGCACATAAAATGAGGCATGCACCACCTCCCACAAGATCTTCATAGTAAAACAATTTCTATATAGTGCAAGGCTTAAACCCACATAAATAAATCAAGTATAGGGTCAAGTGTTCACAAAGAAACAACATGAAAAGCCAATCATAAAGAAAAATATTTCCCCAACCATAATCACAAGTAAACAGTGCAAGGCTACATACCCTGATGCACACAATCCAAGTATAAGAATCAACCACTTTCCAAAATGACAAAATCATGAAGCCACCCATTTCCAGGTGAAATCACATAAAATTCATGCAAACACTCATGGCTTGATTAGAGTTACCCAATGCGGATCTTCTTAGGTTGTCGGCTCCCATTCTGGGTTACCTTGGTAGCCTCACCTGATCCCTGAGCTCCATACCAACTCATGCAAGTGAAAACTGTACTCCCCTCAAACCTCTGGAAGACTAAAAAAAATTACTAACACAATGGTTTCCCCATCGAAGGAATGACAATATCATGATCACGAAAATACTATTTACAAAAACCACACTCACCATTAATTGATATCAAAAAACCATATACATACGCAAGGCATGAACCTTCTCACACAAAGACCACATCGTAAAAAAAAAAACAATGGTGCAAGGTTAAAACTCACATGAGCTCCATACAAGAATCAAGATCAAAAGTTTCACAAGAACCAAATATGAAATTCCAACGTGAAACAAACATCCCTCTCCAAAATTGACACATTACAAGGGCTCATACTAACTAATCACTCAAAGACTCTACACAAAGCCGGTACAAAGAAAGAGAAGAATGTCTCAAAATAAGAATGTCATCAAATCCCCAATCCAAAATGAACACATTAATCCAACACGCAACCAATCGACAATAAAACCAAGAAACATTATTTCTACTTTTCATTTTATTCATAATCACTTAACATCATTTCGATGACATACAAGATCACAAGTTAGGTAACTTCCAATCCACAAAATAGAATTTATGTATATATATTCTCCATTCAACATTCCAACCATTTGAAGGTAAACATCACTGTGTAGTTGAATGACCAACTCTATAATATATATTCTACGACATTAATGAGAACATTTCTATAACCTTGACAAAGAATTTATACTTCCCTCGATCCAACCACTCAATTATAAGTTGAGTTCCAAAGATTATTTACTCCAAATGGTCCTACTTGAAAATATCTATAGTAACAATAATCCAAAAATTCAAATTACACGACAACCCTCTTAAATACTTATAACTAATAGGTATAAATTAGATCAATTCTCTTAAAATTTACCCAACCCAATTTCTTTTTAATCGTTTAAATATTCTTTAAACAAACTACCCATCTAACTAAAATTCCCAATTTAAATTCTTTAATCAAATACAATTTTCCTTCTACACTCTAATATTAATAATACTATATATATTCAGATTTACACATATATATATAAGTACAAATATACTATCCATTTAATATCAACACATATAATACACCAATTTCCAATTAAACAATCATGAAATGCATGGCCGAATTTACCATTCGGCTAATTAGTAATTATAATAAAAATTAGTGTTCTTAGCTACTAGAGTGAATAGTTTAATTCCCTCTTTTACCAAGTCTTCCAAATTATTTAAATATATTATAAATCTACTAAAATATATCCCCAATTATTCAATTGCATATATATATAACTATTTCCATAATGATAAATCAAATTATTGAATGAGTATTATAAATTTCAACATACATTTTCAAACATGCAAATTTTATATGCATATACTCTCATACAAAACATACGTATCTATGAACATAATTTACTACCAAGAATAAATCATATTCTGATTACTAATGTATTGCATGGAAATCTAAATTACTACATATTAAGCTCCTAATAAAAGGTGAAGTCACCAAGTTCCATTTTTTTTTTTTTAAATCACAAGAATCATAAGTTAACCTACCAAAGACTTCTGTGATAGCACAAAATTGAATTTCATGGGTAAATGAAAGGTCCCCTAAAGAGATACCCATTAATCTAAAAGAAAAAGGACGATCTTTACTCTAATTTTCCACCTAAGAAGAAAATCAGTGAACTCAACAATAATCAAATGCTTTTAACATGACTTTCATCTACAAAATGTGGCACATACGCATTAAGACAACCTCCTACTAAACAAGTCGAATGCAACTCCTTATGAAGCATGAGGTAGAAGTTATATCCACAGAAATGGGATTTAAGAAATCGATATTCAAGCCAAGGACACATCAAATCAAGGTGGAATCAGAGGAAAACACAATCACATTCTAGAGATGGTTATCACCAAATTAATAGAAATACGTAGCTTTTGGTGTAGGGATTGTAAACAACATCAACACCCAAATGCAATTTGCAGCCCCCACAAGAAAGAGAGGAGAGGGAGGAATCTATTAATCATATTGGAGAATAAACATAGGGAAAAAGTAAGCATGGGCACTGCTTAAGGGAGAGAGAAGATTTGGCTGGAAGCCTGGGCAACTTGAACAAAGTTGTTACCCAACGCATCAACTACTAATACATATAATTTTGAATCTACCATTGCTACTAGACTCCACACAACATCGAATACAAGGAATGTGAAATCTCATCTTAAAAGCACAATGCAAGGGCGCCATTGAACTTATGAAATTGTTTTAAATCGACTTCATTAAGGGAAGCGATATGAATGGAAAGTACATCAAATTTGAAGCACAAGCGGCCAAACACAAAGTACATGTCATTGATGCAAAAACAAAAGATAAAATCACTACCAAAGGTAAGCTATTACAATAGATCAAGTACCACATGATTGCATTTTATCAAACTACAATATATCGGATCCCAAACAATTGATATACATACAAAAAAGTTCAAAAATTAAAAACCAAGCACGAGAAATAAATCAAATTCCATAGACATATTTAAAAATCACTACACAAAGCCGGTATTGGCATGGTGTGATGGTTTAAGGGTGGCGTCGTTGTTCGTGCCACCAAGGTTCAAACCCCATTGGGGTGGTATTGTTGAATGGTATTATTCCGGTTCATAGCTCCGGTCAAAAGCGTTTACCCCTTGAATAAAAATAAATAAATCACTACACAAACCAGATAAAGTTTAGGATAAAAAATGTCACAACTAAACAATCAAGGCAGAGTATGGATGTAAAGCACAAAGCTTCAAAATAAAGAACAGAGACACAACCAACTTGTAATCCAATGCCTGGCAATGACAACCTCAAGACCAAGATCAATCTTTCGCTACAATTTTTGCTTGATCCAAAATTTTGAAACAATGTTCAAGTTAGTCTACAATGGAAGACCATTATTCTACATAAATTTTCTTTTCAAAAAAATTCATAAAAAATCTAATTATTCTAAAGAAGAATTTTTTTCTCCCAAAGTTCTCGTTCCCAGAGTAAAATTCCAAGATCCCCCAAAATCTCATCCAAAATTAAAAAAATAAAAAAAGGCTTCTATTTTGAAAAACAAAAAGCAAACAAAAATAACAGGTTTCCTTTTTTGACCATCAGTTTGAAACTGTGCATGCACTTGCATGCAAAACCTTCCATCTTTTATTTGATTTTACCGATTATCCATTATCTCTTCCATTTTAATATTTTATTTTATATTAATATTTCCTCATAATTTAATTTATTAATTAAACTCAACATTAAGCAATAATTATCTTTATATTATAAAATCACTTTATAATTTAATAATTTGATTACCCAAGAACAACCTACATATTTGTTTATCAATTTATTTAATAATTTGTTTAACTCATCACTAACATACAACATTATTAAACAAGTTTAATTCAAACAACCCAAAAAAAACTTATCAAACATTGAGAAAGGGCCAATCATGGAGGGGCACTACATCCTCCCCCCTAGGATTTGACTTACTCCTACAAGTCGCAAGGTTAGGATAGAACATATACACTTTATTCCTAGGATTCGTTAAACAATACCATGTTCACATTTCCTTTAATGTAACTACAAGCAATATCAAATAATCATGCAACCCAATATCAACAAGGACAAAAGATGAGAACAATTGACCATGAACTCAAACACAACTGATGGTGATTGACGAGATACACATCCTCTTTGAGGATGATGGTGAGGGTAGGGGACCTTTTTTCATCTCCTTTTTCAACATCATTCCCATTGGGTTTTAAGGCATGCTCAAACTTGATAGTTTAGGTGGAGTAGATGCCTGGTACCTACAATCTGCATCAAACAAACTGTCGAACACATATATACATATATCAAACAACAAACACATCGTGAGAGGAAATCACAATGTAGCAGGGTGCTCATGAACGAGTAATGCTACACTGTCCCTCCCACCAAGACACTTCAAACAATTAACCACATTAGTCAGAACAACCCTAATAATCAAATCAAGTTGTAAACAATCTGCTACTTAAAAATCAGAATAATAACCACATAATGATCATAACCATGAATCTATATCATGTGTTGTATAAAAAATGGATCACTTCTTGACATCATTAGTATCTACATCTAAATATCCCAATTACTTTACCTTCATCATTGAGTTCTGAAGCTGATACTTGGAAATCACCAACTAGGGTGGAAACATAACACATTAGTACCAATCATTCAAACTGATCCATTACCTTGGAATGCTACACTTCCATAAAAACACAACATAATTATACACACAAGGCACACATTTTCGTTAAATATCCCTTATTTACACGTAAGACGTTCCATTTTCTTCATTTTACATCGCTAAATCTTATAACATATGTGACACAAGATCGTAATTTTACACCTTTTCAGAAATAGAAAGCACAATTTACCACTTTATAAGCACAAAATTTCAGATTTGACGTGCTCATTCTTCACATACACACACAAAATCACGTCATTGGGAATACATCAAAAGGCTACACAAGGTTCCATAATGCATCCCTAGTTAGAAAAATATCGATGCATTATGCACTACATTGAGGGTCTTATCCTTTCCACTAGTTTATTGCATCATTAGACAAACACCACCTAAAGACAAATCTTTCCCATTGATAAGTGAAAATAATCAAAAAGGGGAAACATAAACTCAAGAATACAAACACCAAGATCAACATAATGGGATCATATGTATCCAAAGTGCCTAGTGTATGAACCTAGGCTCTGATACCAAGATGTAATGCCCTTCCATGCAAACCCCAAAGGACACACAACAACTAACAATTATAGCACATTTTTTTAAAAGTAAATCTAATGTGAAATGTAAAATAACATACATCACTACTATTGAAATTATACATATACATCATCTACCTAGTCCTCTGGGATAACATGACTGCATTACGATCAGTTCAATCATCCAATCTAAACATACATCACAAAAGAACTGCAACAAGAGTTCAACTACATCCACTACATTATATTTATATATTTCCACAAATACAACACCATTAAAGATCATATATTATGAACCAATGAATACATATACAACTTCCCATAAATGGTCAGGTCATTACACTGTTTACAATTTTACATCAAAGCTTCCCTTATAACATCAGGAAGGATTCACCAATTTACATAATGTGATACAATTGAAATGAATATAACAAAACATCAATACTATCTCCAAATTTGGTAAATCTCTAGAATCACTGCAACGGTACAACTCCATGCATCACAAACTTTGACTGGGAGCCCAATGGAGTGCATAGCATGTTCCACCCAACCATGTGAATCCTCACATCCACCACCTGTGCAAGAAGATGACAATAAGGACCCACTACACAAACAATCAAGAAGAAAAGGGATAACATGAATCCAACATACAAGATTCCACAAAACAAGACATAAAGGACAACTGCTTCTAGAGGTACATGAACAACAAGGGGAAAAACAACAAGGCATACAAATTTTCTATAAGGAAGAGTGCCATCGCATAGATCGATATGGGTTACCCAATGCAAATCTTCCTAGGTTACCGACCCCCATCATGTGTTACCCTAGCAACCTTAACCAATCCCCGACCCCCATTCTAACTCATGTGAAATCAGCATACCTCTCATGAAGACAAGGAAGTTGATCTTGTCATTCCATGCCTTCCCACTCATCTCAAGCCTAAACGAGCACTTGAGCCATGAGCAAGGCTACATTATCTAGATTAATGTGAGATACTACTCAAACCCCTAATTAATTATTAGTGTTTTCACTAGATTAAGAAAATTCCAATGAGTTACCCTAGTACCACTTTTGGGTCCCGACCCCCATTAAAAGCCACCCACCATACTATCAACAAGAGAATCATAGTCACTAACTTGGTAATCCAACTTGTACAAACTAGCAAAGCCATATAAATATGCACATAAAATAAGGCATGCACCAACTCCCACAAGATCTTCATAGTAAAACAATTTCCATAGTGCAAGGATTAAACCCACATGAATGAAACAAGTATAGGATCAAGTGTTCACAAAGAAAAAATATGAAAAGCCAATCATAAAGAAAACTCTTTCGCCAACCATAATCACAAGTAAACAGTGCAAGGTTGCATACCCTGATGCACACAATCCAAGTATAAAGATCAACCACTTTCCAAAATGACAAAATCATGAAGCTACCCATTTCCAGGTGAAATAACATAAAATTCACACAAACACTTATGGATTGATATGGGTTACCCAATGTGGATCTTCCTAGGTTGTCGAACCCCATTATGAGTTACCCTGGTAGCCTCACCTAATCTCCGACCCCCATACCAACTCATGCAAGTGAAAACCATATTCCCCTCAAACCTCTGGAAGACTAAAAAAATTACTAACACAATGGTTTCCCCATCGAAGGAATGACAATATCATGATCACGAAAAGACTATTAACAAATAACACTCACCATCAACTGATATCACAAAACCATATACATACGCAAGGCATGAACCTTCTCGCACAAAGACCACATCGTAAAACAAAACAATGGTGCAAGGTTAAAACTCACATGAGCTCCATACAAGAATCAAGATCAAAAGTTTCACAAGAACCAAATATGAAATTCCAACGTGAAACAAACATCCCTCTCCAAAATTGACACATTACAAGGGCTCATACTAACTGATTACTCAAAGAATCCACACAAAGCTAGTACAAAGAAAGAGAGGAATGTCTCAAAATAAGAATGTCATCAAATCCCCAATCCAAAATCAACACATTAATCCAACAAGCAACCAATTGGCAATATAGCCAAGAAACATTATTTCTACTTTTCATTTTATTCATAATCACTTAACATCATTTCGATGGCATACAAGATCACAAGTTATGTAACTTCCAATCCAAAAAATAGCATTTATGTATATATATTCTCCATTCAACATTCAAACCATTTGAAGGTAAACATCACTGTGTAGTTGAATGACCAACTCTATAATATATATCCTACGACATTAATGACAACATTTCTATAACCTTGACAAAGAATTTATACTTCCCTCGATCCAACCACTGAATTATAAGTTCAATTCCAAAGATTATTTACTCCAAATGGTCCTACTTGAAAATATCTATAGTATCAATAATCCAAAAATTCAAATTACACTGCAATCCTCTTAAATACTTATAACTAATTAATTCCCAAACTTTCGCCCTTTAGCAATGTTAACTTTTCCTAAATCTCAATTGTTGAGGTATAAAATAGATCAATTCTCTTAAAATTTACCCAACCCAATTGTTTTTTAATTGTTTAAATATTCTTTAAAAAAAAACCCATCTAACTAAAATTCCCAATTTTAATTCTTTAATCAAATAACATTTTCCTTCTACACTCCTCTAATATTAATAATACTATATATATTCAGATTTACACACACACATAAGTACAAATATACTATCCATTTAATATCAACACATATAATACACCAATTTCCAATTAAAAAATCATGAAATGCATGGTGGAATATAATAGAAATCAGTGCTCTTAGTTACTAGAGTGAATAGTATAATTTCCTCTTTTACCAAGTCTTCCAAATTATTTAAATATATTATAAATCTACTAAAATATATCCCCAATTATTCAATTGCATAAATAAACAAATAAATATATATATAACTGTTTCCCTAATGATAAATCAGAGTATTGAATGAGTGTTATAAATTTCAACATACATTTTCAAATATGCAAATTTTATGTGCATATACTCTCATACAAAACATACGTATCTATGAACATAATGGACTGCCAAGAATAAATCATATTCTGATTACTAATGTATTGCATGGAAATCTAAATTACTACATATTAAGCTCCTAATAAAAGGCGAAGTCACCAAGTTCCATTTTTCTTTAAATCACAAGAATCATAAGCTAACCTACCAAAGACTTTTGTTATAGCACAAAATTGAATTTCATGGGTAAATCGAAGGTCCCCCCAAAGAGACAACCAATAATCTAAAAGAAAAAGGACAATCTTTACTCTAATATGCCACCTAAGAAGAAAATCAGTGAACTGAATAATAATGAAATGCTTTTAACATGACTTTCATCTACAAAATGTGGTGCATACGCATTAAGATAACCTCCTACTAAAAAAGTCAAATTCAAATCCTTATGAAGCATGAGGTAAAAGTTATATCCACTAAGATGACATTTAAGAAATTGATATTCAAGCCAAGGATGCATCAAATCAAGGTGAAAGTAGAGGAAAACACAATCACTGTCTAAAGGTGGTTATCACCAAATTAAAATAAATACATAACTTTTTGTGTAGGGACTGTAATCAACATCAACACCCAAATGCAATTTGCAGCCCCCACAAGAAAGAGAAGAGAGGGAGGAATATATTAACCATATTGGAGAATAAACACAGGGAAAAAGTGAGCATGGGCGCTGCTTAAGGGAGAGATAAGATTTGGCTGGTAGCATGGGCAACTTGAACAAAGTCGCTGCCCAACGCATCAACTAAGACCCTAATACATATAATTTTGAATCTACCATTGCTACCAGAATCCACACAACATAGAATACAAGGCATGCAAATTCTCTTCTTAAAGACACAATGCAAGGGTGTCATCGAACTTATAAAACCTATTCCAACTACAAGCAAGTTCATTGATATAAAATACATAGAGTTGAAATGTAACCTACAGGGAAGGCGCTATGTAAGTCAAGAATATCAGCCACAATTCTTTTAAATCAAATTCATTAAGGGAAGCAATATGAATGGTAAGTACATCAAATTTGAAGCACAAGTGGCCAAACACAAAGTACATGCCATTCGATGCAAAAACAGAAGACAAAATCACTACCAAAAGTAAGCTATTACAATAGATTGAGTACTACATGATTGCATTCTATCGAACTACAATATATCATATCTCAAACATTTGAAAAGTTCATAAATAAAAAACCAAGCACGAGAAATAAATTGAATGCCACAGACATATTTAAAAATCACTACACAGGCCGAATATAGTTCATTTTTTACCATTATTTTATTATTTGGGCTGGGGCCCTAGCTTAGTTCACCAAACCTTTTTTGTTGCAGGAGGTTGGTCATGAGGTCTAGTCTCCCCCACCCCCGTGGTACTGGAGGGCGTGTCGCGCTAGCGCTATCGGTCACGTTAAAAAGTTTACTAGGCGCACTACAGTTTATAGGGGGTCATGTGACCCGATTCCTACAGTCTAAAATAAAATCACTACATAGACTAGAAGTTCGGGACTAGAAGTGTCACAACCAAACAATCAAGGTAGAGTATGGATGCAAAGTACAAAGCTTCAAAACAAAGAACATAGACGCAACCAACTTTTGCAATCCAATGCTTGCAAGGACAACCTCGAGACTAAGATCAATCTTTCACTACAATTTTCACTTCTATGAAACCTTGATCCAAACTTTTGAAACAATGTTCAAGTTAGTCTACAATAGAAGACTTTTATTCTACAAAAAAATTCTTTTCAAAACAATTCATTAAAAATCCAACTATTCTAGAGAAGATTTTTTTTCTCCCAAAGTTTTCATTCCTAGACTAAAATTCCAAGATCCCCCAAAATCTCATCCAAAATCAAAAAAATAAAGAAGGCTTTTGTTTTAGAAAACAAAAAGCAAACAAAAACAATAGGTTTCCTTTTTTGACCATCAATTTGAAATTGTGCATGCACTTGCATGGAAAACCTTCCATCTTTATTTTATTTTATTGATTATTCATTATCTCTTCCATTTTAATATTTTATTTTATATCAATATTTCCTCACAATTTAATTTATTAATTAGAACTCAACATTAAGCAATAATTGTCTTTATATTATAAAATCACTTTATAATTTAATAATTTGATTACCCAAGAACAACCTACATATATGTTTATCAATCTATTTAATAATTTATTTAATTCATCACTAACATACAAAATTATTAAACAAGTTTAATTCAAACAACCCAAACAAAACTTATCAAACACCGAGAAAGGGCCAATCATAGAGGGGCACTACAACAATTGTCTGAGTAAGTTTTTTCAAATGTACCCTTACCCTACCAAAGTTTTTGGATGAAATTTATATGAGGGCTATTAGGGATTTTTATGGAAATCTTGGTTATAACTTTTAATATGTACTAAGGTTTTTACACTCTCTAAATCTAAATCATGAATGATAATCCTATAAATTGTTGTTTCTACCAGCTGTTTATAATTTTTTCTTTAAGTTTTCCCAAACTTCATTGAATGACTTATCATATAAATTGTAATGGTGAATGGGTTGATAATCTATCTAGTAATAGTTTTTTGAGATAGATATGGGTAATAGTTCTATTATAAGATTATGAGCAGTGATTAAGGTTTACTCTATTTCTTTTCTCTCAACTAAAACTCATGTGTAAAAATTTCTCCAAAAAATAATTCATCAATGTTTATTACTGCAAAAGGAAGTTTCCTATAAGATGACAGTGAATAGCCATCACATCATAGCCTACAAAATACAAACTATAGTTTCATCAAGCAACAATATACAAGTAAGAATTACCATACATATATCATTTACCTAGTCAAAATATAGAAAGGTTCTCCTAACCTTAAGAGTTATCAAATGAAGAAAATTATAGTAATGACATAAGTGATAGCCTAGCCACATGAAAGATATAATAAGACAATCAAATATATTTTGAATATTCTATGAAAGGGCTAGTTTAAATTCAACATAAGTCATGAAAATGATCATTTTAGACAAAGGATGAGAGTTGAGAGTATATTCTATAAGAAAAAATACAAGAGCTAATGAGATTGATAGGTGACAAATGTTTTATAAGCTAGGCACAGATGTATATGAGATTGATACTCATGAAGAAAGTAGAATTTTCCAAGAACATCTAGATCCTCTATCAAGAGTTAAAGGCTTCAAATTCTTATTCAAAATCATTTTGAAGGATTTTATATACAACCCACAAAGGAGAAGAAAGTCAAGGAAAAATATAATGGAATAAGAGTAGACGTATAAGGCTTGTTAGAGGTTGAGGAATCCACCAAGAGGCATGAAAAATATATGATATATGCACAGGGATATGAAGACCTTGCACATGAACACATATATAAGTTTACATCATCATAGAAGATACTGAATTATATATGCATGCAAAGAGTTGAAGACTCATAAAAAAAAGAGAATGGATTAAAAGTGAGGTACTCCATACATGTAGATCATAGGAGTAAAAGAATGCAAAAGAGGGATAAGAGTGAAAGTGGTCATAAATGAGTACTTGACATGTGAGAATTTGTGTTTGATTGGAAAAAAGGATTTAGGTCTTAAATCACACTTCTTGCAATTTGACACTAGGGAAAGGATTAAAAGTGATCTCAATATACACTTGGCTACAAACCTCAATAAAAGAGCCAAATTGTTGTATCAAGGTTCTAATCATTTGTTGGGGGTCCATGATTTGTTGTGATTAATTGATTATTAATTAGATGAATTTTATGATGCAATGATGTTCCTAGGTTATTTATGAAAATGCAACAAACTGTTGAGATTTCTAGAAAACATGGAACAAACAAATAGAAACAAAATTTGGAATAGTAGAGGGAAAACATAGAAGAACCTAGCATATAAATTTGGGCCTAAAACAGTTGGGTATTGGACACCCTAGATTAACTAACAACAA